>VWYI01043220.1:0-32236 GCA_013399455.1 Anthoscopus minutus
TAAAAAAGACACTGAAACATTCTTGTTCATGTATGCAATAATAATGCATAAATACTTAAAACATCTTCTCTGATTGCATCTTTATTTGATTCTGACTGAATTTACTCCAGGAGTCAGCATGAGATGTAGAGAGAAAATAATTCAGTTAAAAATCTGGTTTTTCATCCCCTGTTTATAATTGTGGGTTTATTGCCACAGATGTGATGCTATTCCCAAGTACACCTATTCTCTTGCCAGACTTTGAAGTTCTCTCCTTTGCTTAATTATTTTCACAGTGCTATTACTGATGTCATTGCTTTGTTCCATAATAATTTGTAACTAATAAGAATTTGATTTGTGAAAAGAAACCCTAAAATGCCGAAGAAAACAATAACAAAGAATTGAACCAAGTGTTCCTTTCTATTCATAGCTTTAGGAAAAAAAAGTGCCTTTAAGAATGTGCTTGTCCTTGGAAGAAACAAAATAATTTACTCCCAAAACTACTTGAGGGGACAACATTAAGAGATGTACTTGAGGAACAAATTAATGACTAAAAATAATGTATCTCATGTTTGGAGTGTTTATCTCAGAAGGAAGGTGTGCACTGTGTGTACACAGTGAGTGACAGGTTTAATTGCTGGCTGAGAGCAGTTGCAGTATTGAACACAGTATTTTCTAGAGAAAAAACACAGAGGTTTGTTAAACTGAGAGTCATCATCTTGAATATTAGTAATTAATTCTGCTGACTCATATGCACATTTCTGGCAGAACACATTTAGACTTACTTTCACAGATACTTAAATTTCCCTCTTCCCAATCCTGCAAATGGCATTTTACAAGAAAATGCAGATTATTCATCTGCCTGTTGTCTTCATCAGTGTGTCTTTTCCTCACAGAATTGATGTGACTCGAAATGACCTTCCCTGGGAATTTATGACAGACCGTCTCCCAACCATTTTATTTTTCCCTCATCAGAGGTAATCTAATTATTTTCTGTGTTGATGTTTAACTTCCATTTTACTAAGCTGCAGTAACTACTTGGTTACATGTCTTAATAGAGAAAAAAGCCAAAGAGTAATTCATTTCCATATATGCATTCTTACTTCATGCATATTTTAATAAAAAAAACCACCAGCAAAACAACAAAATAACCCAAACAACACTCAGAGATTTCCACCCTTCTCCCTCAAGGTGTGTCACCATCAGTAAATGGGAATTCAGACTATTGGTACTGGGCAGTTACCTACCACAGTATCTTTAAACCTGTGCCTTAAGTTTTGTCACTCATGTTCTAATCCAGTACAGAAAAGAGTTTTGTTTATATCAGAGCCACCCCAACTTCCAGCTGATCATCTCCCTATTTCTTTTTGTAGGTATTCATTTTGTCTCAGTCTCTGTAATGCTCTAGACAGTCTCTGGAGGGACAGACTGATTAGTTTTTTCAAGATTATTTTTGTAATGTTTAAACTGGTTTTATAAAGGTACCTTACCTCTAGTCATTGCTTCCACTCCTCCTTTTCCTCTCCAGTGTTTTTTATATTTTGCTGCATGTAGGTAATCAAGAAAATTAGGATCTGATAGTATTTGTAGTACCTGTTGCACTGCTAGAGTAGTCATATATTCATTTTGGATATAAAGGTGCCTCATATTAGGGCTTCTTATGCAGCTTCTTATCCATTGGCCTTATGAGACAATTTTTACAAATTAACTCCGTTCTCAATTTCTTTCCACCACATGCTGTTAATATTTTGTTCTGTTACTTGTTTTAAATAGCCTTTTAGCTTCTTTGATACATGCTGTGGTTTAGATCAATAAAAATGGATGATGATGTAGTAAAACATTACCACAATATAATGAGTCAGTTTTGATTTAGCATAGACTATTTTTTGCCTAAATTATGTCATGATTCATTAATCTGGGATGGGAGCTGATACTCAGCTGAGCAACTGCTGATGGTAATTACAAGAGTAACTTGGTCCATCAGCAGGAATCTGCAGGGGAGGAAAACTCATGGTGCTTACTTTGCTTGATGAGTGGGAGCTTCATCTGACTGAAGCTCTTGAATTATTGATAAAATATGCTATCTGTCTTCTACCTGATATATAGTAAGTAGTTTTAGGTAAATGAAATGAAATGTTTTTATATCCCACACACTTATGAGTTGGATTTTTCAGAAGGCATTTTTGAGGGAAGTATAATTGTAAGGGAGGAAGTGCCTTTCCAGATGCACATTGTAACCAGTTCAGGATAATGTCACACACAAGGGGACACAAGAGTTGTCCATGGTCTATGTTGTACAGGAGCACCAGGAGGCTTTAGGCATTATACTTGAATCTGGCCTTCTTGATTTGCAATCATTTTGGTTTGGGCTTATTCTCTATCATTTTTCTCAGTTATGTAATTAACCCATACCTGAATGTATGCTTCTTTATCCTCCTATGTGTGCACAGGGTCCACAAAGGACATTAATTGTAACGTTTGTCACAGCTGGAGCTAGTAGTTTTTAGTGGTTAGTAGTCTTGAGGAAGAAATTTGGTATTTGCTGCTCTTGGCCTCTCTTGGCCTGTATGCTCTTGTAGAAAGCAAGGAGGATTACCTGCTCCATATGCTGGGCTTAGTATTTACAGCTTCAGGGGGGAAAAATACCAAAAGAAACCAACAGAAACACCTTGTTTGGTTTGCTTCCTTCATCACCTCTGACATAAAGACAAAGCAGTAAGAGGGACAAGTAGAGATTTTTTTTTTCTTTTTTTTACAGTGAAAGGGCCTTACTTATGACTAAAGTGACTCCTGTTTAAAAACTGCTCCCTTGCCATGGCTTTCATGGAGTTCACTAAGTTTCCAGGAAAACAGGTTCAAAATAGTCATTTCCTATTGGGTAGATTTATATATCTGGACTTAAATTCTAATAATATATGTAGACTTAGGAACATTTAAATGTCATCCTTCAACTTAGAAGTACAAATGGCACTGTGCACACAGTGATGCTGCCCTCCATATTTGGAAGCTCATAACCCATGATCATGAATACTTCTTGTTTAAGAGTGAAATCTGTTTTCTGAGATTTAATGGAATTTTTTCTTCAAATCAGTCCCATGCAGAGATGCTTACAGCACCCAGACTGGACCACAGGGAAAAGTGTTCATAAAAAAAAAAATCTGTGTGCTTTATCTTTACTACACGATTTTAGGTTTCTCTTAACTGCTGTACTAACCATACTTGATAAAAAATAAGGTATCGAGTTGGAGTTGAACAGCAGATGCTTAGGTAAAATTATGCTTAACTTTCCTGAATATTTTGCTATTAACTTGTTATGTCCTTCTAGGAAGGAGCAAAGTGTCAAGTTCCCTGAAGACTTTTCCATTAACCTTCCTAATCTCCTGAAATTTATTTTACATCATTCAAGTCTTTCTTCATCAGAGCCCTGTACCAAAGAATGCCTACATAAAGAGTCAGTTCTACAGCAAGGACACATCTCACACTTAGAGAGAGAAATTCAGAAGTTAAGATCAGAAATCAGTGCCCTTCATCAGGCCCACGATGAGCTTGAAGCACAGCTTTCTGAAGCCAGGAGAGAGGAGCAGAGACTGCAGCAGCAAAAACACACACTGGAAAAGCAGCACAAGACTCTGCAGCTCCACAGTGAGCAGTTACAGGCCACACATGACCAGAAGAATCGAGAATTGGTAGAAATGGCTGAAAAGCTTCAAGAATTAGCTGATGCATCAGAAAACCTCCTTAAAGAGAATGCTTTACTGAGAATTCTGGTGGCTTCACGAGGAGGAAAGCTACAGAGCAAAGATGAAGTTAAAGAACCCCTTCAATCTGAGCAAACACTTTCTGAAGATAAAGATATATCACTTTCAACAGCTACTGCTACTTTAGAGGAAAAAAGGATTGATAATATTGATACCATAGAGACAGAGCACAGTAGTGGAAATAGGACAGAATAATTATTTACACAAAGTCAAATGATGCAGCATTGGGTAGGTATTTATGCAAATTTTATTGACATTCATTGTAAATAAAGACTTCTTTCCCCACATGATCAAGAAAAAGAAAAATCAAATGGAATATTTTTGTATACTTGAACAACTTATTAGATACCCCTGTCTTAGGAGAAGAGGAGAATGGAAAACACTTTCTGCACTTTACTATTGCACTACCTTGCAAGCATCTATCCATTTAAATTAAAGATGCTGGTTTTTAGGGCAGCAGTGTGCAGCACCTCTAAGGACCAGTTACTTTTCACTGGTTTTCTCTTACAGCTGCTAGAAGGGGAATCAGACCTTTGATTTATACTTTTCCACAGTTTCTGAAGATTGCCCTTTACACTGCATTCTCTTTGCTGAATTAAAATAGATACTTCACCTGTGTAATCAGTAAACTTGAATGGACAAAGTCATCTTGCTATAACTGCTCTGTTATAGAAATTCAGTACTTTGTATCACTTTTGTATACTGGTATTCTGACAGCCTGAAAACCACATATGAACTGTTCTCTACTGAAAACTAGAGGAAGTCTTACTGAATTAATCTTTTTTTCTTTTCTTTTATTATGTCTTGAATACAGCAATTTAAGTGTACAGGTCTGACCATACATGCAAGTCACTTGAGAGCAGTATCTTAAAAAGCATGTGTCAGGGTAAGAACATTATCTGATGTGCCCCATATATTCTACTCTAGAGGCAACAGCAGGAGCTTTTTGCTACTTTTTTGCTACTGACAGCATTTGTTTGCTTCAAATTACAGCTTTCAATTTTAAAAAGGCAAATGTAGCACTAACAAAGCAATTCAACATCTTAGTGTAGATGTAGTGAAGAAGGGGACAACTTTGTCTAGAGCATTCTTGTCTTGCATACAGTTAAAATTCTCAAGCAAGCTTGCTAGGCCTTAAGTTATTCCATATGTACAGGAAGAAGAAGCAAGTCCAATGCTTCCTCTGGATTAAGGCTGGGCAATTAAGTGTTTAAAAATATCAGTATGCAAAGGAGGCCATTTAGAAAGTAATAGAAAACAGGCCAGTGACCTCTAAGTACGTGTGCCTACATGAAAAGTTTTAGAATATGTAAGCTGCTCAGTGTTGTTCCTTCTCCCCCAAACCCTTGCAGCCCAGAACTTCCCATGTAACACCTTACAGTTCCTATAGCTGAACTCCAGCACAGAGCAGGAAATGTATGTCATCTGGAAAGACTTGGCCATTGCTAGCTAAAAACTTCTACTAACTGACCAGCAATAACCCTTGCCCCTATCAACAGTAGAAAAGACTGAAACTTCTCCTGTTCTAGTACAGTTCAATTAAAAGTTGTATACAAGATACATTAACTAAATTCTAGAGTTGGCTGGCTGTAGACTAAAATGTATTTTGTAACAGACTGTTAACATAAACCCTAAGTACACAAACCAAGGTTCTGGGAAGAATTCATACTACTTGCACTTACGCCAGTTTTGCTAAGTTTCAGCACACAGACCTGTGGAAGAGAGAAGCCTGCTCTACTGCCATTTCAAACACCTGGAAACCTTCTGGACTTCCCTTGAGGGTTCAGTATCCATCATAAGTCTCCAGGTTGGAACCCATCAAAATGGCAGTTTCCTTGCAGTAGCTACATACAGAACTCAGTTCTAGCAGCCAAAAGCTTAACCAACATAGCTGCAGCTAAAAGGAACTTCCTTTCTTGTAACTCCTGTGTTTCCTCCTTCAGCACAAATCCCTCCTTCAGCACTGAAGGCATATCCCTTCTTTTCAAATGAAGTACTCTGCATCACTCCAATAAACTGTTCAAAGGAGTTCTGACATAATAGCTCCACATTCAACCTAGTGGCAGATGCAAGCTTTAAGTGCAGATTTGGTTTTGAAGGTCTGGACTCCCATCCTTGCTAGTGGTTCAGGAGTCCTCCTGTGTATTATATACAGTTGCATCATATTCCCATATGCTACAGAACACAAAGCAAGAAGTTTCTGGCAGCCTATTTATCATTCACAGTTGTAAAGTAGTTCACATTACAGTAGCTCCATCAAAATAGGCTCAGCTAAACATTCAAGTAACAAAGAAACGGGAGTAGTCTCTTCACACCAGTATATTCCTTGTGCCCACTGCCAGCAATGGACATTACACCAGGAATTAGGATACACAGCCTGCAAAGTGCAACTTCTCAGTGCATGCAGCTGCAAACAAAGCTTATTTAATTTTCATCAGGGTGTTTTCTGATGAGCAGTGTGCATGTGACCAGGTTCTTCACAGTATTGAGTTGGTTCTGCTGGTTACACATGTCATGAGCACAGTCCATCTGCATGTGTTGCTCCAAGTTAGCTGTGGACTTCTGGGCCGTTGGGAGTTAGCTTTGCTTTCCTCTCCACACAGGGTCCTTTAGCAGAGTACTGCACCAGCAGAAAGGGCTCTTTGGTTTCTCCCTCACCCACAATGCTTTCCTCATCCTCAGACTGGCTGAGCTTCTGCAGACGCAGGTAGCACCAGCAGCCCAGGATCAGGGCTCCCAGAGCCGCAATAGCGATCAGGATAACGATGACAGTCACCACTCCAGTGGTGGGGCTGTGATCTGTGATAGACATGGCCAATAATTCAGGCTGTACTCTTCTTTAGGAGTTTTTTCTGTCCTCACAATCAGTGTTAATGCATCTTCAAACTCCTGCAGGGTTAAAAATAAATAATGAGCTTTTGCAGTTTTACTGCACTCAGCAAGATTATATCCATGGCTGGTATTCTCCACAAGGGCATGTGATCTTCCTGCCCCCCAGTGCTTTGTGTTGCTCAGTCACAATCACAGAACCACGTTTTGGCTTCTTACGTGCTTGAAGATAGCACATGGTCAGCCTACCAAGAGGGAACAGTTTTCATTAGGATATGCAAGACTGAAAGCTGTATGGAGTTCATACAGTTCAGTACAGGAGATTTAAGACTGTTGATACAAATGCTGTATCAGAAGGGAAATCTCAAATTCATTACAAAGTAGCAATTCAGCTACCTTTAGTTTTCCTCAAGGAATCCTACAGAAACAGTACATTTAAGTGTGGCTCTTTGAATTTACAAACATCCTTCTTATATACTAACAATTCCAGGACTGGTAAGCTAATTGTGTGGGTAATTGCAGTGCTAATGCATTACTGTAAGTCTGTCCATAACAATGGTCTGCTTGCAGGCACTGGGTACTTGGAAATTAATTGTTTGTTCATTGAGAAGTTAAATGCACATAAAACATCTGCTTTTTTTATAAAAAGCAGGTAGAGCTGTATTTAAGACTAATGAAGCACAATGGAAATATCATAATTTTAAGCTTCTGCTGTTCTTAGTGGCTTTAAAACCATAAGAGAAAGGCAGTCTGTTAGGACTGCAGCTGGAATTGGAAGAGAGGCAGCAGCAGGAAACTGGAAGAGCTCCAAGACTTCCTGAGTTTGCTACAGTTTGAGCAGGACAAAAATACACAGGTAATGTCTTTTGCTACTTCTCCCTCCAGATTCACAACCCTATTTAAAGAACTCAGGTGACCCTTGTCTTTAGTTTCAAAGTTACTGTTTACAGACTTCCTTCAACTAGGACGTAAAAGGTAATGAATGAATGACTTGCTTCTTTCCTACTACCCTAGATTTTCAAGAGAACACAAACTCATGGAAGATGTTATTGCAGAGGCAGTTCTACCCAGGAACATCTCTTAGCTTTGTACTATAAAAATCAGATAAGGGCTCAATAATGCCATTTCAGGTACAAAGGGTGCAGTCCCTAGAGGCTCTAAGGCAAGCTCTAAGTGCACTTGTGCCTTTCTCCTGACCTGTACCCACTGACTGGCAGTGGGGTAACAGAAGTATCTTCTGGCTGCCACTCTGTTGAAGGTCACATTCATCTGGTCAAGGAAAGGCTCTTTCTCACCATTACTGCTGCATCTCAGCTGCAAGTGCAGCATCTTCACACAAAAACCCCTCAGGAGAAGTCAGTCTTAACCCACCCTCTGCCAGGACCCCTGGGTTACAGTGAGTGTCACCCACTGCACCAAGTCTCGCCCACATTTCAACACAAGTCAAGGCAATTACAGTGCAGGATCCTTACCAAGACAGCTCAAGCCAGAGACTAAGTTTGTTCCCTGATGTCTCCTGGAATGACAGGAGTGTATCACCATTTCAGCAAGGACACCTCCACTACAGAGAGAGGCACGTGTCATTAGAGTCCAGTGTCACATAACTTGCAGACACTCTGGTTACATTTCCAGCCCTGTAAACTACAGCAATCGATAGCTTGTAGTGTATCTGATACAACCAGCTGAGTTCTGCAGATCCAATTTTGCCTAAGGAGTAAAACCAAACCTGACCACACCACACCCCCTCAGCAGGGCTGTGTGCCCACTGCAGCCAGAGAAGTGTATGATTTCATAATCACTTTGGTTCTGCAATGCTTATTCAACACAGGCTAATCAGCTGAGGCTGATTAGGAGTGACTTTCATGTAGTTCATTTTCCTCAGGGCATGTCTGAAGAGCAGCACTGTTTGATCCAGCCAGAACAGTACAGCATCAGCATAAATAGTTTACCTGGCTTCTCATGCAGATGCTGCATGGCCACATTGAGGCCTCTGGCACTATTGCAAGCAGCAGTGACAGCCTACTGTTCCTCTACAGCAGTTTGGGTCAGCATATAGCCTTACATTAACAGAAAATAGTTTTTCATAGTGAAAACTATTGCAGGTGGTACCCTTCTTGCCAGTCTTTGACTGGAATCAACTATATAAAGTATGAAACTGTGCACATCACCAGTCTCTGTCACCAGAATCTTCTGGCAATCTTGTTTCAGGGTGCACAAGACCTATTTATGCTGACTAGGCAGTTTTGAGTTCAAATTCAAGTGCAACATGGCAACATATAGGTTCCTCTTAAAGATCTTTCTTGGCCAAATCCAGAGTTTTTTTACCTTTAAAATTACACATGTTTTCTTTTGATTTAGAATTCAAAGAACTTCACCTCTCAATGACAAAGTGTAGGCATCATTTCTTCAGGCATATCCTCTTCCCACTCAGGGACTTGAGAGCCAGCACCCTATATAAAGTCAAGTGTTAAGCATCTGTACAGATGGCATAAACAACCAGTTAATAGTGTGTGACAGTGGCTTTTGGTAGCTTGGAAGCTCTAGAGTTGTTGCTAGCTCACACTGCTATTTTTCAGGCTTCAACTCACTGTACAGCTAGAGCTAAAGCTCTCCTGCAGCCTTAGTTCTAACCCTTAGCACGGTACATTGGCATGTTGTAACTATATTAGTAAGAACTTTTGGAGAAGCCTTGGGATTGTGTTGTTTTCTGAACAAACAACTCCAACTTTGCTATTCCACCAGCAACTGATTTGAATCCAGATGAAGCTGGCTCTCTACTTCCCTTCTTGATAGGGGAAATACTGCATTCTGTACGTCCCCTTAAACTGATTTAAAGGCCACAAACAGTTCAGACTCACTTTTTCCTTAAAGCCTACCTGAGCTAAAAAGCCCCTATGAGCACACCAGGTGCAGCACTGCCTTCATTCATCACTTTTACTGGAAACTTAAAGGCTGTAAAGTCCTGATCTTTAAAAGGATTGCCAACACCATCCATATATATTTGGTGGCACTTGTAGAGCTATGTCCCTTCCCACCACACTTGCTATCAAATCATGCATCCTAAGAATATTTACTCATTAGCAAGATTAGTCAGATCACTGCTGTGAACTGCAGATAGCCTATTTCAGTTCTTACAGCAGTCAAGCAATGAAAACATCAGCTAGAAATAATTTTTCCATAAGTGACTTGTTTTTCTTTTTTTCTGCCTAATACCAGCTTCTACTCAGAAATTCATTTGTGAAGTTTTATTATCCAATTCAGAAGCTGTACCTAAAGGACAAACAGAAAGGCAGTTTGAATTGCAGAAGGCTGCTAGGGGATAAATGCAGTGTAAGACTAGAAATAATTTCTAAACCAGTTTTTTCATTATTAAAGGCATTATGCTGCTAAGTTCACTATTGTTAATGCCTGCAGGCATGTTTCACTGCTACCATTCAGGCCAAAGCTATAGGAAGAGGCTTCAAAAGCAAATTTACTGTAGTTCACCCAAATATACTGAAGTCTTCATCAAGCAGTTATGCTCAAGGCTCAAGTACTAAGTCTTTGGGCATGGGTTTTTTTGGGGGCGGGCGGCAGGGAGGGGAGGAAGTGGGAACTACTGTATTATAGTATTCCACCTAAAGCAAGTTAAATAGGGCACAGTAAAGAAATGAGAATAAAACTACCAGAATGACCTTCAGCTTAAATTAAAAAAAAAAAAATCAGTAAAAACTATTTAGTTAAAAAGCCTCCAACAACAGCTTGTAATCAACATGCTTCTAATTGTGAAAAATGATTTCTCCTGTTTCTGCTAGCAAAATCCCTTTTGAGCAATGCTGCATACTCATCACAGTAACATCCTTCTTGCCAGTGGAGGACAAGGGAAGAACCCACTGGGAAGATCAGTGCTGTACATTTACCACTGGCACACAAGTGTGTATAGCACCCACCCTACCCACAGAAAGCAAGGCCTTTACAATACAGGACTGCTCAGGCTTTACCACTTGCACATAAAAACAAGGCATCACCGTTATTCTTCATTAACTCCAGTTAATACCACCTCCTGATAATGCCAAGTTACCTTGCACAAGTTGGGGCTTGGTCAGAGGCTGTTTTAGAAGCAGGGAGCTGTTTAGTAGAAAGCTTCAATGCAAATTATCTTTCCCTACCCTTATAGTTTTGATGAGGAATAAAAGAAGAGGGCTCTTCTGTGGCTAATTAACTGTGGACAGTATTCCAAGAATTTAACACTCAGGCAAATGTTAGACCCTCTAGAACAAAAGCCAATACCTAACACTGTTGGCTGGAACAGTTAGTTCCCACATGAGGTGTAGTGGTACCTTAAGACTTAATCAAAATTCACTTAAAGCTTTGCACCAAGCTAAACCACACAGAAGTTGGTAGTTTACATTAGACAGCAAGATGGAGAAATGACAGAGTAGCAGTCTAAGATGCTTTCCAGACATGATGACAGTTGCAAGAGCAGACAGACTTTCTCAGCAGCACAGCAAGTGGAGGTTTATGCTGTAACTGCCTGTCAGGCAAGTCAGCCAGTTAATGCAGAACTGGAAACAGGCTTAGGGTGTTAAGACCATGTTGACTTCAGAGGTAATTGCATGGCTGGCAAAACATCTGCCAGACTCCAGATTTTTATCTGTCAGTGCCACATACACAGGGAGCTCTAATGAAAAGTCTGTCCTGACACGGTAAGAGTCACTTCTGACATTCCATTGCCAGAAGCAGTTATGTTGTATATATCTCCTGGCAGAGCTTAATTCTTGATACATTAGAAAAATTACTGAGATACCAACATTAAGTTTGCTGATAAAAACAAGGTTTTAAAATTTAGATTCAAGGTAGCTCTCCAAATGTGTCATTCTGGGGGGCTTTTTCAGTGGCTTTGTCTAACAGCAGCTATACCAACAGCACCAAATAGTTCTGATAGCCAAACTGGTTTTTTACACAGCTCAAATCTTTAGACAGCAAGTACCCCAGGAGTCAGTCACGTACCTGCACAAGCAGCTCTGGCTAGGAGTCCTGCGCAGAGTTTCTGAGTCACCTTATTAGAAAGGCGAAGGTCACACTGGTTTTGGATCTTGTCTGGCAAGTCTTCCTTCTTGCTCTTCCCCTGTGGAGAGGGATCACATTGGTCTCTAGCTTATTTGCTAGCTCTTTGCATCCTGAGTGCCTTTCACTTCTGTCTTTCCAATGACATAATCATGTTTAACTACTGGCTTCTGGCACAAGCTGCCAGGGAAAGATCCCTTACTGTTTCATCTACCTGCTAATCAAGGCAAGAGTCTCACAAGTGGTTTGAAGTTCTTTAGGTTTATTCAAAAGCAACATCTACTGACAAATGTCTACACCTACATTTGTGTCAGGAAAAGGAAGAGCAGGAGACGGCACGGTACACTGCAGATACTCAGAGGAAGGAATCTGATTCAGTATGAACAACTTGCGTTACCGACAACTCCCGGACTGTCATCATAGAGGTCGGTTTGGACAGACCCTGCAGCGCGTACCGAACTCCTCGCACTGGGCGAGCAGGAACGAGCCAAGAGGAGCCCTGCGCCTACCCCGAGCAGTCGCCTTGTGACTGCAGCACGCCAGGGCGGCTGCAAACCGCCGGGAGACGGGGCTGAGCCCCAGGGCAGGTGGCGAGGCAGCACGGGCCGCCCGGGCCGGGGGAGCCCCGAGTCACCCACGGGGCCCACGCGAGGCCTGCGGGGCGCCCAGCACCGCTCGGAACCCGAAAGGGCCAGGCGCGGACCCTCCCGCGGGCCGCCGCGGACACAAAGCGCGAGAAGGAGCGGCCCCGGCCCACGGCATGGGAACTCGGTGGGAGCTCAGGCGGCCCCGACCCCAGCGCGAGTGCTTGCCCGCCTCACCGGACTCCTCCCCGGCTCGCAGCACGGCGAGCCCACCCCCGCCCCGCACGGAGCCGAGCCAAGCCTCTCCTCGCCCGCGGCCACCATCCCGCAGAGACCGAAGGCACCCACCGATCTCGCCGCGGCAGCTCCTTCCCCGCCCGCGCCGCCGCCTTATACCGGGGGCCGGGCGGCACCGCGCGGCACCAATCGGGGCCCGGGCAGCAACAGCTGACGGGCGGGGCCCCCGCGGCCCTTCCCTCCCTTTCCGTGACAGCCGCGGAGGATCCCGCCCCGCGAAGGGTGAGAGTGGAATCACAGAGCAGAATCACGAATCACAGAGGCATGGAATAGTGGAATCATTGAGGTTGGAAGAGATCTTTAATACCGTCCAGTCGACCCGTCAACCCAGCAGCACCACAATCACCCTTAAACGTCTAAACCACATCAGCCAGCGCCACATCCAGACGCCTCTTCCTCTTAAACACCACCAGGGATAGAGCCGCCACCACCTCCCTCGGCAAGGGGGAGTCCCTTACCTGAATACCCCAACAGCCCCCGTCTCAGCTTAAATCCATTTCCTCTGGTCCTTTCACTGTGGGCAAGGCAGAAGAGACCGGCCTCCAGCCCACTACAACCTCCTTTCAGGCAGTTGTAGAGAGTGATTGCGGTCCACCCCCAGCTCCCTCAGCCACGTTTTCCAGACGTTGTTGGGCAGGTCGCGGCGCCGGCGGCCCGCGGAAGGCGAGGTTGTTCTGCAGGGTTCCCTTGAAGGGCCGCCCTCCTTCCCCTGGCCGCCTCCGCCCTCAGCCCTGCGCGGCGTCGAGGCGCGCGCGTGAGGGCACAGCCGCCCCCGCCAGGGACTGAGGGTGTCGGACATGGCTGAGCCAGCCTCAGCGCTCTCCTTGCCAGCCCTGCCGGGGTAAGACTCCTGAGACACCTCCCCGCAAGAGGCGCCTTCCCCGGGCGGCGACAGGACAAGGGCGGTGTTAGCGGAGGCCCTGCCTCAGCCTTGGGGTTGGTGGCTCTGACGGCCCCGCCGGGCCCGGCCAGCCCTCCTCCGTCCGTGGCCTCGAGCAGACAGCGCCGGTCGCTCTGAGGGCGGCTGCCTCAAACCTGCAGTGAAGTCTCATTTCCAGCATACCAATTATATCTGGTAATTCGTGCCATGGTGCTGCAGTTAGGAAATTGCCCAGTACAGGGGTTTGTCACCCGTCGGCTAAAGTTGGTCGTTACTGGAGTAAAAAGAATATTGCGACTGCTCTGATGGGGTATAGTTACTGGTAACACAGATCCCAACTTTTCTGAGGTTCATCTGAAGTCCGGCAAAATGAGTTTTGGGGAAATAGACTATGACAAAAGACCAGGTTTGGAAGTCACCGTGATTTATAGAAAAAGTTGTTTTATGACACAGTTTAACCCCAGTCAGCGAACGAGCTCCCCATTAGCAGGATGAGGGAGAGAATCCGATGACTTTATTTTATTATTCACTTTTAATTATCAACCCTGCTTTCAAGGAAGATTCAAAACGTAGCCTTACACTAGCTACTGTGAAGAAAATTCATTCAATTCTAACCAAAACTAGCACAACAGCAATATTTTCTATGGAGTAAAACGAATTTTTCTTTCCATAAGTGCAGTGTCCACCATAAGCATGAAACAAGGTGTGTGGTCTCTTTCCATTCTCATTCAGTGGAAAGCTAAATATGGCCCAGTACCCACATGGATGCCTCACTTCCTCTACTTGCTCTTTAAGCCATCCAGACACAAGTCATCTTTTGCCTGGGATCTGTACAGCCCTGTTCATATATGTTGGTGTGTCAGGAGACCTTCCTAAGGTGACAGGTAACTCTGGACTGCTCCCAAATCCTATCTAGCTGGTTTGCAGCATTAGCAGAGCAGTTGTTTCATGGTACACACTGCCCCAAGCACCATCCTGTAGCTTGTTTAATCAAAAATGTAATGTAGCATGGAATATCTGAGATACCACAGCCAGTTAAGAACATTTTTTCTAAAAGTCATTGTTTAATGTAAGATTAACAGTTTAAGCTTTGGATCTAGTAAGTGTAGTGCAGCATCAGTTTCTACTGTCTGTATGCATCAACTGCCATAGAAGAGATAGCAAAACACTACTAAACCTTCAAAGCTCATAATATTTTCTGAAAGAAGGGGAAGAGTAAGCACAGACACTGGGTTTCTTTCACTATTGGTAACTAATGGTCTGGATTGTCTGGCAAAGTAGTGTTGGCCATAGCAGTAACCTTCTGTGTTATGTGCAGATGCAGAGGTAGCCTTTGGGCCAGCACTTTAATAAGATGTCTAAATCTCATTTTGATCCTTGCATCTCTTCAGAGATGCCTGGTTTACTTACGTAACCATGGATGCAGTCTCCACTGTATATAAGTGTCCCAATCCATTTCAGTGAGAAGGGTCATGCCCTTTTGTACAAAAATCATGAATGCAATTACAACAAAGCTTACTGGTAAAAGCCATCCAGTAACAGCACAGCCTTGAGAGAAGACCAGCAATATCTTTTGGTGTAATTTGAAAACTTTTTGCCTTTGAGAAAGTTATAATAGTCATTTTGTATCTCATATTTAGTGAGTGGCATGAAGAACAAAGCAGGTTCATTCACATCAATTTCTTATCTTTGTAAATGGGCTGCTTGCTCTGTGCAGGCTTGGATGGGAAATTTCCAGTCTGCTGTGAAGATACAGGGTGGTTAAGTCTTCAAAATCACTTAGAAGCTCCTCTTGCTTTCCCACCTTCACCCATGCCCAGTTAACACTTAAGGCTTTTAGCAGGGGCAAGGGGCTAATGATCTCAGATCCACACATGAGGAGCAAAGAACTCACTGTGTTTTTCACCAGGAGCTGCTGAAGCATTCTCATTTAAAGCCATTGAGTAATATGGTTTTCAGCTGTGCTAAGGATAAAAGAATGAGAATTTTCTTCATTTATTTACTGTTGCTCCTTAGCTGTACACAAGTAATGTACAACTGTGAGCATGCAACGTGCTACTCAAGGAGATATTTTTCTCTTCCTTAGAAAAGAATTACAAGTTTATCAGTAAGATTTCTTCCTCAATATTCATAACTTATATAAACAGATTTGACGATTTTCTGAATTGATACTATTTAAAGCACACACTTCTGCTGTGATGTTTTCATATGGCAAGTACTCAAGAGTTTAAACCATTACATGTGCTTATAGATTTCACTGAGATTTGTCCAGAGAAGAATTCTGGCATCAGTTGTAGTTGCCATTGTCACAGTCATCTGTCTCTCTGCTGGAGCTACTCTGACCCAAGCATAGTTCCCAGAAGTGTTGATTTTAAATGTTACTATTTACAGAGATTCTTTTGTTTATCTTCAGGGACTATACCACTGTCAGAGAAATAAATGACCAGATTATTGTATGCTTATATTTTTTTTGTTAGAAGTAAATTCACATCACACACTCATGCCTTCTAATGTGGCTATTTAAAAAGTACTTATTTTTTACTTAGTTTCCTTCTGTCAGTTATATCCTGTGCCCTCTAAGTATATTTGTATATTCATTATGCTTGAATTTTGAACAATTACTGTCAATATTTGTTCCTTTAATTAGGAGCATATGTTGTGTTACTTCTGAAATGGTGGCCAGTAAAATAAACTATGTGCTCCCTCCATTTCCACTTGCAAAGACAGCAAATATGCAGCAGATGCATATTACACCTATAAGAACTGTTCCATTTCCTGTTCTGTACCACTCCTTGGTACAAAATGTGTTCAGTAATCATTGTGCATTCTAGAAAGTCAGGTAGAGTCTAGAAAGTTGACCACACAGAACAGTTTTGCAGGTCTGAAGGGGGATTGATAAAGAGGACAGACTGCTGCTGTCTGTTTGGGGAGGTCTAAATGACATCTTGCACTTATACTTACAGGTCACTGGAGAGTGCATACACAGAGAAAATGGGACCAAGCTGACCCTCTCCAGCCACCGGAGCAGGTTTTATGTTTTCTTATTTCACCTGGAAAAAAATGCATGAGAATTTATTAATCCAGCTCTGTGCATGAAGAGAAATGAAAGTATATGAACAGTTTGTACAGGTCAAAGTTTAATTTTTTTTAAGTTTTGCAAAACTTGAAGGTAATACTAAACAAGGATTTGCTTCCTCTACCAGAGCATGCTGTACATGCCCCTAAAGCTTTACTTGCATTCTTCTGCTGTGGAACCCTACCAGCTTTCTTTAGCTTTCTGCTTAAGAAAGCATCTGTTGGTTTTTGTACTCAGCTATTTGTAATTATGGGTATGACTCATGAAGTGTAAAAGCACTTTTAAGATTAGTGTGAGAATAGACTCACTGTGTATCTGAATAGTAGAATCAATTCACTTCTGCATTAGGGCTAGGAATACCCACCATACCTATTTAAAAAAAAACCCTCAAAAGATAGTTTTTATATGACAGGATAATTGAATGATGCATTCTGTAATTCTGATTAGTGCTGTAAGTGGTACTTCATGATGAGAGACTGTGAATCCAGGCCAGGGAAAATGGATTGTTTGAAGCACATTTGAGCATAGGCTTTAATTCAGAATTCTGAAGGCTGTAGCCGTTTTTTGGCATAAAACCTAAGCTGGGACAAGAGGTGGTTCTGTTTGGATGCATTCTGCCCTGAAAAGACAGATTTTATATGTAATGCCATAGATGATAAAAGGTAAAAACAGTGCTATACATCATATTCACAATGAAAAGTATAACGTTTATTTTGCTGCAACACTATTAGATAGCTGCAGCTATCTCCACTTCATGGCTTCAAAATATGGAAAAAGATGAATTTGCTGTGTTAAACATCTTTGTCTCATGCTTTGGAGGCTGCTTTTGTACCTGAAAACTGATGAACAAGGGACAAAGCATTTCCTTTGTGCAGCACTTATTTCTAAAGCTCTCTGCCAGAGTTGTGAAGCCTTCTGAGAAAAGACATCTGATGAAAATGCCAGCATCTCAGGAACTCTGTGGGTTTGGGTGCAGTCAGTTCCCCATCCTTCCAGGTTATTAATTAGCATCCAACAGTCATTTTAAAACATGTTATTTTAAACTTCACACCAGACAGGTTTTAGCAAATTCAGATGTTGCTCTGTAATTAGGCTGCAGGCCCAATCTGTAGCAGGCAGGAGAGGTGATGGTTCCTTAGCTGAAAGATCTGGCAGTGTAACAAACTTCACTTTACAGGAACAGCGTTCACTTGGCACTATAGGTAACTCTGTTATGCTGGAAAATAGGTTCCTTGATATACATTTGGAAAGCACATTTGGTAGAGTGGTTCAGCATTTCCTTCAATTTAACTTTGCCAGAAAGAGATTTACAACAATGCTCCTGTTGCAAGACTGGAAACAGAGGCAAAAAGTTGTTATTTTCATTCCTTCTCTCATCCGTGGATAAAACCCCACATATTTTATGTTCCTGTGTGTAACAGCCTTTTTCTACTCTGGATGAATCTAGCATGCTCTTATTTCCTTCTGTCATCAGTAGTGTGGCCCAGAATATGCTTTTCCTTTGGCAAAGCAGTGTCTTCCTTTTGGGACAGACAGTCTGCAATCAGCTTCTGACTGGTTTCTTAGTAGGAAGCTGAAGGACTGCAAAAATGGAACATTAGATAAGCACAGGCTTAGCAACCTTCATAGCCTGCAGATAGTCCAGAGGGGCAGGAAACAAAATATAAAAATTGTCTTAAAAAATGACATTGCTAACCATTATGTGTGTGGTTGGGGTTTTGGTTTTCTTTATTTTATGAAGAAACATTTAATGAAAAAGGAAGTGATTTAGCAACTTTCTGGAAGAGTTGGTTGCATGAACTAATTTTATTAAGTAACTTCTCTCTTGCAGGTATTAAAAAATCCATTTGTAAATATGTCTTGCTAGACCTTGGCCAGTTTGGAGATATGAATAAGTAAGTACTGCATCCTGTACACTGTAACTGAAGCTTTCTTTTTCAGGTTTACCAATTTAAGTGAATTTGATCAAATAAAAAAAAAGTGGCTTTGAACATCTGCCAGATTTTTAGCCCTTTCCTTGTTTACTGCTTCCCCTGCTTGAGCTGTATTTCCTATCTTCAAGACGTGTTGGATGTGTTAGCTGAGGAAACCCAAACAAAAACTGTTTAGATTACAAATTTGTATGTTTACAACACTTTTTTTTACCTTTTCAGCATACAGAGTAGAATTGGTCCATATGCTTCACAGTGTACTTGAGCTACATTCAGTAGAAGTGACATTCAGATTGGAGTAGAATTGTTTTGAAACTGAATAGTCAAATGTTTAGGAACTTCTTGAGAGTCTTATTAGACTTTATCACCATAGTTCTGCTTTTTACAGCAAGTACTTCCTGAAAGAGTGTAAGAGCAGTGCTACAAATCAGTGTCCCCCAGTGCATTGCATTTACTGTGACAGATTGCATTGTAGTGAAACATCTCTCCAAATAAAGCCTTCCCTACTGTAGCAAAGAGAAAAAGAAGTCCCTTGTTATCTCAACATTTGTGCCAATTTGCCTGGCATAGCTTTGAATTTCTGGAGCACTTCTGAACACAAATAACAGTGAACAGTTCAAACTGGAAGTGTCAGCTCTTGGGAAAACCAGAAAACACTACATGGCTGATACCTACCTGGAATAGAAATCTAATGAAACATTTGCTACTGCACTTTAGGACTAACTGCCTGGTGCTAGGAGAGAAGCTAAGAAGCTAGCGTTAGAATGGAAGTATCAGTGATATAAAAAGGGAAGATAGAAATAATCTGAAAACCTAAGCTCAAACTGACAAATCCATTCAGACAGCTTCATCTAGTCTCTTCATAACTCTAGTCATCATTTTTTTCTGCAAGCTTCCTGGTAAATTTTGCCTGGATGTTGTTGTTTACTCCTCCTGTTTTCCTGGGAGTCAACACTACCTATGAAACCCAGGATAGGAATATTGCACCAGAGCAATCAGAACATTTAATACAGGCAATATTTAATACATGAAGGAGCTGTTTTATCTACTAGTAGGGAAGACTATTACAGCAGTCTGATCATGAGTAATTGTTTGAGTTGCAATTAAGATCTTCAGATTAATTTCCTGAATACCAGCAATTACTCACTATACTACAAGCTGAGCCATAAACTGTTCTGAGGGTGTTTGTTCAAAGCCTTCACTCTCCTTCAGATTCCTCCAACTTAATCTATCTGTAACTTTCCCTCTTCCATTTACTTCCATTGTTTCAAGTGTCAAATAAAGATTTTTTTCTCTTTATTAGGATTAGGTATATTTTCCCTCTGAATATATTCAGCTGGCTATAATTTGGGCTAATTCTGCCACTGTAGCTGCATT
Source organism: Anthoscopus minutus (assembly GCA_013399455.1). Classification (NCBI taxonomy): domain Eukaryota; kingdom Metazoa; phylum Chordata; class Aves; order Passeriformes; family Paridae; genus Anthoscopus; species Anthoscopus minutus. The sequence goes on from VWYI01043220.1 coordinate 19,758, forward strand.
ATGATATGTCAAATCCTGAGTGTCAGAGTATGTGCTTTTTGCTGCATTTTAATTGTTGGTAGCATTCTGTGACCAGTTTAGTCGGGTAGCAGAGATGAAGAGGGTATGAAATGGAAGTTTGCAGTGGTAGAGGATGCACTGGTCACTATGTGAGGATCACATCTCCTGAAAGAAGGCCACAAAGCTGCAAGGGTCACAGAGTTCAGAGTATGAATCTAGGGAGAGTGCTAAAGCTACCAACATCTGCAAATCTTAGGGAAGGGAGAGGTTTGAAGCCCAAGGAATTCAAGGTGTTAACTCTGCATGGTGAGCAGTGCACAAGAAGTTGGCATTGGTGCTTGACTGTTTTGTAAGTAAAATATCACATCCTTATTTCATCAGCTGTGATGTGTGTTTGAGCAGTGCCAAGTCCCACCTGCGAGGGCAGAGTTATGAGTGCCTGTAAACTTTGGAAGCATCAGAACTGCCTTTTCTCTAGTAATCTAGCTGTTTTGTTGACTCAGCTTTTAGAAAATTCTGGTTTTATAAATTTTTATCTTGAGAAATGTGAGTTAAGTTATATAAATCAAAAATTTGGTATAAATGTGATTTTTGTGGTGTTTTTGTTTGGAATAGCCCTAGTTTAGAAAATTCTTTATTGCAGAATTTAGGCAGTGGTAAAGCTGTCTGTACAAAACAGTTTACAGTAGCTGTCAGCATCAGATGTTTTCTAGGCACTACATTTGCCACTTAGCAACCACAGTAGGGTAATTGTGCTGCAAGTCATCCATGCGTGCAGCCCTGTCAGATAAAGAGACTGCTGCAGGATTACCCACTAGTCATTAGTCATTAATGACAAGAGATCTTTCTTAAAGTACAAAGTGCTCTGGAGATTCCCCAGGGTGAATGCACAGGGCTTCAAAACAGCACTGCATTTTTCTATAAAAGAAAACCTATATGGTATTCCTTATGGTGAGGTCTCCAGTTAGCAGTTATTCCCTGCAAGACGACTTTTGTAGGAAATACTTCAATTTTTTTCTTTCACTGCATTTCAGAATTCCAAAACTGGAAGTGCATATTCTTTCAGGCTTATATTAATTGCTGTGAAAAATCAGATTCACTGTGCTATGTGGAAAAATAAATAATCCTTTAAATAGAATGACACATTCTTTTTTTTCCCCTGTCAATTCTCTAGAAGCTCTTACTCCTCCTCTGAATACCTGCTCTCCATTTTGAAGACCTCTTTGTTTTTTGAAGAGTCTCATATCTACTGGACTTTCCTGTGAAGCTTCTCTGCTATTGCTCATTACTGCAGCTATACTAATGATGGATAAACTGTCCAGAGTTAGACACTGTAGCTCCTTCCCATTTTGGCAGCTGGCCATGGCACTGGCTGAGTGCTGGCATGGATAACATGCTGTATTGGGGCTCGTGGGATATTGCAAACTGAGTAACAGGGCTTACAGTGAATGCTGCTACTGGGAGAGCAGTTACTTATGAACACAGTTCCCTTAATTCCTGTAGCTTTCTGAAGAGTCAAGGACTCTATGGTAAGAATATTAGCAAGAAAAACAGAGAGCAGGCAAAACAAGAAAAATGCTTTAAAAGCTAGAGGAGAATACAGAGCCCTGGGAGGCAATATCAGTATCACCCCAGAAACTTGTGGGGATTATCCCAAACATTCCTCCTCCTCATTTTACTTGTTGTTGAAGCACTGTATGGAAAGACTGTAGCTTCAGGTGGGATATAGGATATCAGACATGAAGGGATTCTGGGAATAGTCTTTAGGTACACTTTTTTTAAACAGAAAAATCAAGAAAACATGTAAGTATTCAAACATGAAAACTATTACTAGGGCACAATTTAGATCTGCTCACAGTTATAACTGTGAGCAGTTTAGCTTTATATGATGTGTGCCTTCTCTTGGAGCTTGTTATGACATACCTGGATAGAAATGTGACTAATGTGATTATTTGGATCTCATATTTCTATTTTATGTTACTTCTCTTTATGGTTACTTCTCTTTGCTGGAGTGTCAGTGCATAGCCAGAGTTCTTTTCTTTACTTTAGTTCCCATCTCTGCAGACCTGTCTGTTCCTGGCAGAAACACTTTTGTCCCAGTGTAGGCTGGTTGTGTTCCCTCAAATATGCTGACTTCTTTCCTTGCATGCAATTTTGTGTGTGGCAGAAGGGTGATAAAAGTGGAATCTTTGCCTGCACTGTTTTAAAATAAAACAGAAATTTTTCACATTTTCAGAAGATTAACAGCAAGATTGTGAAAGCTTTTCATGTATTCTGGTAGAATTCCCTTTCCTATTGTATTAGATTTCTATTGGCCATGTATGCAGTTTTAGAGATTTGCCTTTTTTCTTCTGCTTTCCTCCAAACCTGTCCTTCCACTGAAGCAAAATCAAATCTACATTTGTATTCTGACTACATAATACATAGTCTAATAAAAATAAACACCACCACCTGTCACTGTCTACACAGCAGCAGCCAGTGATAGAAACCAAGGCCCACACTCATATGTTAGCTAATTTACTCTACTGAAAAGGAAAATCCATGAGTGGAAGTTATGAGAGGGTATCCCAGTGAAAATCACATTTAAATCTAGCTAGTATAAACCTGTTTTTCTTTCTGTCTTTTTTTTCCCCCTCCTTTGTCCCTTAACCAAAAACTTTGCTCTGATTTTGTGAGGCTAAGGTAATGGTGGCCATGCAAACAGCAGAAAGAATTCAAAGCTTGTTTGACTGAGCAGCAGTGGGTTTTTTACTCACAGTTTTGCACTGTCCAGGTCACTGCCTTGGCCCAGTTTTGTTCAGCTAGAGATGCTGAACACGATCCTTCTTCAGATGGTGTGTGCAGCGCTCTCTAAATCCCAGCTGCCAACTGAAACCTTGGAGCTATATTTAAGTAAAGGTACACCGAGGAGATTCCTTAGCAGCATGGAAGAGTCAGCTTGAAACACTTAGCTGCATTTACTGTGCAGCCAGACATCCTCGCCTGGTGTACGCATTTATCAAATCTTTCAATTAGCATTGTTTTTTTCTTTTTGTGAGAATTAAACTCTTTTGTAGGAGGGAGCTTGCTCCTACTCTGTTGCATTATTTTCAGGGCAGACTAAACCTATTTGTGTTCTAAGTGGGTTTTTTTGCCCTCTTCAATTTCCAAGTAAGTTCTAAAGGGACTTTGTCATGCTGATACACCTAAGGCACCTTTCACTCTTTGTAGATGCTACATTTGCCCTTCCTCTCAGTTTTTGCTTCATGTCTCCCTTCCAATACGTGAGAAGTGCCTATGAAAAAAAGGGAAAGAGCTGTAATTAGGACACCAAATTACTAGATACACTTAACAGCAGAATTAGAGATCAAGAACTTGGCAGCTTAAATCCATCTTGTCTCAGCTTTCTTGATTGCTGCTGAATCAGCTTAGGGCACAGCTTTAAAATTCAATCAGCAACCTTATTATTATAAATGGGAATTTTTGTTTGGCTTTTCAATTGATGTTCCCTCACAAAAACCCATCTCTTCTGGAAAATACCTTATACAACACCCACGTTTTCTGCTGTTGCTGTGTTCTTTATGAACAGTTCTTTTGTGAACTAAAGGAGTCACATGAACTGTACCAATGGCTGGAATCATCACCACTTTGCAAAGCAATGCTGGCAGAACTCTTCCAAAGCTCTTCAAATGCTCGTTTCTCCTCACAGCAGGAAAGACTATGCATGATGTGACCCAGTCAAATACAGATGATAACTGGGGTTTTTACGTAAAATAACATAACAGAAATTTCCAACTTCCATGTCCTGTAACAGCAAGCTTGCCTCTGTCTACTTTGTCCCAAGTGTAAAATGTGTCCAAGCTTCTCTATGGAAAACTTTAGTGATTTGCTGCTACAGGAACTTGAAATAACTCAGCTATTTCCAGCCATGTCTGCATCACTAGAGTCTGGAGTGGTGACATATGCAGAACAGAGAGGTGTGAGAGCAGAAAATATCACACACAGGACTAAGTGCAATGACTGGAGTTCCCTTTGGGATCCACCACTGCTGTGGTCTGGGAACTGGGAGAGTAGTTCCCCCACTTACCAGGTGTGTGTGATCTGTGAAAATCTGTTTTCAAAACAGACCAAGTCATGTCTTCAGCAGTGACAAGCCCTTGGCCACAAACATTAGATGGAATTAAGCCATGGGATAGGTGCACACTTTATGACCCTCCAGGTGCATTCTGAGTCTCCTCTGGCTGGAAGGACTGTAACAGAATGTACTTTATTTTGACTATGGTGGGAGAAGCCTCCAACATCCCTGTTAAAGGTTCTGGGTTGATTCCTGCTAACCTCTCTATAGGCAGGCATCTTATATATATTTATAAATGGTTCACAGTCTTCGAGCTTTATTGAATGTTCTTGATCTTAAATTTTTACCTAAAAATAGGTTACAGCAGCACAGTTTATGAGGACACATAAAAATCTCATGAAGACACAAATTACCATAAGACTTCCCCCCCACTATTTTTTAAATGTGCTAAACTTACAGCCATGTTAGCTAGTTGACAACTCGACTTTTTAACCAGAGTTTAAGAAAATGTTAATCAAATTATCATGTTCTAATGAATTGTTAATCTCTAGACTAGACAAAAAAGATTACTACAGGATCTCTGATTTTTCAATGGGACTGTAGCTCCATGATATTACATGCTCTAGAAAGTGTTTGAATGCATAATGAATCTCTTTGTATTTATATACCATGTGTTAGTTTATTCAGACTTTTGCTTTGCTAGGTTAAGCAACTCAGCAACTTCTATCTGTGATTAAACATGGAATTGAAAAGCAGTAACTTAAATAATGAGAAATGCACGCATTTTCATTTAGAATGAGACTGATGCCATGGTTATCAGAAATATGAAGAGTGAATTTGAATTACATGGGAAGGAAGTCAGGCTTTTCTACAGTTATAAATTAGACTGGTGAATTGCATAAATAATTCTTTATATGCATATTATTAATTAATAGATAAGCTCTATTTTCTAGTGCTTCTATTAGATATGTCACATGCCAGCTAAGTTTAAAAAAAACAACCCAACAACCCAAAAAAACTCAAAAAACCCCACTACATTCTAACATAGATTTCAAAGAGGGATTTACTAATTCAAGGCTCAGATTCAGGTGATAGTATAGAACCCTCAGTTCAGTAATACTGCACACGTTCACATGAATGAAATAGCTTGACTTTATAATTCTACAGACACCAACCCTCTTCATTTTTGGAACTGCTGAGCTCTCTTAGCTCCCCAGGCAGCCACTGAGATCTCTGTGTGCTCAAATCTTCTAGAAATCCACCCCATTGCAATACAATTCTAAACCAGAACACATCCCTCTTCTGCATGACATCAGACACAAGATACCAGTTGTTTGGCCTCAGGTAGAGGAATACACATAAAATTGTCCCAGCCATTGCCCTTTTTAATGTCTTGAAAGCAAGTTATTTTTCTTCTCTAACACAGAGCATAAAAATAACACTGACCTCTCTCATATGGTACTAAAAAGAGTGAGAGAGATTAAATTTATGGAAAGTAATTGGCTCCATAAGAAATGCATGCCCTGATTCCTACATCATGACAGGTCTGAATGCTTGCACAATCAGGAAAAAAATCACCAACATATGCAGGAAAAAAGTTAAAAACCAAGATTATTATTGTGTGGGGAAATGCAACTTACTATTTCTTTTCACCACAGTTGTTTAAACAAAATGGAAACACAAAGAAATTGTGAAAATTGTATATTTCTAAAATGTGCAATAGGATTCAGAGTGAATAGTGTCAGATTACTATCATGGGGAATGAACTTGTGTGCTGCTGTGCCTCACAGATATGGTAGACTGCTGACATCAAACAAAGAAGCACAGTAAAAATATAGCACTTATGTGCTGGATGAAAAATGATTAATTTATGACTCTACAGCTTTGAATGCCCTGACTCTCTTTGAACTGTCAGTTTTCAAAGTGCCTTCCAGAGTGCCTCTTTTATTTATCCTCTCTGCACTGAGCAGAGTGTGGAAGTGCTTTCCCTTTCCCCTGAAACTTGCATCTGTTTGGAGGTGTGAAGACCAAAGTAAAATTGTTCTAAAGGGTCAATTCCAGCCCAGGGAATGCCACAAGGCTGCTTCAGACACTTTGGCAACCTCTTCATCCAGATAAGCCAAAGAAGAAAAGCCAACTCAGGAGCTTTAAATTCAAACTTTTCAATCTATCTTTCTCTTCATGTAAATAATTGGTTTTTGTCACTTTACCCAGTAGTCTGGATTTTTCCAGCACATCCAGTTTAAATTATTTATATAGTTCTTAAGCACCTTATTTCAAAATAACCTAGATAATAGAACAATGCAGAGACATTATCTTCTATATGATGCCAAGCAAAATTATTTTTTCTCATAATTTGATATCTACATAACAAAAATATATCAGAAAATTTGTAGTGTTTGAACTTGGTTTAGATTGAAGATCTTTTTAGGTGGAAGCAGCAGAACAGGGCATTTTAGGGTATCCTCAGTGACAAAATGTAGCAGACTGTCAGTGAAGTTTGAAGCCTCGTGCCCTCCAGGCAGTGGGATGCAGTCTTGGCTCTGTCTGGAAAGGCTTCTCCTCTTGCACTTTGCCCTTCATTCTTCACTGAATGCATGGCAAGGGCTGGGAACCAAGCATGTCACCAGTTCAGTGCTGGATGTCTCCCACAGTTCCTAACACCCTCAAAGTCCTCTCTCTTCTACCTTGGGGAATAAGGATCTTGGGGATCCTTATTGCTTGGGGATATTGGGCAGACTGCTTAATGGCTGGGAAAGAAAACACTTTTGAAAATGTGAAGAACAGCATTTCATTTATTAGATTTTCCCTTTCCACTTATTTTTTTTGTCTGTTCCATCCTTTTTGGTATTACTATCTTTTTTATTCCTCTTTTCCATGTCTTGTTTTTTCCTCTCTATACAACCAATACTGTTTCAATGCCATTTTAAAGACTTCTGCTTTTCTTACTCACCTGTGAACTAATGTAGAATTAGGTTAAAGTAAAATCTGTGCTATATTCATAAGTAATACCAAGAAAAGGAGACTGTATTTTGTGAGTCTGAAGTATATTTTTGTAGGTAGGCGAGTTTTAAAACCTCTGAAAGAGGAGGCTGTTGGAATAGAAATGCTGAGATAAATGTTACTGGAATGACTTAACTGCAAGGAACTGAACTGAAAGTTCAGTGAAAATAATGAGGAGTTTAAGTATTGCCACAGTAGCACAATACTGGCATTTTCATTTTAAATGTTAGAAGTTGAGTAACTGGATTGACTTGATTTTCTCTCGCTTGTTCTGCACTCAGTTCTGCTCAGTCTCTAACCCTACACTGCCTGCAGTGACCCGTGGCTGCCCTGGACAGCTGCTTACCTGAATGGGCACTAGGAAAAGACTACATAGCATTCAATTTAGCACACAAACTACTGCTTGTTAAATTGAAATAAGCAGTTCTATTATCCATTAAATGAAGAAAATCATGCAAGAACAGAAAAACTGCAGTCTGCCAGATTCTCCAGAAGCATCCACCAACTTATTCTTGCATATTTCTGCAGCTAGTGCTCTTTGAAGTTGGCATGGCAGCCCTAATCAGTGATCTCTGCATTTTGACACTAATCAAACTCATACCACTTTTTGTCCCAAAGTTAAGCAGAAGCTGATTGTATAGCTTCATAATTCCAAATCATAATTATATTTCAAGAGGCTGTTTATTTTGAGGAAATGCTAAGATACTCATCTTTTACTCTTTCTGGCTGCACTGCTAACCACACAGAGTAGTGGATGTAATGAAGTTAAAAATAGTAGTTGTCTCATGATGTTTCCAGAAACCTTTTGAGTGTCTGTTCTGTGTTGGATCAACAGTGTGCAGTGAGGCAGACAGTCTCATTGCCTGTGATTGTAGTGCAGTGTCTGGTGCTGTGCTTGTGAGGAACTGCTCCAAAAGGCATTGAGTTCATGTCCAAGACATTCAGAATAGCAGGAGGATTTTTATACTCAGGGCACCCTTTTTGAAGAAGGGCCTAAAATATTGCTGCTGGCAGAAAGGGAGATGCACTGACAATTCCTAAGCAAGGATTAGCATTCCCTTTCCTGTATCTGTGAGTCAGCTTTAGCTGACTTGACCTTTTATTCTTTAGTATTTGCTTTTGCATTTTCATTGATGTTGAGCCCTCAGTGGGAAGAGACAGTGATTAAATTCTTCCCAAGGCTCTGAAGTGGGATATGGTAATTAAAGAATGATAATTCAGTGAATGGCTGTGCAATTCAACCAGCCTAGGGGGACTGCAGATACATTGTGGCAGCACTGTATGATACCCTAGAATACCTCCACAATAAATAGAGCTGTTTTTTTCTGTCCCTTACTGGTGATGCAGAAATCCTGGTGGTTTTGATGGATGTCAGATCTTATTCAAAGAAAAATGATCTATGCCAAAACTCACTATGATAATCTATGCTGCAAGACATTCAAATGTCTAGGCTGACAATCAATGGAAGGATTGTTCAGCAAGAGGCATTTCCATCCTTTATATGTTTCAATAAATTGTCAAAGCTGAAACTTTTTTTCCTTTTCTAAAAAAAAGTGCTAGACGCTAAGGAAAATGTGTACTTGCTAGCACAGGATGTAAAGGTAACCATTTTTAAAAAAGAAAACCAAAGCTCTTTTTTGTTAAATTCAACAGAAGCGACTCTTCTTATTAGCCAGGATAATTACCTATATTCTTCTTTTTTGGTCAATGTGAGCTTTGGAACCTCACCACTATTTCTAGTGAGGGTTAAACATCCTATTGCGCATGGAGCTGATTTCTAGTGCACTTCACTCTGGGAGCTTTGCAGCAGCAGCAATGTGCCAGGGTGCCAGCCTAAGGAGAGCTTTGAGAGGTAAAATCTTTGTGGGTTTGTGTTTTGTGATGGGATTCTGAATAATGTGACAGCACTTTATACAGATGGGCAAGAATGGGGAATTTCAACTCCTGCTTCTTCAATGCAAGGTTGCAGTTGAAAAATGGAATGTATGTCCAAAAGGAGATAGTTGGGATAAAGCTGTGTAGTGTTCACTATTTTGTGCTTTTCTTATTCTTTCTTCTGACAGCTGCTCTCCCTTTGCCCAAACCCTTCTGGTGGGCCAGTCTTCCACATCTTCCTGCTTTAATATCTAATATCCCTCTAGTAATCTATTCATTAGAATTGTTTATACTCTCATTTCCCTGCCACATAAAACATGGGTAGTTGCCACCTTCTTAAAATTCTGTGGAACTCAGGTACTCCATCTGTGGAAGACCAGAAAGATTTTCTTGAAAATCACTGGCTGATCTATATGATAGAGACATTTATATGCTTCCTGTGGTATGACCCTACTTTAGCTACCATCCTCCACTGCCCAGGAGAAAATGGTTACCCACATCCTAGCAATGACAACTGTTTAGTCTTGAAGAACAATAAAATAAAAAGTAATGTCATAAAAGGCTTGAGAAGGGAGATACAATTGTTAAAAATTGCCATCTTCCTAAGCCTACAAGGGGAAAGTGGCATCATTTCCTTGTGGCACTGCACATAATGGCATTTTCAGAATGATTTTTTCAGAGCCCAAGGTGGGAGGAGTTTTCATGCAGCTACATTCAGTGTCATACAGACAGTTTATTTTGAACTAGTGTAAAGAAAAATGCTGCAGGATTGGCTTCAAGTTAAGGTCAAATGAACACAGTGAATTAGTGCCTTCTAGCCAGGGGCCTCAGCATCTGCAGAAATGGCTGCCCATACAGCATCCTGTTACTGTGAAGGATGGGATGAAGGGAAATAAATTATAATTAGAGAAGTACTGCATCACAGTGGGCTGTAATTCCCATACTTGTCAATAATGTCAGTGAAGAACATATAGACTAAAGTACAGCCAAAGGTACTAAATATACCTGAGGCTGGTCTCACCAGAGACAGCTGAGACAGTCCTCATGCAATGCAGGGTTTGCAATACTTGTGTGCTTGTTTAGTGTATGGGTAACCCCTGGGACTGTCAATATACAGTCACCTTTCTTGGGATACCTTACCTCTGGTATTCCAGTACAATTAATTCTGCTTCTGTTCACTTGTGTAAGTGGTAGAGATCGAGATATCTGGCACAGTAGGTTAAAAACTATGCTTATAAACATGTGCAAATGGGGAACTTCTAAGAGGCAACAGAACTGCAGAGAAGGAAGATGGGGCTGTAGTCTGTAGTTTGGCATGAGCTGAGGGAATAGACAATAAGTGATTATAAAGACAAATTTCAGTCTAGAGAACATAAAATACATTATTATTTTATAATAATAGAGAATATAAAGAGTATCATAAATCAGAGGAGGTGGTTCCTTCACTCAGTAACAGGCACAGAGTGGCAATCATTCATGATGTGAGGTAGCTGAGAAGGTCTCTAGCCCAACTCACCTCTGAGAGCTGGGCAGATTGCTCAAGGCTTTGTCAAGTTTTGAGTATCTTCCTGGCTGGAGATTGCACAGCCTCACTTTCAGTATGTTCCAGTGTTTCCCCTCACTGTAAAGAATTCTTTTTAATGATTTAACAGAAATTTTCCTTGCTGCAACTTGTGACTCTTAATTCTTGTACATCTGGTTTTTTCAGCCACTCTCACAATTGCACGAAGTATTTTACTTTGGTAGCATGTCAGAGCTCCATAAGTAGCTCTGTGCAAGCAAACAGCCTATCTCCAGTTAATACATCCACTGCAAACCCTTAAGTTTTGTTCATCATACTTACCCATGATCCTTTAGAAGAATGCAAAACCAGCAGGGAATGATGGACTCAATAGATTAACAGAAGTCTGCTAATTCATTTCCAAGAGTGAGTATTGCAGTTATTATTTTGACAGATGTTTCCTTGTTTTGTCCTAGACTAACCATTTGATTGCAGATTTTTAAAGATTCTCAAGTTGATAGTGTGCTGACAACCTCCAGGGAGGAAGTGAGAGTTGTGCTTTCTTTTTCTTTGACAGGAAATTAGTGAAGGTTGACATACTGGCAGTTCAATATGGCACGTGTTCTGGCTAAATATTGCTGCTTATTACTGTGTCTCCATTGCATGCCTCTGTAAAAGGCCCCAGTAAGTATACAAACACTAATCTTCTCAATAGCCCTGCAGTTATTAGTAAGCATTCAACTGATTTGACTCCCTCTTTGGAAGTGAAATACACATTTATGTGCATAATTTGCAAGTTTGAAAAAGAGTTCAAACCATCAGCTGTCTCTGAACTCAGGTGGAAAGGAAGAAGGAGAAGCTGGTTTGTGATTCTGTTCAAAAGCAGGTCTTGCTTAATCTAATATTAACTTCTGTACCAAGAAGTAATAGCAGGGCTATTCTTTCCTGCTAAATATTGTTATTTGCTGAGTTTCTGGTGGCTTCAGAAGGCCCACACATGAATTGTAAGTGCTGTAAACTCACGGCCACCCCAACTACTTGAAGGCAGGAAGCAACAGAAGATGATGAGAAAAGAAAGATCAGCACCATAGGCAGTCATGTGGGTGTGACAGCAGCAACTGTATAGACTGGCTGGTTTTTAAACCCATATGGTAGAATTATTAGTAAATGTTTGAGAATTTTACATTAAAGAATTTTTTAAGAATCCTTTCTGTTCATGATAAACCTAAGGAAGGAAACAGCAGGCTGCAGAGGTGAACAGTGGAGCTTGTGGAAAGCTCAATATGAACAAACAGCAGATCAGCTCTAGGAGCCCATAAATTGAGATTATGACCTGAAAATAAGGTAGGGGTTGATTAGGAAAGGTTTTGGAGAATGAAGGTAGGAGAATCAAAAAAGGATCTTTCAAACAGGTTTTGACAGAATAATTTAAAAATTACCAGAGTAAAAAAGTGGTGTTGAAGGAAGTCAGTAGCATAAAGAGACAGAAATGAATATTTTAATTATACCCCTAATATATTAGGGGAAAAACAAAAGTAAAGAAAAATTCAGTAAATAAGTCCAGAATGTATTAAGACTACTGTATATGGGAGGTTTTAACAGTGCTGCTACAAAGGGCCAGGAAAATAAAGTGGGAGAAATGAAAACATTTGGGGCAAGGTGATTTCAGTATCATGGGTTTATCAGGAGGAGCTGAATAGTGAGATAACTGCACATCAGTTAGCTTAGAGAAACTGTGGAAGCTCCTGTAGCTACAAAATAACTGCTAAAAGCAATTAAAATGAAAGTGGTTGCACAGGAAAAAAAAAAGTAATGCACAGCTGTCAGTCCAGAAGAAGGACTGAGTTGTGAGGGCAAAAAATCTACACATTCCTCTAGACCTCATTAATCAATTTCCTTCTTTGATTTATACACATAAAATATTATGCAGTTTCCTCTGGGGCTGTAGCAGTGCTTGCAGAAGGGAATAAAGGCAGCATCTGGGCTTGAATGTCCAAGCACTCGTGGTGGTGAATGAGGGAGTATTGAGGAAAATTTGTTTACAAG
>VWYI01043220.1:32259-150007 GCA_013399455.1 Anthoscopus minutus
TTGTTTACCAGCCGTTAATTTCCCTTTCCATAACCTTTTATTCCCCAGGAGGTAAGTCAGTGTGAGTTTGACCTTTCTTCTCAGTGGCTGGTTAAAGCCGGTCCACCACAGGAGTTGGAGTGCCTTCACAATTTCCTGCTGAACAATACCTGGTGATCTGATTACCATGTGTCCAAAACAATCTAATTAACATGTATCAAAATTAGCAATTTTGAATGATAAACAAATAATGGCTAATACAAAAGCATTCACTGCCGACAACTGTAATATTATCTTTGAAGCCAGAAGAATTTCCTCAGGATTTAAATTTATTAATGACTTTATTTCTTTCTGCTGAGCCAACTGGATTCAGTTTGTCATGATCAAAGCTCTCTGGGTAAAAAAGAGAATGAAAAATGAAGAGAAGCAAACACTTTTTCTTTCCAGAAATCTGATCTATGTATCTAATTTGTTTAATGTATCCTTCAAAAATGTTTATAGGCTTCTCTCATTCCCCTCTGTAGACTTTTTCAAATGAAGGATTTTTCTGTCCTAATTAAAATAACAGCAAATTTATTTTAAAAAAAGGAAAGTCTTCAGGGGGATCTATCCCAGGAAAAATAGCTGCTTTGCAATCTGCACATCATCAGAAAGGCCAAAATTCATTATGTGAACCTATGAGAAGCAAAGTCTTGTCTAGAAAAATATACTGTATCAGAGTATCTGAGTATTATTTCTGGCCTGAGTCTTCTAAGAGTGTAGAATTTCTCTGGACACTTCCTCTACACTAAGGGAGGATGATGAGAGGCTCTTCTCTTAAATAATGCTGTTCACTGCTTTGATTAGNGAGAGGGTGAAGTTATGAAGACTTCATGTCCAAGTGGGTGGTTATGCAGGACTCTGGTTGCTGGTCCCAGTGAACTGGGGAAGGTGTTTGTGCAAAGACACTGCCAGGATCCCCCAAACACACACAGAGAATACAAAAGCTTGTGGCATTAGCTCTACATTCCATGTGCTCCACTAAGAAACTCTCAGCTCAAACTGCTCAGTTCAGTCCCTATGTGCAGCAGGAGTCAGTTTTTGAAGTCCAGGGAGATGATTTTCCAAAATGACTGATGATTTGGGTACCTTTGTTTCCAGAACTGAACGTGACGTAGCTGAAAGGAACTCACAGCATGGCATTCCTAGTCCCTGGCCACAGGCATTTGGGGATTATGGAAGTGTCTCATCACCAATTCCTTGCTGAAGAGCTGCCAGTGGGAAGGGAGCATCATGGATACATCCATGAACTCTGCTTCTGGCAAGAGAGAGGGAGCCCCAGGCAGGGTCACAGGAAGCCTGTGTGTCAATATTACACTTGTATTTCAGAGGATGCTTTCCTGAGGATGTGTGTCATGAATTCCCTTGGCCCCGTTGGGATCAGCCATTCCAAGTGAGTCCCCTCCCAAGGTCTTGTGCACCCACAGCTTCCTTGCTGGTGAGGAGGTACAAGAAAAGGTTGTTGCTCCTGGTGTAGTGTTGGAGAACAGTGTGATCTTTCCTTAGGGCCTGAAATAAAAGTGAAAGTAGGTCACTTCATTTGGATGGGTACTCATTGGCACATTATCCAATTAAATTATTCTCTTACTAAATATTTCCAGAAATTGTGACCTAAATGGGTCTTGTTCATAGATAACTAGAAAAACCCCCTCCCTTTTGATGTACCCAAGACATGTTTTAACTTGACTTTCTCACAAGTGTGGCAAATGGCAAATCCACTTCCCTTCTGCTGGAGGCATTGCTCTTGGCTCTTGTCTAACACTGAGGCAGAGCAGGTGTTCTGATTTTGCTCCTAACACAGTCTCTATGTGACAATCCATGAATTTAGTTGAAATCAGGTGGTCCATCAGTGTTGCCCTTTCTTGGAGTTATCATGAGGTGTTAGTAAACCAGCATGTTTATTTGCATTGAAATTAGAAATGTGCAAAACACTCAGTTAAAACATACAGAATGTTTATTTTTAAAGTTTCAGATTAAAAGTACAAAGTATAGGTTTCTTGGTTTTGTCTTGTCAATCCACCAACACTAAGAGATGCATGACATGTGAAAGGTGTTTTCCTACTGCTTTACAGTAATTTCAGTGAACGTGTATCTGGTGTTTCTTGTGTATATTAAGAATATCTTGAAACTCAAATTCTGATTTCATGAGTATCATGAGGAAACATGCTTTTATGGACACATAATGACCACTGTGACCACATAAAATGTGAATAATCTAAATTGTTGTAAGCTTCAGAACATTCTTATTCCTTAATGACCAGCAGATCTAAATAAATGTATTATGATGATCAGCTATTTATTCTAATCCTACAGGAAATAAAACCCAGGGTGAATAGAGGAAAAATGTCATCCAAATAGATATGAAGATAATAGTTCAGTCCTGAGCACAGTAGATTCATATTTGTAAAATATTCAATCTTACAATGCATCATATCATTTGTTTTTAAGCCAGTTTAATTTCAGTTTTTCAGATTATTTGGTGCAAGAAGAGAACTGGATTGGACTTGGAATCCAATAAATATTGAGCTGTGTTGTTCTAATGTGCTTGCTGGTCACATTCCATCTACCCTACACACAGATGGTAGGTCAAGCCATACTGGCTCTACCAATACAGATACTGTGTTCAATAGACCTTCATGCACTCAGGCAATGGAGATGTTTTTAATTACAACATATAATGACTCAAATCAATGATAAACTAGTAAAATAAAATGCAAATTTCAAACACAGTTCTGTAGTTTTGTTAGTTCTTTTTTCAAGAATTCCATCTTTTACAGAGTAATGATTTTGCCTTTTTGAACAACATATCTCAAAGATTAAGAAGTCCAGATCAAAAAGAACTTGTATTAGATCTAAAATTCTGTAAGTTACAGAAAATGAACTACTTGGTTCCTAATGCTTAGATCTACCTCTGCTGTCATATTATCCTTCAGTTGTAAAGATTTATTTTGCCTAGACCAGTTCCAAACTAAACCTTAATGCTGCAGTCTCATCAGATGCTGATAATTTCAAATAATAGTGATTAATTTGTATTTTTTGAGAGCATCTATCTCTAGGTTTAACCTAAGTGTATAAATTTGGAAGGAAGACTGTCTTGTGATGATAAGTTTCTAAAATGCTGCACTGGATCTGACAATTTGTATGCAGAGTGCAGCTCTTGGTCTGTCAGGTCAGGTCAGAACTGTAAATACAATCTGCATTATTACAGCAAAAGAGCAGATCTGAAATGTTATTTATCAGTCTGTGACTGAACAGAGTCATTACTACCCTTAAACTTGATGGAGGGGAGGGAAGGGCAACAGAAAGGAGAGGGAAGGAACAACATGGAGTTTACTGCTGACATTGTCCATGTGACACAAGTCTGATTTTTCCATAAGATTCTCTCCTATGAAGGGCATTACTTGTCAGACTAACCTTAAAATATGTAGCAAACCCAAAAGAAATAATAAAAAAATATAGATGTGGAAGAAAAAAAGATTTATTTTTTAGAATCTATCTACAGAACATTTTTAAGCCTTCTGTATGTCACTTTTGCCTTTCAAGGACAAGGATAATAAAGCTATTTTTATTCTCTTCCCTCTCCTCATCCACTGCCTAAAATATCCCAGCCAGCAGAATAGATTAGCATTTTCTGCTCCATAGAACTTGATAAGAAAGTGTTCAGTCTGGAGAAGATGCCAAGAACTTGCCTGCTTCTGCTTTACAGGAATCAGAAGTTTAGGACCAGAGATTAGGCAGTAGAATCAGTATATTTGTTCTATTTTTGCCAGGCTACAAAGGAATCTAGAGTCTTTTAAACCAAGGAGAAAGTTTGCCATATATTTTTGGTACTATCACCATGTAGTTTGCTTTCTGTGGAAAGTAACATCTGCCCTGCACTTTTCTTTCAGTCAGTGCCTAAAAGGACAATATCTTCATCTGCTCCTTTCTATTTATGGCATGGCTGAGGGCAGCCCTTTAAACCACTTGCCAAATTATTTCTAAGGGTCACAAAAGATCTGTTCAGCTTGTTGAAGTTTCATTTAAGATTTTTGAATTTTTTGAGATGTGGAAAGAAAATTAAAAATTGAGTCCACTGTATTATATCTCCAGCAAAAGAATTTTTGTGGGTGGATTTTCAACATTTTTTTCCATTAAAAACATTTTTAAAGTATCTTTTCATTTAAATGAGGACTTCATTTTGAAATGGTGTGCATAGATCCATCATAATACGTATTGCTTTTAGAAAGGTAACTTCTCAGGACATGCAACCTGCAATGGTGCTTCTGGAGCAAATGCTGCCCCAGTGGACTTTGGAACTTGCCAAGGTGTATCCAGGATGAACCTTGAGTTTGGAAAACCTCATCTACAGTCTGACTGTCAAAGATCAGAACTTCAAATTGCAGATTTCAGACAAAACTTTAATAAATGGTGAGTATATGTCAGAAGTGCTGGTGCATTATAGTATCAACTTGTTTGACATTTTTGTGTCCCAGCCATCATAGCCAGGTTATTGTGCACAAAGTATAAATATGAACCATCTTGAAATAGATGTATTGTATAAATTTACTCCTCAGATAATATGAAGAACCACAGCTTATTTAATGCAAGAGAGAAAAAGTAATTGGTAGTTCTTTAAGGCTCCCAAGGGGCAGCTAATTTCAGCTGATGTGAGCAGATAGGGGATATCTCACAGATGGGCAAAGGATATGAAAGTATACTTCCCCTTTTTAAGAGGATGACTCTCCCACACACAGCTGGAAATAACTAACTTCTGGCATTGCTTTGCTTCAGTGAATAAACCTTTGTAGGAATGCAACAGATCAAATCACAGTGAAGGACTCTAAATTAGATACTTTTGTACTACATCACTGAACATGTAATTACAAATAATAGCTCTGCTGCTGTTTGAATCTTTCTCAGATAAAGTGCATGTGCACACATTGTCATGGGGTAATTACATATAACATTGTAAATGCCCAGCTGCTCAAGGGATATTCTTCCATTTGCTGGGTCTGTTTCTTCTCTATCTCCACCAAAAACTAAGTTTACTTGTGGTACAAACATGTTATACACCATCTGTATACAGCCAATGCCACTTTGGCCATCTTGTACTGTGGAAAATATATTTCACTAGTTTGGTTTAATCCACTACTCTGTGGAGAAAAATGTAAAGCTGGGAAAAAATAGCATTTACCTTTGAAAAAAATACTTATGCTTCCTCTGTATATCGAAAACTGCATTTCAGTGAGTGAAACAATTGTCTTAGTTTCTTCCTAATTATCTTGAACTGATTGCAACAGTGTTTAATTTGAAGTGTAGTTGCTTTTCTTCATCTTTTTTAATATCCTTGTTCCATTTCTAGAGGGAGATTTTTCTGTACTCAACAAGCCTTAAGAAAACTATTGCCCAAATCTGATTGTTGAAGATAAACAGTAAATGGCAGTGTGTGTAGCTGCAGCCTGCAGTGCCCTGTGAGCCCAGGCTGGTGTGTTTGTGCTGCACTCACAGACTGCCTGAGGCAGGAGCAGAATTGCCTCTGACCCAAAGACTGATTATTTTTCATTCTCTATCCTGCCTATTTTTGCTGTCTGGCACTAGCCCCAATGGCTGGAACAGTATATCATCATAATGTCTCAAACCCAAGTTCTGAAGTTAGTTCTCAGCGCTTTTTCAATCTTCTGCCTCCTGCATTTGTCAAATCCTATATTTGCATCAACATTCTGGAGTTACTGCACAGATCACAAGGCCTATAGGTAGCTGCCTCTTTTAGGCAGGACAAAGCTTATCTTGTGCTGGCAAGTCTGATATTGGCTGTAGCTGTAGATTTGGCTCCTGTCCTCAAGAGAAGGAATCCTGAGTCGTTTTATGGCAATGAAATAATTTCTGAAGCATCAGAAACTAGCAGCTGGTGTAGTGCAATAAGGTCTGTGCTCACAAGATTTTGTTAATCTCTTTAAGATTGCATTAGCATTCTGTTCTATATATTTTGATAGTTCTCAATGTGTGAGGATTTCCACCAGACAGGTACTAAAAGTGCTTTGTCAAGAGTAAAACCAAATTAAAGGGGAAAGAGGTGAAGCTCTGTCAAGTTCTTCTGTACTTTGTATAAAGCTTCTAAAGCTTTGTGCTTGGCAAGAAATTTTAAAAAAATTTCCACAAATAATCCACAAACGTAAGGATAGGATGATATGTGAGTACCTCAGGCAGCTAAGTGCAGGGGATGCAAGTTCATCAGGTTTTTCAAAGCACTTTGAGGTAACTCAAAGAGGCAGGCTGTCTCTAACACCATCTCTTGTCATTACAGCTAATACTCTTGTCATTACAGCATCAAGATGAAGACCTGGCAATTGTGCAGGAGCTCTTCAGGGAGAGCACCCAGGTGCTGCAAGACCCCATTTCCCAGCTTCTCTTTCCAATGGGTAGCAAAGATTGAGAACTACTTTAGTGCACATTTAGTGCACTAAACTGCTGGTTTTCTATTGATTTCAGTGGAGCAAAACAAGGCCCTTGCAGTTATAATATATGGAAACTGAATATATACAGCTGGGGGCAAAATTAATTCCACTATTTGGAGAGAGAGAGAAAGTTGTACATTATGAGGAACCAAAAATATTTTTAATTAGTCACAGGACATTCAATGTCTTATTAGCACAATTTAAGACTCTAACATAAATAAACTCTGCTTGTTCAGAAATTTGTATGCAAGACAGCAGTAAATAGGCTGAGCTTGCAGTCCTGTAGAAATATTTGCATTCTCACTGGTTTCAAAGCATTGGTGATCTACAATTATGTGTTTGTAATAGACCACTATTGAAGGCTGAATTGGAAAAATAAAGTAGAAGGTTATTGCACTGCTGACACAGGACAGATAAAGTTGTTTGGATATAGCTGTATATCCAAACCTGAACATCTACTTTCTGCAAGAGCATCAGTATCACTGCTTTAGTAAGAAAGGTGTAGAGAAGTTTGGTACTTTGAGCAAACCCTTAGCAGCATTCCATAGCTGATTTCTGCTTTTGTCATACATTTTCAAGCACAAGATGTACAAAATACATCTGAATTCAAAAGTACCCTTATCAGAAAAGGGCTGTGTTTGTTCTATTCATCACATAGTTCTTATGTGAGGGGAAAACTCATGCTGCAGTTTTGTGTATCTGCAAACACAATGATTTGAGAAAACCATTCCCAGCATAGTGACTTTCTTGCACAGAACTGATGTTTATTTATTTACTTTTATGATTTTGTATATCTTCAAAATTTCTTTGATTTTTAAATAGCTCCAAGCTATTTCTCCAATTTTTCAATCACAGTCTCTAAATTTAGGCACTAATGCTTAATTGAGCATCTTGTGCTGGTACTTCAGTGATTTAAATGATTGCACACAGATTGTCAGCATGCTGCAATTGCTTTGAAAATCACTTCCCATAAATGTTTTTGCAGCTAGAGTTCTTGGTCTTGCATCTGTAGTCTATGGGCATCCAGTCTCCCAATAGCCTGTGAGATGGAACTCCACTGAATAGTCACAGAATTATTAAAAATAATTATTTGAGCATCCATTGTATGATGGAGCACAAAATAGGATCAGATCAAAAGCTGAATGTGCAGTTCCCCAGTGTCCTGGAAGCCCTTACTAACAGCAATTAGAAATGCTAGCAGCAGCAAATTGCAAATGTGATTAACCTTAAATGGAAACAGTTTTATTAAACCAAAGATCTGATTAGCAACTGAACTGCACAATGCAGATTTTCCAGCGGGAGTTACAATACTACCACATCCTACAAGTTAATCCTGATATGAGTTAATTTGTTTCTTTGCATATATGCTGTTACAAAGAATTTTTTTTAAAACCAGAAATGGCCATCCTTAAAATAACTCCTAGTGGATCTGTTGTTGCTAGTCAGTGGGCTGTGTTGGAAATTACTTACAGAACATTAGGAGAAAAAAAGGAAGATGTCAATTCATTCCCACTGATGGGCATCTCTTGTTTTCTGGGGTAGGTATAGCAATAGGTATTGCTGCCTCTCTTCCACTCTCTGCAATGATATTACAAAATGTCCACAGTTTATTTCTAGTATCTTTCCTTCCATATTGCCCAGCAGAATTAGGGAACAGTTCCTGTTTGAAAGTTGTAAGAAATTCTGAGGTCATGTGCAATACTGTTCTATAAATTCCTTGCCCATTTGCTTTTAAGCTTTTTATATTCAGAACTACCCAGCCAAGGTGTGACAAACAGAGGGAGACAGAATATCTTAGCTAATGTCTAGTGAAGTCATTGCTTTTAGTTCAGTTTGCATATTAGGCTTCTCTCCAGAGAACTCATGACAAATGTGGAATCAAGCTCTTATATAAGAATCCCCACAGATCTAAACCCACTGTGCTCAGTTTTATGGAAGCAGAGAATGACGACACAGCTCATGGACAAGGGATGACCACAGTCTATGTATAAAACCAGTAAGACTAGACCTCCTTCATTTGTAATTTCTAGAGGTTATTCCTCATGTCTTCTTCCTCTAGCCATATTCTAGTCAGTTGAAGAAGAGCTCTACATAGATTTTACCTCACTTTTTCTATAGCATTTGGCCAGTTTTCTGTGGAGTTTAGGCAGCACAACATACCAGTCTTTATGAATGTATGTGTGTGGGTTGAAGCAAAGTCCTGTTTAGCATTTCATGTAGGAAGTGAAATGTTTCTGCAATCCATCAGCAAAATAACATGCATATGCCTTTTGATACTTAAAGGCTTGTTATCACAGTGTAGACTTTGACATACACTGAGCTTTTCTTGTAGGGGATCCAATTTTTGTTTTATGTTTGGGTGAGAGTAGTTCTTTCCTTCCAGAGGAATGAATGGAGCATTGTGTGTGTTGTGTGGGGATGTCCAATCCTCACTTGTGAGACTTCTGGCATTGTAACAGCCTCTTTTGTGAGGGGAACAATGTTCCTCTTCCACTGCTTTCCCAATTCCCTGGCCAGTGCTGCAGTCCATGCAGTCCTTCTGCCACTGCTGCTGTGTATCTGCTGCCTCTCCACTCCCACAGCATTTTCTATGGGAAAGGAATCTTGTTCCTCATTCAGAAAGCTGGGAATGCTGCTCATTAGAATTTTGGCAGCATGAATGAAGTTTGTCATTTAACATCAGATCTCATTATGGCTCAACAGAAGATAAAAATTGTCAGATATGGAGGAAAACCAGTACATTGTGGATTTAGTAGTCTCTTCCCTCCCCTCCCTCTATTTTAATATGTTTTTTGGATATGAAGTAAAAGAGTTTATACCTCTCACTGAAGTGTTTTTCAAAGTGATCTCATTTCTTCTAGATCTCCAACATTACTGTGCTGCCCTCTTTCTGCCAGAGAATCCAAATGTGCTTAAGGAAATTAAGTGCTACAGATCTGATGCAAGAGTTACTGAATGGCAACTCTCTTAACAGGGGAAATGAGTTATATTTATACATTTTCCTTTAATTCCCAGAGTGTCTCCAGGACATCACATAAAGGATGCCACCCTTCCTGCCAATTTTGGGGTGAAGTTCTTTGAGCCTTAAGGAATGTGCACAATCCTCCTGTCAAAATTCTGTGCATGTTCTGGAAAAAGGCACAATTTGCTCACTTCCTAATTTATAATCCTGTCTAGTATGTTACTGTTGAATTCCTTTGATTTTGAATTATCTCATGTTACAGTTTTGGGCCTGTTTTACACCTCTCTGTGATGTCATCCCTACCCACATACTCTCACTCTTTTAGTCAGACCTGCTGCTGTATGTCTTTTTTGCCATCTTTTCTAAAAGCACAAATTCTCTGTATATGTAACTTTATATATACTGCAGTTACAGTTGGGGAAAATGCTTTGTTGGCTTCTTTGTAGTACTTTTTCCTGATGAAAGCTAAGAAGGCTGCAGTTGGGTAGGTTAGTGGCAGAAGATTCTTATGGTACAAACATTCATTCCCTCCCTCAATCCACGCAGATCTCCGGGACAGTCTGGCCCTCACTCCCCAACAATTCCTGCCTATGGTGAGGGGCAGGCAGCTGCTGCCTTGCATGAGTCCTGCAAGGGTAATGACACAAGGGAGGGAAACAGAGGCAGGTCTTTTTGGCATTCCTTTAATCTTGAAAGCCTTGCCGATGGGAATCTGCAGTAATACCATCAGCACTAGGAGAGCGTCATCTACATTGATGCTATCAGACACAATCCTTCTCTTCATTCCCAAAATGAAGGAATGAGGAGAGAAAAGAATTCTGACACAATCTGCTATGACCACTGCAAAGGCACTGGTACAAGGAAGATATTCACTACCTCTTTTAGCCTCTGTTGTAGCCAGTTCACTGAGTTCGAAATTAATACAAAGAGACAAAATCAGAATCAAGAAAAAAACAAAAACATGGTGAAAACTAGCAAGTTGAGGTTATATTATTGACAGAGAAAGAGAGAGGAGCTTTATCTCCACTGTTTAAGCTGCAGATATGGCTATGTAATCTATATATATTTTTTAATTTCCTTTTAACTGTGTCCATTTCTGTGATACCTTCTACTTTAACAGGTGTTCTTCTGCAGTTATGCTGTACATGAGTCTCTGTACTCATGTCATCCATACTTACAGGTGGAAAGTTCCACTTTCACAGCAAACTGAAATACTGAATGTCTGTGAGCCAAGTGACACAGCTTCACTAGATGTGTTTAAGCCAGTGTTGTCAGAAAAACTGGAAGATCTTTTAATAAAAAACACCTGTTATGATTGTAATTATTGCAAGGAATAAGCTGTTTACACTTGTTCAGCTTGTAATTTTTGAGCATTTAGAATACCAGGAGGTGTATTGACATCTATAGCTTAGAATAAAGAGAATTTTGAAATTACTCAAATCTTACTGAAATTTATTTTTTAAGAGTCTGAAGTAGCTTTTAATGTTTAACCATGAGTATCCGCAGTAGCTGAGCTGCAATGAGACAATCTGTAGAAATTTAATTAGTATCCTTGAAGTGATTTCCACTGATTTAACTAGATTAGATATGATTCATTTTGTTGTAATTTAAACTGCAATTTAGACTCTGTAGCTTTCCTGTGTGAGTGAGGCCTCAGAACTGAAAGTACACCAGAATGCAATCTCACCCGGCCCTGCACATTCAACATCACTTGTTTTTGAATTGCATCTTTCTTCTCATAGGATGAGGAGGTGCTAAAGAAGTGCCAAGTCACAACACAAGACCCGTGGTTAAGTCATCTCTACAGTCTGGCAGCAATGAAACTGGCAGCATCATCCTTTGTTTCTTTGCAGACACATTCTGGTTTTTCCCTGAAGCAGACTGTGCTCTGAGCTTAAGGCTGGGTGTCCTCTCTTCAGAGCACTTTGCACCTGTGTTTTGTTGGAGCACAGAATTCAAGTGCTTTCCAAACCTGACAGTCTTTGATGCAGTAAATTGTGACTGCAAATGGAACTGCTGTAGAAAACGGGCCTCTCTCCTTTATTAAACAAAACACAGAAGTACAGAGTTTGTTAAAAGCAATCATAAATTACAAAGGCGAGCACTTGCTAAAGGATGCTGTCTCTGGGCACCTTTTTTGTGCAGTTTGGGTGCAGTTCAGATGCCTTAGATGCTTGAAATTAGGTGGGATGAATAGGGGTCTAAACCAGTTTCAGCCAATTACCTGATTTGCTATGGCTTCTGCAGATAATAATGCATAAAAATAACTGTAGCAAAGATAGAGGCTCCAACAAATAAGCCAGTGTTTAAGGTTTATATCAAATAAGGAGTCACTACCATTTTCCCTGCATGCTGGATCGTTGCCTGAGGTCCAAGTGTTGGTGCAGTGTGAGCACTGCAGCAAGTTCTGTGCTGTCAGTGCTAATTGCTGTGAGTTCTGACTGAACAGGTACTTGAACTGATGGAGAAAGGGAAGCAGAGACCTGCCATTAACATGAGTTCTGCTAGTAGGTAAGTAAGTACTAGTGCTTTATACAAGTGCATTATACTAGTGCTTTATACAAGTGAATTATTTTTCAAAATTTTGTTACATTTTCCTAATACCAAGCAAACCTAGTAGCAGCTGTTGCTTTTCCAGTCTAATATATATCCAGTATACATTTTTGTCACTACTGATGGCAGAAGAGATTCCTCATGGTGTGTTGCTTTCAGTGAGATAGAGACAAAGGACAGGATCCAATAGCCCTCCTGTAGGGTTGACTCATCCACATTTCTTGAGATCCTGGAGATTTCTGCCCTGGGATTTGCTAGCACAGCTCATTCAATCCAATGTTGTCTCTTGTGGGAGGAAAGCAATACAGGGTCTGAAATTTAACATACCTACTATAAGGTATTCAGAGGAAAGATATTTGCCAGTGTTTCGTTAAATTTAAAAGAGATTGTGGCTCACTGGAATTTTTAAGTTTAAAGAGGCTTTTAATACATTAAGCCTTTACTTTATGGAAGGGTTTAAATATTATTTAAAACATTGCTAAGCAATTATGTCCTAGTTACAAACTACCTAGTTCTTTCCTTACATGTAAGCTCAGCAAAGCTCAGTGTATCGTGGTGCTGCTGGCTGCAAGGCATTATCTAGGCATGTTTGATGGGAAATTATGTGCCCTAGAAAGAAAATTAATAAAGATATCTGCTTTCAACTCCTAATTTTTCTACCTAGTTCTTTCTATGATTAAAAAGCACATATTTTAATATATGCAATCCTAACATTTAAAATTACACAGTCTATTTTTTTTGTCATGTCCAGGACTTCAATAACTCAAGCAATTCATGGTAGAGTGGGAACACTGGTATTATCTCTTCAAGATGAGCTGGAGTAGATTAAATAGGCTGTATAGAGCTCTGAAAAAGCAGCTTGTTTCAAAGGAATCCTTTCAGCTGCAAGCCATTATGTCATCCCCTCTGAAGGGCTGCCCAGGCCTGCAGCTCTGGGACAGCTCAGAGCTTGTCCTGGGGCTGGCTGGACAGACTCCAGTATTTGGCTATAGCTTGGGTGAGTGGCATATTCACATTGGAGCTGGAGGTGAGAAGCAGAGTTGTTAGTGATGCTGGCAAGGTGGCTGTGAAAAAAAGAATTTATATTGCACCCTTTAAGAACCCAAGGTGTTTTTATGCAGCCGTTCTTTGTGCAGTACAACCAAAATTTCATAGAAAACTGTGTTCTCATGACTCAGAAAATGTCTCCTGCAGTCATTTGTGTGAGGACCTACCACTGGAGTGCAAAGCTCACTTATATTAAGATCTGTGATGAAATGTTACTGCTATTACTTTTGATACACGGGCTTCATCCACTTTGTTCACTGTGGCATGGTTTTGGTAAACATCCATCTGTGTGTGATACACAAATTCTTTCCTAAATTGCAACATCTGCAGAAGCAAAGCAAGTATTTTTGACTCCTATGTTTCTTAACCCTTTCTTGTATTACTTTAGGTAAAATTTGCTTTTTTGATGAACATCTTTTTTCATCTTCATTTTAATTGGTGATTTCTTTACTGTTACTTGATACATCCATATTAATTTTAAGGTTCAAAACATTGGCAATTATTTTTTCTTTTGGACAAAAAGTTTAGTTTATGAGAATGTGTATTTTTAGTATCTCTTCACAATGAAGTTTCTCCAGATTGCTTTGTCTGTGGATGTGGTGTCCAGAATCCCCTACAGATTTCTAAAGGGAAAGAAGGATGACGTATCCGTGTGTGGTTTATGGAGAATCTAGATAAAAGATTAATAAACTGAGATTGAATGCCCTTGGTAAACAACTCACACTACCATGCTTGAACTCACTTGTGACTAAGTTACATTCCCTTGAAAACTATTTATTTTTTATCTACTGGAGGTTAATAATTGAATTAATGTTCAGTTTTATGCTAATCAAGAGAGAAGCAAGGCTGTAAATTAGCACTGAGATTAGATGTGGTCAAGCAGCATTCTGAATTACTCAGAAGCATCTGAGTAATGCAGAAATCTTCAACTTTGGAAGACAACTTCCTGTATTACTGGCAATCTTGGATGGCTTTGTGTGTTTAACATTTTTTAAAATATATTATTTCATAATAAATAAATAAAATTAAATTTCATAATATATTAAAGTCTTAAAGCAGGTCTTGAATTTTGGTGTATTTAGTGTCACTTTCAGAGAAGATTGGAGAGCTGTCAGAGTAATTACTGTGCAGGAGCTGCACAGTAATTTTCTGCAAATAGGTTCTTTAACTTGCAGCCTGTGAAAATCCTGTTGACAGCAGGGATCCTTGAAAGGATAAATTCCTTTCAGACCATGCATTTAATGGTTTGAAGAAAGAACAGTACTTTGTGTAGCTCCAGGCAGGCCCTGTGTAATGGAAACAGAAGATGGGTGCTGTGAGATGAAGCAGAGCAAGGCTGCAGGGCCAGAGGCCGTCCCTCCTGTGGGTCCCACGGCTCTCCCACAGCCAGCCAGGGCTGAGTCCCAGGGAATGGAGGCCAGGGAAGAGCTGCTGTGGTTCCAGAGGTGGGAGGGCATAGAAGCACAAGGTGGAAGAGAAAGAAGATTGGAGGAGCCAGAGTTGATGAAAAGTCTTGTCAGGAGCTGAAATAATCTCATGGACAGTGAAAGCACTGAAATTGGATTAGGTTCACTTTTATTACCATACTCCAATTATTAATAGCTGTTACACACTTGTGCCTGATTAATAAAGGAGCTAAAGGAAAAGATGGTGATGGTTCAGTTCTGCCGTCCTGATGCAGATGGAGAAAAGGAAAACATGACTGAGTTCACATATAGGGAATAGCTTGGATCATCGGGAATTAATCTATTTGTAAAAGTTTAAAAATATTAAAAAGTGAGAGCTACATGTCTGTGTAATGTCCCCCCTCCATTTCAAACCCAGAGAGATTTACACAGTGTGTATTGGAAATCCCTATCAGAAAAATCTTTTACTCAGGCACACAACATTCTCTGTGGTATTCCATCTTATTTAAAGTTATACTGCTCTATGAAGTTACTGGAGACTCTTGGCAGCAGTATCAGTGTGCTGCATATCATGAGAACCTGAAAAATTAACCAAAAAGTTGGTCTTATTTAATTCAGATTATATTTTTTATGTGTGTATATGTGTGATATAAGGTGTTTGGGAGGATTTGGGGCAGAGTGAGGTTTTTGGGTTTTATTATTTTTAATGAAAAATTTATTTAACTTCTACTTCTGCACCTGAGTGATTTTTAAATTGACTTTTTCTTCCCTCTGTTTCGTCATCAAATACTAATAAATAATGGACTGTCCATTAAATTTGCTCAAAATTTGCTCACAGTCACATAATATCTGCAACAGAAGAAATTCTATGTTCTGTTCTTATTGATTACCTCATCTTGCAACTGTGGACGTGGCTTTCCCATGTAATTTGCTGGAGGTCACCTTTGTGGGCTCTGAGTACCAGCAATTAATCTCATTTTGTCAGCAGCAGCTCTGTGCCATGGCATTGGAATTACTTTGTTACAGAGCAATTCAGTAAAGGAAGTAGGAAACTAAACTGGGGTACTCAGACTACCAGTGTTTAACTCATCCTCTGTCCCCTCACCCAGCCTTCTTATTCTCAAGGACTTAGGGAGAGTTGAGGTGTTTTCCCCAAGAACCCAGACCTGGTGCATACTTAGGATCCTAGCTGGAATAAAGCACAGGAGTGCAAAGTAGGAGTTGGAGGAGTTTCAGTTGTATGCAATTGTATTTCTTCACTCTCACAAAAAGAGTCTGCTTTACCTTATGTAAAATGAAATTTAGCCCCAAGTTTCCATAGTCTCTTTAGTTTAAAGATTAAAAATAAAATGCCTCTAGAGCATATCTGTTTCTCTTACTGCACTTCTGAGCACTTTCACAAGTTCTGTAGAGCTGTTAACCTTAAAAGAAATTTCTTCTTAGTGTCATTTCCACCTCACACGCACTACCAGCCAGTTCACAGCTCAGAACACTGCCTGTTCACTTTGCCACTGTAACTTCTGAGTGTCTCTGTGCTAAGCTGAGAGATGCTCTCTTTGGGATTACTTGAAACCTTCTCCTTTCACTCTCAACTCTGATCACCCAGGTGGTTTCTGCTCAAAACTTCAGCTGTGGCAGGGGGAGGAAGAAGCACTGACACAGAACAACCCTTGCCTTGCAGCACATGGGAGATTCTCTGCTCTATTCTGTGGAATGATCAAGAGCAAACAGAAATATGATGTCAGCATTAGAAAGGGACCTTGTTTTATGAGAGCAGTGTCATACTTACTGCACCTGTTGTATTTGCTGCACTTGTAATTCCATGGATTTTATCACCTCACATATGCATTGCCGAAAATATCTCAGGACTGACACCTCAAACCCTTTCTTGGCCTCTGAGGCTTCTAATACAGTTGCCCATTGCAGCAGGAATTTTTCACTCCCTTGGAAGTTTGCCTATAGGACACAGACCAAACACTTTTCAGATTTCTGAAGAGCCACCAAGGGGCAGCTTCCTTCACACTGCTTGAAAGCAGATGGGTAGGAAAGCCTGCCCAGTTGTCTTGGTTTAGGCCAATTCCAGTTTGCAATGACAACAAGGTCAGCCTGAAGGGGGAAAAATTAACAGTGAGGTTTTTATTTTTAATCTGAACAGACCTGTGAGGGCTCTGAGAATTTGATGCCTTTCAGTTATCAGGTATGTAGGGATAAATTCTTCTAGACTGTTATTAATTTTATCTTCCTACTTTATCCTTCCTTCTTTATCTTCACTGTTGCCTTCACTCTGAGTTTTTCAGGTTTAGTCAGACCTTTAAAGCCCTAGTCCTTTCCACTTTTGCCTGCTTCTCCTCCTTTTACCAGCAGTAGGTGGTAAAAACCAGATGTTTGGTAAGGTTGTAATATTTCTCCCTGCAACGCCTTTGCCTAATGTGTATGACTCAACTTGGTTCCAGACATCTGAAATCTCTAAGAGAAAAACTAGTTCTCCTGGATGATGGACATTTTCTGGTTTCCATCTGAACTGAAGTCTGCTTATCTCTGAGGCAAGCAGATTTTTGGATTGTATAAGCAAACCAAGAAAATAATTACAGATAGGTTTTCTTCTGTGCTTGCCTAGACGGATAAAGAAATTAAGAAGGATAATTGCCAAGGTTTTGTGCCCCACAGATGTTACACAGCACATTTCTCTGTCAGTCCCTTCTGGATACAGTGCCTGCCATCTTGTGGACAAGTCACACTATGCCTGAATCCTTGAGACAAATATATAAAAACCATAATATTTTGTGTGTGTGATAAAACTGCTTAGTTATTTTTAGGCCAATGAAAACAATCTTTCTTCTTGGGGACTTAATTTTCAATTGAACTTACTTGAGTTTGCTTGATTCCCTTACTTTTGAGGATGCTTGATTTCCTCTTCTCCACTTGTTGCCAGGTATAAAACTATCAAATGTAAAATTCTCTGCAGTTTTCTATTGAATTAAGTTTAAATCAATGACCTAAAATGTTCATCTGTGAACCAATCAGAAGTAACTCTGAGAAATCTGTCAAATCAGCATAATTGCTACATGCCAATAGTAAGGAGAAAATAATTTTAGAAATTCCCTTGCTTCAAATCTGAAAGCAAAAATACTCTTCTTATTACAGACATAAAAAACTTGTACAAATATTTTTATTTGAAATTAAGATATCTATATTCTTTATTGACCTATACTAGCTTGATTCTTCCTTGTTACAATGCAAGTGACAACTCTTACATCATTCTTTAGTGAGTGAAAAATCCTTTCCAAATGCAATAACGATTCATTTTATGGGGAGGGCTCTAATTCCCCCAGTATTTGTGAAAATTTATGGTAAATGTTCCCAAAAAAAGTATTTAAAACTTAAAAAGAATGGTTTCAAAGGTGATATTTTTGTTGTTACATTCAAAGTACAGTTCTAACAAGAAATAGCTTCAACTGTTGGTCCGACTTAAAATCTAACTTGGACTCAATTTTTTGTTTAAAATTAAAAAGACCATAATTTAAGTTTGATTTAATTAATAAAAGTTAGTGGATGAAATCTCACTATTGTCACTCCCATCTGATTAAAGAAAAATTAAGGCTCATTGTGCTGGCAGCTGTGTCTACCCTACAGGTGGACAGAGCCATTCCTGACTTTCAGGCAGATGTTCTTACTTGCTCCTGCTGAGATGCTGGGAAGGATCCTGGGAGCCATTACCCGGCTCTCCCAGCAGCCAGAGGTGACAGAATTCGTGCCACAGAGGCAGCAGCTCCTTAGAACGGGTTTGTGAGGCAGCTCTGCAGTGCTGAAAGCTATCGAGAAGTGGCAAAGCAGCTGGGTCAGATATACAAGTGAGGGTAACATCTCATGCTCAGAGAACTGATGACTTACTAAACAATCATCTGGGAGTAACCCCAAATGTTGCAAGTCTTTGAAGGTTCTAAAATAGCTGGCTCTAATGACAATGAGGTTGTGCACGATGTGCCAGTCATAAGGAACTGTGTTTGCTGACCAGTGCTGGACAGTTATTTATGAGCTGGACTAAATCAAGCTATAAATTCGCTGAGTAGTTTATTTTTAGTTACTGTAGATTCTGTTGTGATTGTGTCACAGAACACATGATTTTGCTGCAGGGAAAATTCAGGAGAAGCTGTGCATACAATCAAGACTTGCACAATCTATGCACCCAGCAGATCAGCCAGCTCTCAGCAGCCTACGTGAGGCTTTCTAGTTCACTTATCTTTATTACTAGTCCTTGTAAGCATATCCAATTGTTTACTGATTGCTTTGGTTATCATAAAGGATCAATCTGAAAAGACAAAGGTTTCATTTCAAATGAGTGTCTGAAACATTTGGCATCCAGTGTAACAAGCCACTCAGGGCTGCATGCAAATTTGGAGAAGTGTTTTCTTACTGTGTAGCAGTGGCTGGTGAGATTGCATTTCACCATGATTAGTCATCTGTTTGGTAAATGACTGTTAATACTCACATTGCTGTTGCTGTTTTAGCTCTGTAGCTATGACACTTGTGCCCAGATGATAAGCTTCCCGGCTTGCTGCTTCCTACAGGCAACCAGTTTCAAGTGACAAGACATGAAATATAATGTCTGAGTTTCTGAAAAAGGAATTGATCCCTTCTGAGCTAAGACTTGAGAGATTCACTCAAGTGGCTTCAATGAAGGCAGTCCTGCCAGAGGTGGGGAACTGAAATGCTAAACATGATGTCAAAGCTCTCCTTAAATCATGTAACCTAAGTAAAAAACCCTAGAAATTATAAACCAATACATTATTCAATATCAATGACTCATAAAGTGAGAGGAGCATAAGAAAATAAGTGCTTATTGGAGTCTAGCTTTGCACATAATGTGTGAGTGATGCTAGAAACAGACTTTAAGAGAAATGGATATTTGAGGCCTGAAGGAAAGCCTTATTGGATAACTATGAATTTTTAGTAAATAGTCTCAATCTTTACACATATTTCTGTATTTCTTGCCTATATCCCAACTAGATTGCAATAATTCTGGTGTCCAGATGACAGCTGTATGAATATTCCATCAGAATTATGCACAAGAGAGTACTGATCATTCCTTACTCACTTTAGATCCACAGAGTTGGATAAAAGCACTTCATGAAAACATGTCTGGCTGTTGCCTCAAGCAAAATTGCAGGAAGCTTCACTGTAAGATTTAGATCAGTGATTTCTGTGATCAGATACAAGAGCTGCCAAGGCTGATTTATGCCACAGCTTGGCCAAACAGCAGGTCAGGCATTATTCTGGAGGAAGGGTAAGAAGGGATTTTTGTACCAATTCATTCAGCAATTACATCAGACCAGTGAAAATCATGCTTCAGTTCTCTCTACAGGAAATATAATCAGGCAGCTTTATTTTTAAAATCACACCCTTCCTGTACCTTGTGGAGGGAGTAGGAAGATGAATTTGAAGGGTAAATGGTTGAAGAATCACAATTTTCCTCTGTTTTGTCATGGCATTAATAGATAATCCATCAATGGATGACTTAATCAGGACAGACCTGTTGTTCTTAAAGGCAAAGCTTTCCCATCATAACCATTTCTTTTTTGGTTGTTCATACTAGGAGAACCATTACTGGCAGTGAGTGGTTGTTCTCCTTGTAATTCTTTACATGAAGTGCCAAGTGTTCTGAGAAAAAGAAATCTATCATTACCTCTTTGGACACCACACTTCTGCCTCACTCTCTAGGGGAGGTAATATGATCTACATACTTAAATATTTTACTGTACTGTGTTTTGCAGTCTGGCAGCTATTATTAGTTGTTATGATGATCAAATAACACTGTGGGAGTTGGTAATTAAGAAGGAAGCAATACTAGAAGGACAGAAAAGTACTAATATTTAGGTTTGGATTAATTTTACAATTTTGTCAGTCAATTGTATTTCTGGGGATCATTTGCAGTTTTAGACTTGATATACTGCTTCTGTTTAAAGTGTTAAACCATTAATATTCCAATCTTTCACAAGCATGTTACCCTACACACTTTTCACTTTTGCAGATGAAATGAATGGGTTAGGAAAGCTCAGCTTCAAGACTGGCTCACCAGAGAGCACTGGGAGGATGTGTCTGAGTGGCTGTTGGGAAGGGTATTTATCTTCACTAAGTAGTTACTGAAAGGGAGGCTATATATATAGTCTAGCTATTCTCTCTCTCTCTTTTTTTTTTTTTCTTTTTCACCTGCTCCTTCTATCACAGAATTTATTTGGAGATAGTCTAAGTTAAAGTTATTAACTCCGAAATTAACACTGCAAAGCCTCTATCAGGGCTTTTTAAACCAAGGGTGGAAATTAGCAATCCAGGTAACTCACCTCCTGGCAGCTTTGACCCCAGGCTCTGCTCTCATTCACACAAGCAAACTGTACCACACTTTCCCAGGAATTTGGCACCTCTAATGCCAGGCTGTTTGACATCAGCACATGTTGGTAGAGTTGGTTATATTGATCAGAGCTCACCCAATTAGAAACAATACAGCAGTGTTACCCAGGCCTACCTCTGCAAGCTGTTAATGACTGAGTAGTTAGCTCAGAAGTATTTTGTGATCAGGAGTTTTGCAGTAATACAGAAGAGGAAGTATATTATGGTTGTATTTAGTTTTAATTATTGCAGAAGGTTTTATGTGCACTCATTCAGACACAGCCTAGAGGATAAAACTGTATTGTCTGCACAGTACAATCAGAAAGTGCTGAAGTTACCAGAGAGCAAGTCTGGAAGTTGATGAAACCCTTAAACTGTGAGCTCAACAAAAACTCTAAGCTCAAGTGGTTCCTTTAGCTATTGGTCCTCTGCCCAACAGGGCTGGAGATGACCATATGGAAGTTGAAACGAATTTATCCTGCACCATTATCACCAGTGCTTTGAAGCTACCTCAGCAATGTGAACATGCATTTTACACTGGAGTGTGGGATCTTGTTGTAATCTTTGAGGCTTCCCATGTGAACTTCAACACTTGTATCATTGTACTAAATGTTGAAATTGTACTGGAGTTTTTGTTCTGTTTGCTTAGCAGCTTGAATCAGCCATTGCAGCAGCAAAGAAGAACACAAACATTCTTTCAGATTATTTGGCTTAATGTATGTACCTTGCTTCTCTTTAAATCTGTCTTTGTACATTGATTATTGGTCTAAAACTGCATTCTGGTACAACTCATTAAGTACCCAGTATTGATGAAATGATCAAAAGTCATAGAAATTCTTATCTAGCTTCAACAAATCAGTATATGCAAAATGACTTACATACATTAAAAAAGATTTATTTGTATGTGTGCAAGTCCTGTGATTTACAGGTAGGAGAAATTTAAAGTGAGATTAAGGTTTACTTATTTTACACAAGTTATTGCGAACATATTACAGTATATAAAATATGGCTAACAGGCGTTTAAATGTACATCAACTTTTGAACTTCATTTAGCTTCTTTTACAGAAGCCTACTGCTGTAAAAAAAAATTTACTAGCCTATTGCTAGTAAATTCAGCATGCAATTATTTTTGGGGCTAAACTGACATCTGCTGGTGTTCTGCAATAGCGTGTGAGTAATCAGCGTGATGACAAAACATCCACTGTATCCTGTGTACATTTCCATGTGCTTTTAGCAGGCCTGGTGATGACTCAGTAAAGCAGAGAGAAGCTGAACAGTGAATAGAGCAAGTGGGGTTGCTGATCACACTGTGCCACGGGACTGGGGACAGAGCAGAGCTCTCGTGGTTACATCCTGCTGCATTTGTATGTCAGGCTTCTGAAACTGCCAGGGGGACCTTTTTTCTTATGTTTTTTTAAAAACTACTTACGTTTATAATCTTCAGATACACAGCTCATGGGGAAGGGAGGGAGATAAAAAGCTGTATCAGTTTCTAGCCACGTTTCCTCATGCATGCCTTGAGCTGGCTGTGGCCCTGTCCCCACCCAGTCACCTGGTCTGCTGCAGGAAGAGAACTTTGGGTGCCAGTGCACAGGCAGCAGCTTTGGGGAAGCTGTGGGTTTCCTGTGGCCTAATCCTGGTAGGTTGTTGGGCTGCAGCTCTGTTCCATTAGAGTATGAAATTTGGCACAAAATAACCCCACTTGTATTGGAGATCAGAGGGGCTGAATGCAGCTAGCCTTAATTTCTGGTTATCAGTTTGGCACAGTTAGTCTAGTTGTGTTTAATAAGAACATCCACAATCACAGATTCACACACAGTGCTGCTTATTGAAACAACAGGAATATAGATTTGGAATTGCTGTTGATAAATTCTGTTACTGCATTAGCATCAGCCAATGGTTAATTAAGCTAAGTTAGCTTCAAGCTAAATTAAAAATTCACTTTTTCATTACACTTAACTTCACAGTTAATTAAGCTTAGTTTCACCCAGATATGGTCTGACACAGTGACATGAAACTTACTGAAGAGGCATCTCTCCTTTGGGGAGGAGAAAGGAGCAAAACCACCCACTTCTCTGTGAAACAGACCATGGCACATCCTCTACCTGGAGGATTCCAAACATCAATTTTATATTTTCCAGGGGCATCCACCACCTCTCTGAGCAAACTGTGACAATGGTTTATGACACACTAAAAGCCTCCTTTTTATATCTAATCTAATCTAAATTGACCCCTCCTTCAGTTTAAAATCATCATATCTTTTCCTGTTGCAACAGGCCCTGCTAAAATTTGTCTCCAGTTTTCTCACAGGCCCCCTTCAAGTACTGAAAGGAACAGTAAGGTCACTCTGGAGCCTTCTCATCTCCAGGCTGAACAACTCCAGCTCTCCCAGCCTGTCTCCATAGCAGAGATGCTGCAGCCCTTGGCACATCTTCAAGGCCACTTCTAGACTTGCTTCAGCAGCTCCATGCCCTTATGTTGGGGGCCACAGACCTGGATGCAGCCCTGCAGGTGGACTTTCATGAGTATGAAGCAGAGAGACAGAATCCCCTTCCTCAGCCTGCTGGCCACACATCTCACAGGACCAGATTTCTACTTCTAATAAGGCCTGCTTATTAGTGTGTGTGGATAAGGGGGTGAGGCCCTGTCTCCATACTGGTGTGTGAGCACACTCCCTACTTCACTGAGACACTGGGCTGGGAGCCCTACACTCTATCCCAGACACCATGCAGTACTTCAGCCTCACTCAAGTCAGGTGTAGTATAAGCAAGCACCTCAACACATGTCCTTGCTCAACCAGCCTCATCAATTCACCACAGGAAACCTGCCAATTTTTCACAAGCTTTTCACTGAGAATCAGGAATAAAACTTCTTAACACCAATGTAGTATTAAGAAGCAAGGCATTACTTTCTATAGTGCCTGATGGACAGGATAGCTCTGCCTAAGGTGCACACTTGGCTCAAGGTGGTACAAGTATTTTAGCAAGGATATACATATTCCTCAGAAAAGTGTTCCAGTTTCTTACTTTAGGTTGCCATAGAGCCCATTGACTGGATTGGGCCAATTTGTTCCGCTGACCACTACACAACGTTCCATTAATTGTGACTTCTGTGTAATTTTCCACGTGCTCACAGGTGCTGTGGTGATCTGGTCAGCCACAGACTGGCTAAAGCTGATGCTTCTTTCCTCCAGTGCCACCCAGCTAAAGGAAAGGCAGAATTAGCAAATGGTAATTTGGGTAAGAAAATGAATAGTGAGATGAAACACAGTTATGTACTAGTAAATGCATGCCAACTGCCTCTTTGGACATTTGGTGGAAACAGTAGCAGGGCAAAAAGGATAAATGTTATGGGGTCCCCAGGATGGAGCACAAGCCAGCCTAGACTAGATGCAAAACACAACACATGAGAGAGCATGGCAGCTGGAATAAGAAGGCTTTCAGCTGAAGGTCATGCCTTATTTCACCCTGGGAGATGTGTTCAGTCATGGCTTCTTTCTTATGTGGCTTCTAAGCTGCTCATAGCCACCTTGGGAAGGGGATTTAGTTAGTAAGAGAACAATTATTCCAATTTTAGTTAATCCAGGGCACCAAAGCCCAAATCACTCATGTTCTGCTCCTGAGAAAATAATATATCATGAAATTTCTTGATAATGGTATACGTTTATTCACCTCTATGTCTAGTTCTAATCTCAGTGCTGATGAATCACAGTCCACACTCCTCTCTCTGTTACTCCCAAACCAGGGGACTGGAATATTCATGCCCTCAATACTCTCAGCATGTGATGGCACCCATACTTGCGGGTGGTTCAGTAGATTACTGTGACTGCAGAGCTTCATGTTGACTTTATCCACTTGGGTAAGAGCTCCTTTCATCCTATAAAACCTGACTCCTTGCTCCAGAATGGGTCTGAATTTATGCATGTTCTTTAGGGCAAGGTTCAAGAAAAGATTTAAATACAAAAATATTACTTTAATGGATTTTAGATGCTTTCAGCCAAAAGGCCTTATGAGCTATCCCTGTTGATAACCCGCAGGGGTTATCAAGTCCCTTTCAGTCCAAGGTAGATTTACACAAACCAGTGTGTGAAGCAGTCCCTTTCATAGCCCGTTTAGAGATGTGGCCATGATTTACTTTTGTGTCATCTTGGAGCTGGACAGAGGAAGGATACCGAAGAGGCATACTCTTGTGCTTTCCAAAGACTGAATCCAATTCAATTGCTTGTAAAGGCACTATGTAAAATCACTGAATCTCGAACTTGAAACTTCTGTTGATAATTTTCTGTGTTCTTGTATGTTGTCTGAAATACTTGATCTGGTAACGTAAGCGGTATTGTAGAATTAGAGAAGTGATTTCCCTGCAGTGTTACAGAACACGGTGCTTGGCTGCGCTGCTGACGGGAAAGTTGAAGATTGCTGGTTTAACTGAGTGAGGTCTTGGCGAAAGCCGCGGAGTTCCCCGTCATGCGAAACGCGTCAGGAGTGCCTGTATTTTCACAAGCTTTCCCCCCTTCCCTTCCCGTCCCGCGCAGACGCTCCGCTGCCGGGAGCCGGTGGGTCCGGGGCAGCGGAGCGCCCTCCAGATCAACCCCCGCGGCGCCTGCTCGCGGCTCTAGGGGAAAGGGGAGGAGGAAACGCGGGTGGGGACGGGACGGGACAAGCGAAGCCAAGCCAAGCCAAGCCCTGCTGACGGTGGCTGTACCCGGACGAGCGGAGAGGAGCGGAGAGGCGAGGAGGGCTGGCGGGCGCGGCTCGGTACGGTAAGGGCTGTGCCGCGCCGCCCGGAGCCTGGCGGTGCCGCGGGCAGAGCGGGGCGGCGGGGGGGGCTTTGCTCCTCCGCCGGGGTCGCTGCCGGGCCCGAGCGCTGCCGTTCCCGGGCCGCTCCCAGTGCTCCAGTGCTCCGGCCCGGCTGCGGGGCGGGGGAAAAGCCGCGGCTCGGGGGCCGGTCCCTCCCCGCAGGAGCCCGCGGGATACTGGGGGCAGACTGGGGCTTCGCGGGCCAGCGGTGTCCCGAGCGGCGCAGTCCCGGTCCCAGTGACGGGACGGTCCGGGAGAAGCCCGGCGACGCTTCTGCACTCGGCGATGCGGGCGAGGACCGAGCGAGGCCGGAGTTTCGATTCCCAAGTGTGGCAGGCGGAAGGTGGCCCTTTCCTTAGGGAATGCTCCTGGGAGCCGCGCGGAGCAGCTCCTCTCGGACCAGCCCTGCCCTGCCCTGCCCTGCCCCGGGGAGGGGGATACTCACAGGGACCCATTATAGGCATAACCACAGGATTGTTCCGAAACTATTGATAACTTGGTAAAAGTAACATACTAACCTCTGAAATCTCCTGCCAGCAGAACACACTGTGCTGTACTGTTTTTACTTCGCCAGTATAGAATTCAGTGTGACCTCAGTGCCATTGGTTCTTCCTGAAATAATGTCAAAGTCTTTTGTTGTGATTGCTGGATTTAATTATCTCACAAATGCCTGAGAAATTTAAACAACTTTGAAATAATATTTCTCAGCAGATTGGTAAACGAGGATGTTGTCCAGACTGCAGACAAAGTTGGTGGTCCAAGGTGTTGTGTTAGGGCTTTGCACTGCAAAAATCCGAGTGCTCTGATAAACCTGTATATCCTGCTGGGTTGTTAAAAGAAATAAGCCTTCAACCTGTATTTCATTCTCGGTGTTGCCGACTGGTAGCTGTCTTAGACTCTGATGTGTAGGGAGCCCTCTAAACCACCCGTGGTGTTGGAGGGCAACTTAGGGTTTCTAGTGAGGAGGCCTACATAGGAATTGTTTAATTTAAGGATTAAGTTGTGTCAAATTTTAGCAAGAGATTAAGGGAAGGGCAACAACAGATTTGTTTGGCCAAACTAACTTAGGATAGCTGTAATTGTAAGCAGTTCTTTACTGGGTGGGTTTTGGTTGGTTGGTTTTTTACATACCAAGGAGAGAGGTGGGCTATTACCTTCTTTTTGCCTTGTCCCCAGCCTAATTTTCAATATCTGAACTGTGAAACACACTTGCACATTTGCACTGGCTGTATGAAGTGATGGTTCAAATACCTCTTCAAAGCTGACATTTAAAGTGGAAGGGACATGAGAAAAATGAAATTGAAAAGCTGAAGTTGTGGTTTTATCTACAGTGCTCAGTATTTTTTATAGTTCTGATGTCATCTTGATGTTTATTGGAATTTTTGTTTTGATAGATAAACTGAAGGAATTCATACATGGTTTTAGTTTTTTACCATACACTGTAATTCTTTGTACATGTTATTTGTGCTACAGATTTGACACTTTAACAAAAGAAAAGAGATGCCACAAAGTTCTGTGAGGACCTGAGACCTGTTCACATTTGTCTACAGGAAAAGCAAATAAAAGTGAAAGTGCAGAAAAAGCACAGTGATCATGTTTAAATTGAAATAGCTATTCAAAACCACTTGGTGGTAAGAAATGAACATGCAACGTAATTTAAAAATAAGTAAATCCCAAGACTAGAAGTGTTCATGCTGGAAGTTATGATCATTTTGAAATCTGTGAAAGGGTCTTGTTCTGTTTCTTAGAACTTGTTTGTCAGTGAAGCAGAGCTGAGCAGCAGAAATGTTTATGTTTAACCCTGTCTGGCAACTGAGCACTACGCTGCTATTTACTCACTGCACCCCTGAAGAAACTGGAAGGATGTGAGAAAACTCATGGGTTGAGATAAGAACTGTTTCATAATTGAAATAAAATAATAATACTTTAATAGTTGTAGTGAGAAGAAAAGTAACAGAGGGAAGTACAATCCAGGCAGAGAAGCAAATGAGAACAATTGCTCACCACCAACCAACTGATGCCCAGCCAGTCCCTGAGCAGTATTTCCTACCCAACAACCTTCTTCCTGCTTTTGTTGCTGAGCATGATGCTTTATGGTCTGGAATATGCCTTTGGTTCTGGCAGCGTCCCCTCCTGGCTTCTTGTGCACCCCCAGCCAAAACCAGCACACTGAGTGGGGGCAGTACCGTGACTCAGTTCTGTAGTTTAGTCACAAGGAGAAAACTTCTCATTTCCAAAGAAAACAGAAGATTGGTGTTTTTTAAAAGTATAGCTGTGAAATACTTGATACTGCAAAAACTTACTGAGTTTCAACATCTTCGACTGCTGTCTTGTTCCCTCTTCATTCTGCCAAAGCTGCAGTGTGAGTATGAGAAAGGTGGGAAGGAGCAATGTTTGTCCTAGGCTTACCACAATTACTGCTCCAGCACCTGTAGCCATGTCTGTTCTTCTGTACTGGCTCCTGTGATTGTCCTGGGCACAGGGCTGCTGTAAAACCCACACTTGACTGAGTACACAATTCCCTTGGTAATATACCTTTCCACATTTCTACTAAATCTGCTGGGAAGATTGTGGGACTCCTGAAATATATGAACACTGGTGTTTGCTGGTGTATCCCTGTGCCTCCAGTCCAGCCAATTAGTCTTGTGTAACCTGGAAGAGTGAACAAACTTGTGACAAGTTCTTTATGGAAGTGTTTATTGACTTCACTGAAATCCTGGTGAAAGCTGTATTGTTTGAGGACGATAATCAGCAGTATTCTAGGGACTTTTCCATGCTCTGGGAGATTGGAAAGGCTTCTGTTATTGTTGGAAACTTGTGTGCTGGTCTCACCCAAGCTTTGTGTGGATGGAGTGACACCAGCCCTAAACAGATATTTACATCTGAAATTCTTTCTCTTTGTGTGTTGTCTTTTGTACCT
Organism: Anthoscopus minutus; assembly: GCA_013399455.1. NCBI lineage: Eukaryota > Metazoa > Chordata > Aves > Passeriformes > Paridae > Anthoscopus > Anthoscopus minutus. Next base: position 60,783 of record VWYI01043220.1, read on the forward strand.
GCAAAATGCATCAGTGCAATTTCCCTTCTTTTATTCATAGTAGTGCTATGGGTAATTGGAGCTCCTGTGTAACTTCCATAGCACCATAGAATTAATACAGGTTGCCTTTCCGAGATAGTACTGAGTGAAAAGATTTGCATGTGTACAGGGGGATCATATGTGTGGCTCTTGGAGGGCTGTCTGATGGTCCTTAGGAGGAAGGGGAAAAGGGAGGTGCTTGATCAGCATTGATGCCATGAGACCTTGTTCCACTAAGAAAATGGTGGGCAGACTGCAGGAAGTGGCTAGGTGGGGAGGAGGAGAGGAAGTCTGCATTGAAACCACAGTCCTTTGTTGGCGGTGGTCAGCATTCCTATCCTCTGCAACAGCATAACAATTGATGGAGGAAAAGTTGTACTACAAATTCATGCTAAGAAGCAAAAATGACAACCTTAAGACATATTTGATAGTTGTAAATGCTTTGAGTTCAGTTGGAAATGCTTAATTGTTTGGGTTTTTTTTTCCTTCAGTATAAATACTTCTTATTTCAAATTACAGCTGAGGCAAATAGTATTTTTAAAATATTTAAGTTTCACCACAAACCAGACTCATGTTGGTTAGCAACTACCATGTGGCCTATCGTAATGTTCGGTTTTTCAGGTGAACAAGAGGGATTAGAAATAATGCTCTTGGAGAATTAGAGACTGCCAGTCTCTAGTATACCAGTTTAGTTTAGTTTAGTATACCAGTAAAGATGCCCCACCTCCCTGCTTTACTATTTTTAATTTATAAAGGAAGAATTGGTGTTGGGACAAAGTATAAAAAAATTCACAGTGAAAAGGAAGTGGGAAGTAGGCAACAACAACACTGAAATCAAGATTAATATTTAATACTATCAGAAAGAAAATACCAGCTGATTAATTTTAAGGTGGTAAAAGTCCCTTTTAATCTAGTTATCTTCTTGCTATTGAGTTGAGCCTAATTATTTGTCATTTGCCTGTAATAAATAATGCCTTTTGTTATGATTTTCTGTCTTTTATGTTTTAGATATAATGGCTGCTCCAAGTGGTAACCCTGTCCCATCTGCACCACCTCCATATGAGGAAGCTGTAGGAATCAATATGAACTATCCTCACCCATATCCAGTCCCTGGCCCTGGACAGAAGCCAGATGGGAAGGGAATGAACCCTCCCCCACACATGGGACAACCGCCACCAGCAAATAACCCCAGTAAGCCTCCAAAACTCTTTTGTATCTCATGTTAAGGTGGTGTCAGGTGTCTGTGTAATGAGTGCTGTCAGAAGATGAAAAATCACAGTTCACAGGTGTTCAGCACCTGCCAAGAAATACTTTTGAAGAGAATAAGATGAATCAATTTATGTGAATCCTGTGGTGTGCACTGATATCATTTGGCTTTCTGCAGTTTTTAGTTTTTAGTGCTGCTTTATTTTTAAGAATGTATTTCTGCATTAGGAAATGCCATGGTGATTTCTCTCTGTTGTGTATTTCATTGCTCTGAGCCCTGAATATTTCAGTTGTACCTGCTTTAGAGGAAGTTGATTACTACTCTTTTTCTCCTGTTCCTCATGGAGTAAACAGCCATTTCTCTGCTCAGTTACTGTTCAGACGGTGTATGTGCAGCAGCCAGTCGTGTTTTATGACCGCCCAGTTCAGATGTGCTGCCCTTCCTGTAACCAGGTGATAGTGACACGTCTCTCATATGACTCAGGAGCTTTGACCTGGCTGTCATGTGGTGGCCTCTGCCTGCTGGGGTAGGTCAACTTCGATTTGCGCTTTTACCTTGACTTTTGTTAGCTCTGACGTGTAACTTGGCTTCTCTGTGTTGCATTCAACCTAAGCCTTCATGGTTCAATTAGTCTACATCTGCATCTGTGTCCTACAGGGCCTTAAAATTCTGGAGCAATACAGTAATGAACTCCTTAGCCATGTGTGTTCTTCCTAAAGCTTATGGCACCAGTTTTCCTGATGGCTTTTGGATAAAATATGTTTTGCCTTCTTGTGTGTATAAAAAGAGGTAAAGCAGTGTTTTTCTCTTTTTTTGCCTTTGCAGGTGTGTAGCAGGCTGCTGCTTAATTCCCTTCTGCATTGATGCCCTAAAGGATGTGGATCACACCTGTCCAAAATGCAGCGCTCTTGTTGGTTCTTACAAACGTTTATAGGCAGCGTTTAAACGTTGATTGATGAAGTAGTTTAGCCTCTACAAGCCCTCTCTGAAGCTTCATGGAGACTTCCTGTTTTTTCTGTGCATCCTGTCACTGGAAACCAATAAAAAGTAATGTTTATTGCTAGATGGTTTGAATATGCATTTGCTTGAGAGGAGTCTCACTTAGGTCTGTAAAAACCATACCTAATCTGTATGGGCCACTTAGTCCAGCACCAGTGGAGAGTAATGGACTGTTTCTCTTTTTGCTTTATACAGAACAGGTTGGTGATGTTCTTCTGTAAATCTTGTCTCAGGCATGTTGCAAATTGTGCTTGCATAGAGACCATAAAGTCTCAGCTCAGAACAAGAGGAGGACATGTATGGAGAACTATTTAGGCTCATGCTTTGGCAGCAGCACTGTTTACAAACTTGCAGGGAGTTGCCTCAGAGACAGGTGCTCCTCTTTGAAAAAAGAAATCATTTGTTGTCATCTTTTCATGAATTCATTTTAAAACTTTTGTAGTTGGAAGAGAACCAAATCTTGAGGCTTCTTCCTTCTTGGAGGTTGCTTTTCCAAATGGACTGCTCAGGTTGTGCAAAAATAGCGATTGAATCTAATACCTGAATTTTCTTGCCAGTTTCAAGTCATCATGTCTCTAATCTGAAGTAAAGATGTTAGTATAGAAGGTAGTTGTTCAGTGGTTTTTTTTAGGCTGGAGGCTTTCCTACTGCTGATTGAAAGTCTGTGAATTATTTTCTTCACCCCAGTGGAAATGCCCAGAGAGCCATGGTTAGAACATTGGAAAACTTCCTTGAACATTTACGTAAATCAGCTGATTGATCATAAACAAACCTCAGCCTTATCTTAAGGCTTGAATTCCTCCTGAAACATATAAATAAAAAACCTGGAATTTTAGTTGTTGATCTGCTTGTTAATTATTGTTTCTTTATTAAGAAGGTAAAATATTTGTTAAGGAATTTCTCTGATTTTCCTAAATTAAATGAAAGATGAGTTCTGTTTTTAGAAACTTAAACTGGATATGCTTATTTAAGATGACAATCACAAAAAATTTGGGAATGAGGCTCTGAAGGTTAAGGTGATGTTTGTGTCATAAACAACTTGATCAAACAACGTTTTGATACATATCACAGAATCCAAATCACAAAATCAACTGAGTTGGAAAAGGCCTTTGAGATCCTCATGTCCAATCTGTGTCCTAATGCCACCTTATCAACCAGGCTGTGGTGCTAAATACTACAGCCAATCTTCTCTTAAATACCTCCAGGGACAGTGACTCCACAATCTCCCTAGGTAGTCCATTCCAATGTCTGATCACTCTTTCTGTAAAAATCTTCCTGATGTTCAGCCTAAATGATATCTGTCCAGAAAAGGCAGATGGGTGTTTAAACAAGGCTGTGTTGGTAAACTGTATTAATATCTGTAAATGCCAAAAGCTAAAAGTACCAAAAAAAATTACTGCATTTACTGTTCTAGCCAAATGTGCCTTCTGTAAGTATTTGGTATAAGTTAGTTTTTCAAAAGTCTTTCAACGCTTTATGTTTGAAATCCAGTAATTTTGTAGGTCATGTACAATCTCTAGGTCTTGTCTTAATTAGTTTTGTAAACTGCTGCTGCTTTTGAATCAGTCTGCAAGTGATTTAAGAGCTTCCTTGTGTATGTGGAAAAGGTTTCTGGTGTACTTGTGCCGTAAGAATGTACATCAGCATCTGCTAACTGGCAAGAGAATGATGGAGATAAAAAGCTGGTAGTTCTGTAGCTTTTCATCTTGATGATGTGGTACCAAGTGATTTTGTCTGCTGGTGCACCACCATTGTGCTCTCTGTGTTCTTGAAGGGCTTGGGTGATGCTGCATTGAATTTTCTGTTCTGGTGGCATGAACAAGTCCTGTGCCTTACTGGGAAGCAGAATTCCCCCACTGGGTGTCACAGAAAATGTGCTTCTTGTCAATTTATTGTCAGAGCAAGACAGAAAGAAGCAATGAAGCTTACAGTGTTTCCAAACTTGGGATATACTTGCATGGTGGGGAGCATTTTTAATTCTTTTAGTACCCTGTCAGTCTGGTCTGGATAATCCTGCCATATATTAAGTTGGTAAGTCTTCCAATTGTTCCTTAGTTCCCCTTTTCTCTCCAAAGTGATGGTTGGAAAATCTGAGGTAGTGGCACCAGAATGCAAAGCACCAAAAAAAGTTTTGATTTATGTGCACAGTCCGTTGATTCTCTTTAAGTTCCTTGTATGGATTGAGAATAGGACACACAATGTTGGCAGCTTTTCCTTCTAATTCAGCATTCTGCAAAGCTTTCTGCTGCCCCTTCTATAGCTGTGTTTCCTTAAATGCAAAGCCTGTGTTTGTTCTCTTGTGTATGGAATGATCTACAGACTGTGCCAAAGAAACCTGCTTTGTTAAACCTACCTTGGACAAACAAATGCAGGATATAACTTGCTTTGTGTGAAAGCACTTTGTGTTTGATTATGTTGAAATTACTGTTTGTGTTTAAAACTGACTCTATTTAAAATAAAAAATTTGTCTTTCCTATCTAGTGCTTGTAATTGGAAAATTAATAATATTATTTGGGATGTTTCCAAACACATGGATGGCTGAAATGTTAAGTGATGAAAAGAAATTACAGTGAGAAATTTTTCAGAGTCTCAGCTGGGCCAAATCTCTGATAAATGGCATTGTCTGACTTGCAGACCAACTGTCCACACAGAGCCACACACTGAAAATGTGTTATTTTCATGCAACCTGAGTACTATAAACATTTTTTCAATTCAAACTGTTGGGTAAAACTTTCACTTACAATGCAACTAAACCTGTGTATATATATCTATATATCTATATATATCTATATGGCTCCATGTTCACATACCAGGAAAATATATCAAATATCACTGTATACAGTGTAGGAAAGAATTGCTACTAATCGTGTGAGAAAACCTTACTTTCATTCTATGTCTAAATTCTTGTTTGGTTGAGTTTTTTTGGGGTGCAGAAAGCACAGGAAGGCAAGGTTAGTACCTCAAACAAGTTTGTTTTAATGCATTGATAATTACTATTTTTATTAAGCAACTTAGAGTTATTTTGGTAGTAAGTGAAGGTTGTATGAATAGCTTTTCCTTGGTAAGGTATGATACAGAAGGAGCAATGCAGACTTTATGGACTCAAGCTGTTTTCACATAAGGAAGAAGCACAAGCCATTTGAAATCCTGCAGCCTCACATTACAGATTCAGGTAAAACCTTCCCTACACCCTCATGAGCTTTCCAGGATGACTTTGCTTTCTGTTACACTTTGACAGTGTTATTTTCATTAGGCTTCTATTTTTAATAGACAGAACTTGCACAGTGTTCAAATTCTGATGAGGCTTGAGCCAGAAGGAAATAAAACTTGTTTTGTCATGCAAAGAGGATCCAAAATACAAGTTTCTAAAACAAGTAAAAGGCAGCTGATAGCCCTACAAAAGGGAGTTGTTAAGCAACTTTAGTGGTTTCAAGAAGCTGCTATTTATTGCAGTGTTTGTGAAAGCAGTTCTGGCAGTCTAACCACAAGGATTTTTTTTAAGAAATGATTTGTCTACTCAAACCTAGTTAATTATTGCTCATAATTGAGCAGCAGGAGGTTAGTAATGGAGTATACAATGTCATCTTGGAGTAAAAACTAAGAAGTGCAAATCCTGTGACAAAGGTGTAAAGTTTTTGTAGTTCAGATGAATGCATTTCATAGCAAATTAATTTCTGCATTCCTGTTTGCCTCATAAGATCCTGCAATATGATACCAATTTATTTTCTTTAGGATGGCTTTTAATGTATTTTGTATGGGATGAATACTCTCATGTATGATATGCTGGGTGTGAATTCAGTATAAAACCAAATTTGCCAGTACTTTTTCACTTTTTCAAACACTAAAAGGTGCATTTGAAACCTACTGATTTCAAAGGAAGTGCTTCCTATAACCATTAAAATTGAGTTTTACTTTTGTTTTTTTTAATAAATTGAAAATTTAATGTCTGACCAGATAGCTGTGTGGTCTGGACATGCGGAAAGTAGCTGTGACCAAGTTGAGAATAAATCAAGAGTGAGTAGGTGGCTTTTTGAAAATAATTTTGTGGTTGGCTGTTTTGCGTTGCACTATTGCTTTGTCTTTGTAACAAAAAATTACCCCCAAAAAGCAGCTTCAGTGAGCTCCAGAGGACCATTGCATTAACAAGGTGCATGACAGACACTGCTCTAGGACATAAAGCCACAGTGCATCTGAATGTGACAGGAAGAGGTTCACAAAAGCATTCGAGGGGAAAAAAAGACAAACCCCAAACCATTTCCATCTCTTGCTCCCCACAGCCTCTGAAGTACCTTCTGCTGGTGCTACTCTGAGTGCTCTGTGTCTTGGTTACTAATACAAAATAAGTAGTACTCAGGCACAAGCCTCATCAAATTCTCTTACTGTTCACAAAGTAGTGCTGAAGATTTTTTTTTTTATTCTCTAAGATCTCAGAATCACAGAATTGCTAAGATTGTAAAAGACCTCTGAGATCACTGAGTCCAACCATCAACCTGCCAGCTCCACCTTTCAGCCATGTCCCTAAGCACCACATGGACATGTTTTCTGAATGCTTCCAGGGACGGTGATTCCAGCACTTCCCTGCACAACCTGTTTCAATGATACACCACTTTAGGCAGCTGAGAGGGAAGGTCTCTGCTGAGACTACTTTTCTCCAGGCTGACGTTCCCCCAGCTCCCTCAGCTGTTGTTCATCAGTCTTGATGAGGAGCTCCACTGCACGTTTCGAATTGGGCACCGAAAGGTTCGGCCCCATTTCCCTGCAGCCATCGCTGACCCTTTCGCTCTGCCCGTCCTCGCCGTGGTTGTGCCGCGAGCTCCTCGGCGTCCGGAGGCCGAGTGTGGGGACGGTCCGCCGGGAAGCGGCAGCTGCCACAGCCCTGGGGCGGACAGGTGGCCCCTCCATCGTTTAATTTCGGCCGGGAAAAAGCCCTGGAAAGCGTTGGTGCCTCGCAGCGCTTTGGTGGCGTTTTCCCCACAGGTGGGAGGCGTTCGGGCCGATGTCCGCGGAGCGCTGCCCAGGGCGGTGCCCGGAGCTGTGAGGGGGCTCCGGGATGCGCTCGGTGCTGTGAGGGGCTCCGGCCGCCGGCTCCAGGCGGTGCCCGGCGCTGTGAGGGCTCCGGGCTCCATTGGGATCCGTAACCACTCCGAGCTCCCGGCACGGGAGGGCTGCGAGCGAACAGGTGGGTGTAGGACCCTGGCCAAGGACACTTCTCTCCTGCCTTTGGCTGAGGGATACACGTCAGCGTTACGATAACATTAATTTAATATTGTGGGGCCTATACAAAGTAGACTTTGCCAGTTTGTAAAAGCTCAGTCTTTCTTGGCAATAGTGGTGAACAGTTCTGGGGTGTCCACAGACAGGCTTACCCTGTTGTGTGACGGATGATACTTTTTATTAAATTAATTTTCCAAATTTGAGTACAGTATCCATTAAAAGGGATGAATACTTTTTTGAGACTTCCAGCCAGCATGGGTATCTTGCATGTCATTAAACCAGTGCATTTGCAGCATGTGTGCCAGATTTTCTTCCATTTTTTAAGATTGTCTAGGACAGCAATGTGCTGGAAGTTTCTCGTCAGGAGGTTCTTTTTCTGCCTGTTTTGGGGGTGTTGTTTTGATTTTTTAGAAAAAGCTGGTGTGAGGTAGAAAAAATGTTTACAAGATATTGAATCTTGGGCTCCATCCTGCACTTGCCAACCAGTACATGAGGGATGTCACATGAGCCAAGTGCATGGGACGCTTACGTGGTGTTTAATCTTAAAGGTTTGACTTCAGTGTGCATTTAAGACCTAGCTGCTCTTCAGGCATTTAATTCTGTATTTAGATGTTTCAGTAAATACTGCCCCAAAACTGTGCTCTGCTGAAAACTGTTGTTTGAAATATTTTTATTTAAAAAGTCTCTTTGACTTTTGTTTGTGAATGTCTTTGTTCTTGGGCTGATGAAATTGCCAAGATTCAAGCAAGCTCAGATTTATAATTTTTTGGGCATGCTCATAGTCCTACCATAAGATATTTTTCTTCTTTTTTTATTAGTATAGTTTCTTCCCTAAGAAATTTGAAGCCACAAAGTTAAAGCTTGAGATTAAAATGAAAATTAGATTATTTTAGAAAGTGTAAGTTACACTCTGCTCTTGAACCAGTGTCATGATAAAGCAGAAATTCTCTCTAGTTTTATTGTTGATGTTCCTACTGACTTTGATGTAATTTTTTTTTTTGCTTTAAAGACATTTTTCAATAGCTATGTGAAATATATTGAAAAATTTTATTGTATAAAGTCAGACTGGTGTGGAAACTGGGCAGTAGTAGTGATTCAAGAAAATAATTGTCACAATATAGCAATTTTCTGGTAAATTCATAATGTATTAATGTTCCTGCCCAGCTATTAACTTTCCTTCCTCTATCCATATTGCTGATAGTAGACCAAGAGCAAAGTGACTGCTTACAAGGAGTGCATACTATGTCCAGATGAGCTGTACAGTTAAATAAAATTAGAATGAGTACCAGACTGAGTAGTTTAGCAGAGTAAAAATAACAAACTCAACAAGTAATTTTCCACAAAGAAATTTCTGAAGCAGTTTCAAAATTAGAATATTCTGAACAATCATTATGAAGATAGAGAAAGGCTTTCTCAGTTACTACTTTGGGTTGCTTCTAGGAAATTTGAGCTGTGTGTATGAAATATGTGGGTTTTGAGGGTTTTTTTTAAGCTCAGTTTCAAACCTAGACTGACTCCAAGTTCGGCGTTTGGTAGGTCAGGGACTTTGATAGAGGGGCCCAGAGTACATAATGGAGAATTTTATTACTTTAGACTGGAATTGCTCTCTCTCACCTTCTTCAGTTATTGATGTTTGCAAAGCACACTCAAGAAGTTGCTTTCCCTTTAACATTTGTAAGCATCTCATGAGCAAATATTATGTGATGGAGGAAATAAGTGCAGGAAAGAGGCTGTAGCAGCACAAACCTAGCAGGGGGGAGTAGTACTAGTGTCTGGGATTGTTCTCTAAATTTCTACTTGTGACTCTTGTTTGAAGCAAACAGTAGCTCAGCCTAGACCAGAGGGCTTGCAGCAGGAGGAAACATTTTCCTGCCCTCACAGCTTCCCTGGGAAGTGTTGGCACACAGGCACAGCTGAGTTGTGGCTGTGGCTCCGTGCTGAGTGACCATCAGTTCTATTAGATGTGGAGACTGAATGTGGGCTCAGTGCTTGGGAAGTGTAGAAAGAGCCCCAGGCCTGGAAGGGGGGGTCTGCCTGGAAGGCCTGTATCTGATGTGCTGTCCAAACCTGACTGGTACCAGAAGGATGGTGGTTCAGTGGTTTTGTGTGTTGTTCACACACAATTTCACCCATTTGAGGTTTGGGACTTCGGTGAGATGAGCTGCCTCCCATGAACTTGCTTGCTCCAAATGGAAAACACCTTCCCTTTAATCCCAAAGCTTTGGCTTTCATCCTGTGTGCTTTTTGGTTGATTAATCATCCAGGAGTGATTGCTAGGGTAACTTACATTTGTTTAGTTTAAACTCACTGCATGGGATTGTTCTGAGCATTTTCTCTGTCATGATGACATATACCTAATTTCTTTTCCTTGCAGTTTTGTGGGATTTCTAATAATTAGCTGCTCTTTTCTTTTGCAGAAAGGCTGAAATGCTCTTGGTGATGGGATCAGTGGTTATGTGTGTGTGTCTGTCTCTCCCCCTTACTAGAACCTCCCCCTCCCCTCTGCAGGCTGCCCTGCTAGAGCCCCTCCTCTGACTGGAAGAGGGGAGTTGAAATCTTGAGCTTGTGCTTTGTGAAGGAAATTTTCTTTCAGTGCCTTGCTCAGAGGTGCCTTTGAGAGCATAACTGATGTGTTTTTGTTAACTTCTGGTCTGAGGAGGTGATTTCGATGGCCACAGGGTTGCTCGCCATCATTTTACTCTGTGCTCTTGTGGATGGAGCTTCAGGGAGTAAGTAGAAGAAATTTTTCCTCTGCTAAGATTGATCTCTCTTAATGCAGAATACTTCTGCTAAGAAATGTTCTCACTGGCAAAACTTCAGAAATTTATGTTACAGCTTGTAGGTTTGTAGTAGCTCTTGTAGCAGGATTTTTAGTGTAGCGTAGCAGTTTGCTTTACTGAGTTCTGTGGGTGGAATTGGACAGGTGGGAGAGCACCCTCCATGGAGTGCATCTTCCTCCTGCATTCTGGGGAAAGTAACAGAAATAGTGAGTTGTGTCAGTCTGTATACTTGATAGAAAAAGTTGCATGGATATATTTATTGTTTTAAGGACCATGCTTTGATTTTAGTAATTTCACTGAAATTCAGGAGCAGCAGGTCTGTGCTGAGCTGCACACAAATTTGCAGTGCTTTTCTGTTCAGTTACTTGTCATTGCAGGATCCTCAGAGAGGTTAAGTTATGGAGCTTCCTGTTTTGGAGAATGTGCAGGTGAGTAAAACAAGATTTTGTTTAGGCTTTTTATATGATAAGGAAAGAGGAATTTGAAAACCTCCACAGGGATGTTGTGTTCTGAGAAGAATGATACTTATGTCTGAGCAATCAGCATTCACTGAAGTAGCAGAGGAGTTCCACTATGGTTTACCAGGCCCACACCTGCCTGAAGTTTGCGTTCTGTTAGCTCTGAAAAAATCCTAAGCATTAGACCTGAACAGAGAACTAAACCAGTGTGGGACTAAGCCCAGCCATGGGCATGAAGAGTTGATCTGTTTCATCTTCCTGTGGTGAAGGTCCTGCTTTGCTGCTCTCTGAAAGGTGTTGAAAGAGCATCATGCTCTAAATGCATTACATTCCTTTTCTGCCCTTGGAAATCAACTTCTTACCTTGAAGGAAATTGTGAGTTTATGTGCTTGGGAGAGGAGAAGTCTTTTCACCCTCCCTAGAGTAGCTATGGCCAGCATGCAGAGTGCTTTCAGAAACCCAGTTCTTTCAACTGAAAGTCCAAGTGGCAAGGGAACAATCTGAATATCCATCCCTTTACTTAGCTGATTTCAGTGGCTGAAAGCAAAAAAAAAAATAGAGAGGGGAAAGATTAATAGTCTAAAAAAATACTCCCCTTTTTTTTTTGTTTATTTCCTAGAACACAGTGCATCATACTTCCCCAAAAGAGCTAGATACAGCTACAGATATTCAGCAGCCACCAACACATTCCTGCAGGGAAATATTTACAAAAGCAGTGGCATCTCTCTGGAGAGCACAGTGATCATTGAAGTCTTGGGGAATTGCCAAATGGTTTTGAGAGTAAGTATTGTCATAATTGTTTGAGTGATTGGGATGAGCTAATGTGGAATCTTATTTTTCTTTGGGATTATCACTGCATTCCAAACATTTCATTTTCTCATAATTAACTGGATCTCATACTAGTTGCAGTATTGCTTTGATGCACCAAAACTTAAAATTTTGTATTTGCCAGTTTTAAAAGGCAGATTAAGCAAATAATTGTTTGCTTTTCTAAGTGGCACAACAGTTTCACTGTTTTGTTACATGAAGTGTAGAACTGGAGACAAAGCCAGTCCTTTAAAGGAACTTGGTTTACTTAAAAGCACTTTCATACCTGTAGCAGTAGTTTTAAAACAGCAAGCATTTTAAAGAGAACTTGAGAAATTTGTATGATGTGCTGGATTGGTGCCATTCCTAGCCCAGTGTAAGATTCAGTCTTGTGACACTCCATTCATCACAACAGATCTGTCTCAGTGGCAAGAGCAACAGGGCAGATTCAAATTGCAGAGCTTCTCTGGGGTGAGCCCTGTGGCAGGCCAGGTGAAGAGCTGCAGTGTTTCAGAGCTATGGGGGCAGCAGGGAAAAGCAACTTCTCAGCTGCCTGGGTTAACAGAGGGGATGATTAATTGGTTTTGTTGGGGGGTTGACATGTGGCTACTAAATACACACATGTGAGGCCAATGAAGAAGAGGATAGTTATCCCTGTCCTGGAACTGGTTAGTGGTTTGACAGTGAAAGGGATATAATAGTGCTGTATAAATGTGTTTAATAGTGAGTGAAACTTCTTAAAAGAACTTTCTGGAAACTGCCTCAGATATGCCACCTGAAGATGGGGCTAATGCAGTTCTGTTGCAACTCTGAGTGTTCATAGTCTGTGATGTTCTCTGTCAATATCCTGATGTGATAAATCCACAAATTCTTCTTTACAGTGAAATATATTGCCTCTAATCTTTGCTCCTAGGTGCAAGATGTACAGATTAAGAAAAGTTGTGCATCCAGAGAGGAGTCTCTGAAGGAATTGGAGAGTCTAAGGTAAAAAACTTCTAATCTGGTCTGGTTTTTGGGGTTTTTTGAAAGTATATGGCTTAGCAGCATCTTGACTGGACGTTCATTGTTCACTCTGCTTCATACTCTGTTTAGTTTCAGGTTTGGTTTTTTTTTTTTCTTTTTTTTAAATGAGGGTCCAGATACAAGCACCATAAGCAAAAATAAGAGAATGAGAGGCATTTGGTCCAAGCAGGTTTTTCTTCAACATAACTTTCATCCCTTTGTAAGTAAAACCATTTGGATAGTAGGCAGTTCAAGTTATTCTGAGTACAAATCACCAGGCCTGTAGCAGCACTTGTGGATCACAGGGCTGCAGATGTTACTTCTACAGACTCTTGAGTTTTGCAGTACATTTCAGAAGTTCTTGGTTTAGAAGATTCTCGTAAGGCAAAATGTTCCAGAGTACTTATATTTCGTTTATTTGTCCAATGAGATTTTCTTCCTTTTCTGTCTTTGGGTTTAGTAGCTCATTCATAACATATGTCAGTGTGTTTCTCAGTGACTTTCCAAGGTATGGTCTCCAGTGTAGATGGCTATACAAAAAAAGATCTCAAACTGTGGAAGTCTGGCATTTTCCCAGAGAGCTAATGCTTCTTGTGTCACAAAAAAAACCCCAGTTCTGTTGTCTGATTAAGCTCAGCCTTGTAATCTTCGTCTTTGTCCTGACACTTGGATTCTCAGCCTTTAAACAACACTGAGAGCTGAGGTAATTGATTCAATTCAAAAGGTCAAAAAGAGCAAGCTTGGAGTAAATGCATTGCTTTTTGTATTCATCAGGAAGAACTTTGTGTTCTCTCTATGGGCAGTAGTATCAGAGTTCAAATGAGTGCACAGGAACATCTTCTGTGAAGTTATTTGCAAGATTTTTGTAGCACTGGGAGCAGTTAAGTATTGTTCTTTGCAGAGAAGCCAAAAAAGAGAGGTAGCAAAGAAAGCATTCAGTAAAGCTTGGCTATCCAAAATAATTATTCAGACAAGTGAGCCTTATTAGCATTTGCCTCAGCCTATTGTGAATATACAGTAGTCTAGCTTGTCCTCTGAACATGCATGTAATTTCCACAGATAGCAGCAAAAAAAGCCCAGGCTCAGTTGCCTAGGAGTTCAGAAACCCTTGTCCTATATGCCCAGTATCTTCTGGAAGGACTTTATCCAAATGTTGGTGTACTGAAGTTTTATCTCTTACTTTGTGACCTGATTGATTAGATGAAGAGTTAGTGTCCCAGCTAATGTGAGGATGACCTGTCTAGCTCTCTGTATGGGAGCTGACCACTGGGCTACTATGGAGTTCTTCCTTTGGATGATTTGGTTTTCCCCCATTTAGAGGGAAAATACATGATTAAAGTATGTTACATTAGGAGTGAAAATTAATGTTAAAAACTGTACTGTCAATCTGGTATGGTAAAAGCCATTAGGAAGTGTACTAACAGCAGAGATTGGGGAATAAGTTTGGGATAGAACCCAAGTATGCACATCTAGCAGAGCAGGAAGATACAGGTTAATTGGGTAGCAATTATTCTTGTGTGCATCACAGCTGAGGAGGCATTGTGCAGTAACTTTGTAATTCAGACATGCCTACCAAAGCTAAAGGCACCCTGAATCATAAAATTGAACTTCTTTCTTAATTAAACAAGAATCATTGCCTTTAAGTACATTTACTTGAAAATAATTTGCCAGGACTACTTTTATTGTTACAGTTAAATTGAGGATGCTGTGATTATCTTGAGAAGATTTGTTTTTAGGGTTTCACGGGGTTTTTTTAAGGACTTGAGTTAGGCTGAATTTATGAAGAATAGAAACTTGCTGTAAAGAATGGAGATACAGAGTGATACAGATCCATTGTGGAAGAACAGCTCTGTTGAGGAAAATCTGAATCTAATGTTATAAATTGACTTCCACTCTTTGAAGCAAGAAATTATAAACTGTTTTATTACAGAGAAGTACTAGAACAGCATCCTCTTCATTTTTCTTTCCGTGATGGGAAAGTTCTAAAGCTCTGTCCTGTGAGGAGTGAGCAGACCTGGGCTCTGAACATCAAGCGAGGCATTCTCAGTGTCCTGCAGACAACACAAGAATTCCCTGTTGGTGCCATTGTTGAGGAGGTGAGTCTGTTAACCATGCTCTGAGGTGACTCTTAGCTCTTGTATAGGTTAATTCTACTCCACTTGTCAATAAATAAAGAGTTTTGCCACTTGGCTCAGCAGACAGTGGCAGTCATCTGATTGCTTCTTGTAGTGAATGTTCTAAATTTATCCATAATCTGCATTCTTGTGGCTTGGAATCCACTACTTGGTTGCCTGAGTTCTACTGGCAGGGCTTTACTTGTTCTATGGAGAAATACAATACACATAATTCATCACTAATTTATTTTACTTTTTTTTCAATAATTTCAGGAGGTTTTAAGATCTATGTTCTCAGAACTCTTTGCAATTATTTCAATACTTAAGCTCAATTTCTGCTGTGTAACACTGAAACAATAGTCCAGCATTCCCTGCTGTTGCCTGAGTGTTTGCATGGGTGGAGCTGACACACCTCAGGGGAGCAGTTCCCTTGTGAAGAGCTGTCTCTAGACTGACCTTGGCATGATGAGCACTGCCTCACTCTCAGGCTACTGCTGCGAGATGTTCTGTAGTAGGGCTTGGCACACCCACATATAACTGAAGTTACTCTACCTAGTAATGCTTTTCTGAATTAATGCTTCCCTGCACGCCCACAAAATCTGAAATGAAAAAGCACATGTCTGCAAATCATCTGATATAGAATAACATAGTAAAATTAAACAAACCAATAGAACCTTCCTACTATTAACTTGACAAACATCTTTAAAATTATTTGCCTTTTCATGACTTTTGTGGCAAAGCCGGTGTTCTGCTACGGAGAATTTAGATTTTGGTTATTATTACAAAAGAAAGTAATTATTAAAACTAATTGCAATAACCTACACTATCTCCTTGTATTTTATGTGTGCCTGTGTGATTCAGCAGCATATGTTTGTTTCTAGGTGGATGTCCTGGGAATATGCCCTACCAGATATCAGTGGAAGGGTCCCATTCTCCTAAAGACAAGGGACTTAAACCTCTGCTCCCATCGCTCTTCTGGTTTGACTTCTGTGCACTCTGTTGTTCTTCCTCATGTGCCAGTAAGTTTTGGGGAATGACACTGACTCTTGCTTTTGACTTATTCGAAGAGTGTATCTGCCCAAACTTGTGTTCTTAGCAAAGAAATGGTGAATATTATTCTCCCTGTAAGGTCTGTTGTTTATGAAATTTGTTTTCATACAAGTTTGCATTGTAGTTAATGAATGTTATAATATAAATGCAAGAGGTTGTTAGGCACCTAGATTAAACTCTCAGTAAACTATGTTGTAGAGGTAAACTGAAAATAGGCTGTGGAAGGGAGGAACAGAGATGTGAATAAGAAAATATACATTTGAAAAATAATATTATTTGTAGAAAACTTTGGAAAGATAGAAGCTTTTCTAAATGCCAGACCTGCAGCTTTCCATTGTTGACAAAAAATACAGTCAGTGTTTGTATCTTGTACTATTTTTATTAGGTGAATATTGCCTTTTTCTTGTATTGTAATAGCTATTCATAGTTTACCAGCCTTTATCCTTTTTTCTACTTTGCTGACCAAAAATATCTGATTGAGGCTTTGTGAACTTAAATGAATTGACACCATTTGATGCTGACAGTTAATAGGAGTCGTTTTTCAGTGGTTAAAAATCAAGCTAAAATAAGGAGTGCATTAACCTCCACAGGCTGGGCACTGTCAGAGGTGTAAACAAGAGACTTCCCACTATCCCAGAACTGGAATCCTCTGTGAATTTGGGAGAGGAAGGATTGGGTAAGCTGACACAGGTCATCAAGAGTCTTCCTGAAGTGTCTGTTCTTCTCAGCCTGAACAGCAGCTCCTGTCCTCCCAGCTGGAATGTGCCCAGAGCATTAAGGATGGGGTCCTGGAGGAGGCCAAATGTACCGAGTCTGACCGCGTGTCACTGTTCCCTCAGCAGGGCAGAGGGGCAGAGACACAGACACACTCTGCACTCAAACTCTTGCAAGTGGAAACAGAGACACTCTACAATAGAGGTAACCATGTTTCTGCTAAGGTCAAGTAATCCTAGAAAGATACTGCGACTTTGTCTTGCCTGTGAAAACTCTTTGCACCCATGATTTTCACCTTTAATGTGTTAAACTGCTTTAAAGTGGGTATTTTTACAGGCTGGGCTGTCCCTTCTTTGAAGGCTTGGGCCTGCCATAACAAAACTGCATGGATCTCCAAAACTGGATGGGTTTCCAAAAGTGATGGCCTGTAATGGCCAGCTCCTCTTTATCTACTTTACATACCTAGTGCCCTTGTATGCAGAGCATCAGCCTTCCCAGATCTGTGGACAGTTCTTGGGTTTTATAAAAATGGAACCTAAATAATGGGAAGTCCTAATGGCATGTCATGTCTGAGAACTGTTTTAATTTTCACTCCTTCTTTGCTCTATGTTCCTCCTTAGGAAAATGATTTTACTGAGGTCAATAGGTGGCTTGCCTGAGGAATGGTTTCAGAGTGGAGCTCTAAATGTTGAGGAACATGTTTTTTTGTGTGTTCTAAATAGTTGTTTGGTTCTTTTTTTAAAGGAACCCCCAAAATTTCCAGGACACTTTGTTTATAATTATACCAACATAAGAAGATAGGATTCTTCCTCAGGAAGAGATCAGAGCCAAGCCTTTTTTTTTTTGGCACCTAGATCTCTGTTGACTTTTTGGTTGGTTTGGTTGAAGTGTGGATTTAGTGATTAGATGACATTGGAAAAAGTAATGAATGTAAAGTAGCAGGGCCATACTAAGAGATGTATGGATTGAAAATAGGGCTTTTTTCATGTGTATCTTTGTCTTGTTTCTCTGACTCTTTCTTTTGGTTCACACTTGTCTTTATTCTATTGTATTCTTAAATTCAAGCTGGCTGCAGGCATTCGTATTCATCCCTGGGCTGTACTGAGCCTAGAGAGACTCTTACAGAGAGAAATAAAGGCTCAGAGAGAAACTTTCCCCTTGCATATAGGGTTAATGATAGCAAATGGCCAGCAATCACCAGAGATGTGATTTTTCCTTTATGTTGCTTTTCCCAGGGGACTCTGAGGATCTGTATGTGACCAACATTCTCTATGAGAGGGAGGTAACTAAAAGGGAAGTCACTGGGGCAGAGGTGACTGAACTGGTGTGGAAGCTTTGCTTAGCACACACTGCAAGTTTCGAGGTAAGCTGTACACACAGCCTTTGCTTTCTTGGGAGGCTCTTTGTGAGCTGAGAATTCTCCTACACAGATAAGAAGTGACCAGGAGAGCAGCAATTTTGAAATACTGAAGCCTTCCATTTTTTAAACATATTAAAATGTGGAATAAGAGAAAATGCATGGAAATGTCATTTTCTTATATAAACAGTAAATCACACTGAGGAGTTAAAATATGTGTTAGGCAATATCAATTTTGAACTATGTTTTAAATTAATCTAAGAAAATGTCCCAAATTTTTGTTTTTCTGTGAAAAAAACAAAAACATAAAAGGTATCTGGTTTGGGTTGTCATTGGCAGTTTGATACTTTATTGTAAAACACCTCTTTTACAGCTTTAGTGTGTAATTCTACCCCTAGTAGTGCTGTTGTCTCTGTGTTTATATTAGAGTTCTGCCACCCTTAAGTTGCCTCATCCCCTTAAAACAATTTGCACATGAAGCCCCTGCCTCTGGGTGTTGACTGGTAGGTTCCTTGTGCTTCTGATGAACTCTGCTAACAACCATCGTGTTTTCTGGGGATGCTGCTTGGGTCCAGAGGGAATCTCTGTCCCCTAGAACATTTTCATTGGTGAATGCTGCTAAGATAGGGTGGAATCTTCTGGTCATGTGGGACAGGCAGTGGCTTAAATATTTTTTTATGATGACCATCATTCTAGATGAGGGTCTGCCTGTCTCCTTAGCTCACTTGGGTCTTGATTTTTTTATTACTGATACTGGCAGCAGCTGAATCAGTCAGTAATTGTCACTGTGTTTGAAATGAAGATTCTTATCTCTGAAATTCAGAGGTTATCAAGGACCCCTGCTAGCTTATAAAGAACACCTGTTATGTACAATACAGAAGGATCAACAGATGATGGTGCTTAATGACTGTTCACCTGAGATCAACCAAGAGCAAATGGACTCTTCATGTCCCTTTATTCTTCAAATAGAATGGTTCTTGCTAGTAGTGAGGTTCCTACAGAGAAAAACAAGGGAAAAAATGTAAATGTGAAAGCAGAAGAAAACACTTCTTAAGTCATTTTTGGTCAGGATATTGCTAGAAAACAAATATGGTCTAATGGGAAAGGCACTGAACAGGGCATTGGTGCCTTCATGAATTTGCTGCTGATGAGTTTAGTCAGCTCATTCCTGATATGGTCTCTGTCCTCTGAGGTTCTTGTCATGTTAGATGGTTTGTACTTTGTTGTACAGGTTATTTCCTGTGCAGAGGGGCTGAGATCTCTCCTGTAAGTGCACATAGGTTCAAGTGATATTAACAGAAAGCTTCAGACTCAGCATGGAAGGCACTCAGCTTCCTTTGTTTAGATTAAGTCCCATGTCACAGAGCAGAAGCTCTGTCTTTCCCCTGGGCTGGACACAGATGCTGAGGGGTGGAGGAGAGGCTTTATGGTGACTGGAGAAAGGTGCAGGGCTGGATTGCAGTTCTGCAGTGGTATCCTGGATGTGTTCACCTTTCTTTTAGTATCCCCTCTGATTTATGAGCTCAGGTAGGTGTTCATGTTTTGTGTGTGAGACTTCAGTGGAAGGCACAGGTGGAACAGGATAAGTCAGAGGTGCTGAAGCCAGCACCTTTAGTCAACTGTGATAAATTCCAGCCCCAGACTTTACTCCCAACCTCTTGAATGGTGATCATAGTCTGATCTGGTACCACAGCCTGACGAAAGCCTGGACATGGGGCTGAGGAAAAAGCAGCTGATGGCCTTTGTGGGTGTTGCAGTATTTGAGATAGACTTCTGTCTCTGAGTTATAAGCAGGTCTGCTATCTGTTCTAGCTACATGTTCTAGAGGCTGGAGGTATGGATGGCTAGGAGAGCCATATAATAATGGTTAGTGCAACCATAGAATAAAAGCAGCCTCGTGGGGAGGGATAATGCTTAATTCCATATGGTTGTCAGTGTTACAGCAGTATGAAATGGCATTTAAGCACAGACTGGAGGATTACATACTGCCTGGAAGATGTTGAAGAAAGAATTACTGCAGCAGATCTGAGAAACTTTCTCTAAATGCTACCTTCTATGGACCACTTTTCATTCAGAGTATTTGAAAGAATGGTGGATGATTTTTTCCAGTAACAGTGGGATGTCACTTCTGCCTCCAAAGAGGCCTACTGGCTTCATGTGTGGGAAATTTGCTTTTTAAATCACTAAGATTAGTACAAGTGACTACTGTCTGTGCCACCGCCTAAAAGAGAGGTGAATTATTCATCATGTGCCTGTCCCAGCAAAGGGTTTGATTGGTTGTCAGCCATTTTCACTGTTTCAGGGTGTTCTTTCTGTGTGACAGGACATTTCAAAGAGAATCTTTATCATCCCTCATTTCAACCAATAAAATGTCCTTTGGGCCAAGAAAAAAGTTATGGGAATGCCCCCAGTGTTGCTTGGGAGACAGCTGCACTGTTATGCATGTAGAGCTTGTTTGCCCCTTTATTGTTTGACTCTGAATGAGGTGAGATTATGCATTTCTTTCAGGACACAAAACCAAGAATAAATGGAAGGGAAAATCTCCAACTCTGGGGAAAACAGTGAAGGGATGAGAAAATGGAGGTGGAGATGGTGTCATTTCCAAGGAAGCAAAGTTGTTTAATTTTTTAATGCTATTGTGAGACAAGTTGAATTTCAATGTGGATGTAGATTAGCTAATGGACCATTAAGTGAACAAGCTGCCTACTGACAAAGAATGGAAAAAGGGATGGGAGAAGGGACTCTGTCTTGATAGAGGCTGGAGAGAAGCCTGTCATGTCACTTCTGCTGGGGCTGCATTTCCAGTGACTGCCTGGGTTTGGTGCTTGCTCAGGAGCTCTGGTGAATGTGGCTGTGTATGCTCTGAGCAAGATAGGCAAGAGTATGTCAGATTTGCTTTGCCTTGCTCCTGGACCCCAGTCTGACCCCAGAAAAGTTTACTTTCAAGGCATGATATTTCATTTTTGGTTGTTTTTGGTTTTTTGGTTATTTTTTCCCTTGTAAGGCATTCTAATTGCTTGCTTTTACCAGGTTTCTTTTTTAAATATATAGCAGATCTGCAGGTAGAAGGAAAAGAAAGCTTCTATGTGGAATAAAAGCCAGGCTTTCTTATGTTTCTTTCAAAGGTTGCAATGGGAATCAGATTGGAATGTAGTTTGTTATTATGATATTACAAATAGAGGAATTTGCAATGACAGCTCAGTTTCAGTGCAGCCAACCTTATAGAATGAAAGCAGACCATCTGGTCACAGTTCATTCTAAAGCTTTATTATTAAAAAGTAAAAATAGCTGCTTCTCTGCAAAATTTTGCATGGAGTTACTAGATGAGCCTGTCTAGTCAGCAGGTAGGAAGCAGAATGAAGTCAGTTTACAGTCTAATATTGTATCACCTGAAAGTCCATCAGTCTGACAGTTTTATCTTGACCTGTACTGCAGCTCCAGCTGATGGGCCACCTGGGCTCAGCAGCAGCTGCACACACAGCTCTGTGTGATGAGATCTGTGAGGATCCCCAGCCCCCAGTGGATTTGCCTGTGGGAAGATGCACATAAGTCCCATGCTTTAGAAATTCTTTTACAAAATTATATAAAACACAGTTCTCTGAATATTTTATTGACCATAAAATGTAATCTGTTTCACTAGCTCCATAATGTCCAAGCTTGTAATTTGTTTTTAAAATAGACCTTAATGGTAATGATGAGATGGAATGGAATGGAACAGAAGTGAATGCATGTGAATGCATTCTGAATTTTAGGTATGGAATTATGAATGTTAACAGAATTCATATGTAGGTGGGGCTTCACATATGAGAAAAAAATTAAATTTGATTAAATTATATATTATTTCTAAGAAGATTATAAATCCCAAAAGAATAAAAACATAAACTGTATCTATATTGGGTCTTACAAGTTATTCCCTCAGCCTATCAAACAAAGAGGTAAGAAATTACTCAGACATCTTACTGAAAGACAACTTCTTGTTACTGAAAATGGCTTGGAAGTTTTAAATTAAAATCTAATGCTGGCACTGGGTTATTTCGTGTTTTCACTGGTTTTGGGAGTAGCTCCTGGAAGGAAGGTCAGGAAGTCAAAGTAGGTCTGTCCCCAAACCTTTGGAAAAACGACTTAGTGGAATTAGACGTTGTTTGTATGACTTTTGCATGAAGAAAAATGTTTTCTTTGGAACCAGAAATTTAGTCCTAGGTCTAAGCCTTTCATATCTGAGGTGAATGAAGCATTGCAGTGAATCTGTCATGGACTATGTTTAAAACTTACACATTTTAAAGTACAGTAAACATGAACATACAAAATACTGTATTGAACATTCTGCTAATTTTTCAAGTATTGAGACCTATCTTCTTTCCATGTGCTATTTAGCCTTTAAAATGCCAGGTAAAATAGCTGTATTCCTCTTAGTGAGGGAGAACTGCTCTTCTGCCTCTGTTTCCAGCTAGGGCTGTGCTGCTTGCAGAGGTAGGGGCAGTTCTGCCTGGGCTTTTCCCCTGCAAGATGGAATAAGTTTCTCATAGCCTAAGAGTTCTCAAATGAAACTTCTAAGTGTTGCCCAAACCTCAGTTAAATGATCTTTCACATAAACCTAAGATTAACATACAGTTAGCTTGACCATTGTTTCATTTGTATCAGAGCTATCTATGTTAGCAGTTCTGATCACAAATGGGGATCTTGCTATACAAACTTAGAGAAGGTTATGACTTTCTCTTCTGGATTGTAACCACACTGTTGTGTTTTGGTTTCTTATTCATTTGTATGCCAGTGGTGTGTGTGGTGGTCACTGAGAGCTGTTGTCTGAGGGACTGACTTGACATCCAAGGTAAAGTCCCTTCTCCATATGTGTTTGCAGTCAGGAGAGAAAAGCAATGAGGAAAGAATGTAAGGACCCAGGGAAGAAAGGAGGGTTCACCCTCAGGTTACATTGTAAATCAGTGGCAATGCCAGCGTAACCCCCTGTGCTCTGTTCTCTGAAGCTGGTTTCTGCACAGCAGGAATATTACAGTTGTGCTTGTGCACTTACAGACTGCAGACCTCTTCATGACTCTCGTGTTTGAGCTTAGACATCTTTCTCCTGAGGCCTTAAGAGCACTATGGCAAAGATCATCATTTAAGTGCAGAGACAATTGGTAAGTCTCCTTTAGCAATTGCATTAAAAAATACACAGGAAATAAATGCTTTGTGAATATTTAATTTTTTTAAATCTGTGCCCAAATGTTGGAGTTAAATTTGGAGTATTTAAAAGGAATAATTTGTATTGCAGAGCTTGTTTTTTCTGTAATGGGATGATATTCTCTTCTCACTGAATGAATGTTATGTACAAAATAGACTTACCTATTCCCTCAGCCAGACTTCCTGTTTCCAAAGCAATGTGAATGGGAAACCTGAGTCATGGCTTGGATGGAAATCAGTTCTGTTTGTTTTAAGCTTTTATTGCCATTTGTTATGAAAAAGCTTACCTGGATCTGTCTTCAGTGCCCCCCTTAGTAGTTGTGGGGCAGAGGAGACAGGTGTTAGGCTGGGAGTATGTATGTGGTGGAGCTGCATCTTTCAGTAGCAGCTGGATCTCAGGATGGTTTATACCAGTTGTAGAACTGTGGCTTTAAAGATCAAGGCCCTACTCCTCTGCAGTCAGGAACAGTTCTGATCCAATGGTTTGAGTCTATCAGAAATACTAATCCAGTATTATCAAAATCAGTAAATTTTTCTCCCTTCACAAAGTTGAAAATAATGAAACAATTCTTTTATTTGGTTTCAGTATGAAATGTCATCAGCCTGTTTGAAAGGGTTTATGTTTGCAACAATATCTTTACTTGATGCAAAAGTGGCAAATTTTGGGTTAGGTTTATTCTCATCCTTTGATAAATAATCATGGTAATATTCTTCATTGTTAGACAATAATTAAACTACTCTACCTCTTTTATATTATGTTTAGACTACTTTTACTCAGGACATGGCTATTAAATTTAGGAGTGAAAAAGAATCCCATGCAGACTAGCCTCTGATGCTTTTACCCCATCTAGTTTAACTGCTTTCTAGTTAATGCAAAAGTGTCCTTCCATCAGTATAGGAGGCAGGTACAGAATATTTACAGAGGGACTCCTAAGAGTTGAAATGTATATAGTCTGTCATGCAGGTGTAAGCTTTCCCTTTAGATAAGGTCTAAAAAAGCACAGGAAGTAAAAGGTTGTCAATTCAGTTTTAATATTTTAATTTGTTACTGGTGAAATGAAAGGAAAAAAACCACTTTAATAAAAAATCTGTGCTTTAAGGTACCTCAGTCTTTAGAAGTCAAACCTGGGATATGATGTGGGTTAATTCTCAGAGAAAGCAACTGAATATTTTCTTGAAAATCTGGTTAGATACTGTTCTTGAAACACCAATGCACTTCCATCATATCCTGGCTGAGACATGAACATGCATAATCTGGCATTTGCTAAGCCACTGGACTTTTTTTTTACTTTAAAAGAAGCCTAGTCTCAATGTACTTGTTATGTGATTCTTGAGTATTTTGGTCATTTTAGATTTCCTGTACTTTTTTCTTGTGTTAAAGGCAACCATTAATAGATGCTCTCCCGTCTTGTGCCACAGAGGCATGTGTTGTCCTAATGAAAGACCTCATGGCTTCTGGAGAAGTTGAGGAAGACAAAGTCGAATATTTCTTCTGGTCATTTGCATTCATTCCTAATCCCACCTCAGGCATGATTGAATCTCTTGCTGTGAGTGGATGTTGTTTTTTCTTGTTTAATTTGTAATGAGTCTAGGTGGCTCATAATTTTTGTTTTACAGTAAGTCTTTTTCACAGATTTATACAAATCTCTGTCCAGGGAATTTTGTTGAGAGTGTGTTTTAGTATGTAAATATTTTGATACATTTATAATCTGTGGTATGTTACAGTAGTCATTCTCATTACTTTTCTGAAACACCTCATTCTTTTTGTGACAGCCTTTGCTGAAGTCGCCTAGAGCAAGCCAGAGCTGCTTCTTGGGAGTCACTGCTCTTGTACATAGGTTTTGTTTGGCTCACAGCTCCTGTGATATTGTACCGGCTGTGCAGAGTGTGATGAGGACTCTTGGGAAAGTTTTGGGAGGAAACTGTACTGTGCAAGATTCAGAACATCTCAGCAAGGTATTGGTTATACAGAGGCTCATGATACAGTGCTTTACTTTTCTGTTCCCTTTGTGATCTAGAACTTGTTTGATGAAAATGGTATTAATTGCATTTCCTGACAGCTGTGAATACAAGCTTAGTAAATGAATATTCCTTGCTAGAATGAGCTGATAAAATTTTGTAATCTGACAAGTAGAACCTATCAGTATGGGTGTTCTTGTGTGTGGAAATAAGGAAAAGCCTTGGGTTTCCTGATGAAGCAAACTTTATACCATTGAGCAGTTTGAGGAACACCTATCTGTTGACAAATTATTAGTTTAATTTAGTTATTGAGTCCAGAATTCTATGGTGAATCACTAAAATGTCAAAAAATCTGTGATCAAAAGGGACAAAATATCAAAGTACTTGAAAAACTTTCCCAGCACATAAAATTTGTGACTTTTGCTTTTCTGTTGCAATGCAGGCTTTTACAAATGTTTTTGTATTCCCCAGGTCTAAGGCAGGTTCTACTTACAAGTGCCAGCGGCATTAGAACAAAAGAGTAGTCCATATGGGTTTTGTCCTCCCAGTAAAGCCAGGGTATAGGTGGTAAAATAGGGGCTGCAGTTGACTCCTAAATCACCAGTAATCACTTTAAACAGAGTTTTGCACAGAAAATGTTAGTGCCATGAAATTCAATGTACAGCTGCCAGCACTTGGAGAGCTTTCTGTTCTACCTTGCTTTGCATTTACAGATGCAGCTGGTGTTGAAAGCCATCGGAAATGCAGGACTGGCAGCGGCTTCGCTGGCCCCTGCTCTGAGCTCCTGCGCTGCCCTGAAGAGCCATCCCATGGAAATCCGCCTCGCTGCTGTCCAGGCCTTCCGGCGCATCCCCTGCTCCCTCAGGGTGAGTGATTTACTGCC
Organism: Anthoscopus minutus; assembly: GCA_013399455.1. Classification (NCBI taxonomy): domain Eukaryota; kingdom Metazoa; phylum Chordata; class Aves; order Passeriformes; family Paridae; genus Anthoscopus; species Anthoscopus minutus. The sequence goes on from VWYI01043220.1 coordinate 86,523, forward strand.
ACGGGTGACTGATGGCTTCCTGGCACTGCCACAGATTTGGAACTTGTTGGAGTAGTTACAAAACACGCAAACAGATAGGGAACAAGTGTAGACATGTTCCAGCAGAGCCCTTCTGCTGTTGGAGGAGAGGGTAGAACCAACCAGATGAGCAAACCTGTAATGAGCTTTGCTGCACTTCAGGTAACACATCCAGTGGCTGAGGCAGTGTTTGGGACTTCTTAATTAGGCACTTTGGTTGGGTGCCTTATATCTGCAGGAGTTATGGCTGAGAACCCACAGGACTTGATTTTTCCCACAATCTGTTGGACTGTTTTGTTCTCTGAAACATAAACTATTAATGTGAGAAGCTTGTTGTGATTTGCAATACGCTTGCCATAGTTAGAACATTTTGTTAAGTGGTTTAATAGAAGAAAGTTCAAAACTTGTTTATCTCTAATACCTTGATACTTAGAAGAATGGCAAAGCCAGGAGTGCTGGCCTGGGCAAAGCTGACAGTCCTGCTCCAGAAGAACAAGATGCTCTACACAGGACTTGCACTTGGAGAAGCATGTTTCTATGGCTTTTTAAAATTTAATTTCAGCATGGATTGGTGTGATTCACTTGTTCTGCAGTTACAAAACTTGGTATTGTTCATTAGACATGTTCAAAGTATCAAGTCTGTATGTTGTTATAGACCCATTTGTTGTCTAGCAAATGAACTGCTGAACTGGGTAGATTTGGGCTGTTAAATGCTAATGAAAATATCAGTAGTATCAGTCACCAGTTTCTAAATTCCTGACATTTCACAAAAAAAGTTGTCTTGTTTGATACTGGGAAAGTATTTAACAGAATAAATTTGTTGCTAGCCTGCTCATTGATTGAGACCAAAAGTAATAATTTAATAGCCTGTGAACAAACCCATGGCCACTGTTGTCTGTGTATTGGCTGTGGCACATGACAGATAAAACAGACAGATCTCCCCTATGGTAGAATAAAACCATCCTTAATAGTTTTGCTGGCAAGGGAGGCTCTGTGTTGCAGTCCTGTATAGATTTGTCTGTGTAGGATTCAAGGTCATAATGACATTTTGTTCAGGAAATTTGTGGATAAGGTAGTACAGACAATATGTACATACATTTGTATCCATGTTACACAAAGTGACTTTGTCAGGTATAAGGCAATAGCTACAAATACAGCAATAGCTCTTTGAGAACAAAAAAACCCACCAGGACCTGAAAGTGCACATGAGATGTTCCAGGGGAGTGAATCATAGTTGTCTTTATCTTTTTGTGTTTTTCTCTTAGAATGCTATATTACTTCAGTTGTATCAAACAACCAGCGAAGATGTGGAAATCAGAATTGCAGCTTATTATATAGCAATGAAATGTCCACATGAAGAGTTATTTAAGCAAGTACAAAAGACTTTGCTGAAAGAAACATCCAGCCAAGGTCAGCCAAGCATCTACTGAAGTCTTACATGTTCCTAATTCATACTTCAGTGTGACATTTACTTTGCAGGTGTAATGGTACCAGTTTGTGTAAATTTTTATTTAATCTCAATGCTATGTAGATTGTTTCTAAATTATTGCTTGTATGTGACATTTTATATTGAAATTGTGATACTGTTTAGCAGTAGTCAGTAATGACTGACTTTTCATCGAATTAGTTCCTTCTACTGGCAGCATTTCATTCACTGAAGGCTTCTGAGAAGGATGTATGGAAGAGCTTTGATGCTCAGTGCATTAGAAATACAAATGAATGACATCAAATTGTATTTTGTTGAGAAAGAAGGAGGTGGCAGAAAAAAATGTTGCAATATTCTGAAATGGTTTCACCATGTTCAGTGAAGGATACCGCTGGACTAATCCCTTGCATTTACATCTGTCAAGAAGAAGCAGACATGAGAAGGGTATCTGTAAGATTGTTTGCAGGAAGATGAAAGCAGGCTTCTGTCTGCACTGTGTCTGGATCCTGGCCAGCTCTGCCTTGGAGCTGGTATCCATTTTCCCAGGATGTTATGTCCGGATCAGTGTGTCCTGCAGTGATTGTGAGTTCAGGCTCAGCATTGTGCTCACCTGCTCACATGGCTTGTGGTTTGGAGGGCACTCATTCCTCTCTGTTCAGAGTTCAGAGAGAGAGGAATTGCATCCACCTCCAAAATCCTGTCAAGGTGTACCCTCAGTGACTGCTCCTGGTGACTCCATGCATAACTTTAATTTATGAAGGAGCTCCACAAGTCTATCCAAAATGTTGTATGTTTCAAACAATTTAATGCAATACTCATGAATAATCTTAATTTCTTTCCTCTGTCTTTTGTTGATGTGACAGCTAAATAATTTATATAATAAACTTTGGAATAAAAAATGCTTTTGAAGGCATAGGGGACATGTTGGTTTTTAGTTCCACATTCAGAAAACAAAATTTGAAAAAAAGTTGTGTTGTGAAAAAAGCAGTTACATCAGTATTCAGTGTCTGTGCATTGAACTAGCACTGAAGCCTACTATCTTTTATCTTCAGGAGACAAAAAAGCCTTTATTTGGGAACCAGACTTCAGAACATATGGGAAATATTTGTCCCCCACGACTCAGCATATACATGGCTAAACTGGGACTCCACAGTGTCATGCAGGAATACTAGTTCAGAATCACAATTGTTTAATTGTATGTGCCTTTTTTTTCTTTAAAGTGCTGTTGCTGTAGGTGTATCAGACTGATTTTAATCATGCTGAAAATGAATGGATTCTGTTGTGGTCAGTGGAGTGGCTTAGAATTAATGATGGTATAAAAAAATAAAAATATTTCCTGTATCTGTTTTTAAGACTCTTGTAATTTTTCTCTGATTTCCACATGCTTTTCTTGGTTGAATTTTAGTGGGCTCGTTTGTTTGGAGTCATCTCTCTCAGCTCCTGGAGACAGATGATCCATTGAAGGAGCACCTTCGAGATTCTATTCCCGATGAAATCCTTAGCAAAGATTTTGACTGGGAGACGTGGAAATACTCCTCATACTCTGATGTCACGTTTCACTCAGGTAGGTGGAGTTTTAGAACTTAATACTTTGTAGCATATGGATTAACATCCCACATGGCTTCTCTGACACTTTATATGTTGCTTCAGAGAACTTTGATTTTTATGATTTAATACTACCCAAATATGCAAATGTAAGCTTGATTCTGCTTTGATTCTTAATTGGAACATATGAAATATATTTCTAGCAAACCAGATACCATGCACCTTTGCCTCTTGTGAGACAGGAGACTAAAACCCAATGAACATTTAAGATTATTTTTGTGTACATCAACTTTAATTCCTTCCTTAGTTAACTTCCTTTGCAGCAACAGGAGACTGGGATGTTTTTTCTTCTCCTGATTCATGTGCTGTCCTTGGTATAAGAAAAGAGTCAAACTAGTTCCTTCCTGTTTTACTATCTGTTCATTTGTTTTCAGTGAAAATGCTAGATGATGTTTTTCAGAGTTACATTTTGATTTTCTGTCCACTTCCTCCAGTGCATTTATGTATCCTATGTATTATAAATACTTTGCTTTTGATGCTAGTGAGATTATACCCAGTAATAGTAAATATGAAATTCCAGTAAATGGAAGTTACTTTCAGTGATGTCTTTGCTGTATTAAAAAGTTAAATAGTTTCACCTATTGACAGTGTTTCATTCACCATCTTCTTATTGAGTGGAGTAACAGTTTTCCAAATAATTGTGAATTTTGTAAAATATGAGAACAGCTGATCTTCAGCTGACAGACATCTATTTTCCATTGCAGCTGGTGCAGGTGCAAATATGGAAGCATCAGTGGTCTTTTCTCCTACATCTTTTCTACCACGATCGGTCATGACAAATTTGACTGTTCACTTTATGGGACAGGCTATAAATCTCCTGGAGGCAAGTTTATGGATTTTTTAATTGTGGAGGTTTTATCCCCCTCCTCAAATGACATTTGCTATATTGAAGGACAAAGCATTTTCTGTTTTCCCTGTTGCAGTTCCTTTAGCAAAATGTGCTTTTCACTGCTGTAGCACAGTTGCCTCAGACTGGTGAGTCCTCTGTGTACTGGGCTTAGTCAAAATAAAAGCACTGTCACTCTGCTAGAGCCATGCACTCAGCTCTTGTTGATCCAAATGAAACATTAAAATCCATGCTTCCTGAGACGCTGCTCTAGCTCCTGTTTAGGATAGTAAGATTCCTTTTCTTGATGTACAGTGGAAAGTGGATTGGCTTGGGTACACCATTCCTTTAAGACAGTGGTAGACTCATTTGTACTTGGTAGAAGTCACTTTTCTAGTGCCATTGAGCATTCAGTGCGTGGGACATTTCAATGACCTGCCCGTGACTGCATAATCTTTATCTGCTGTACCAGGTAACAATGTGCACATGAAAGAAATAAAGTATTTAATGTAGCCTTCAGATCTCAAGTTTAAGCTTGCAAGGGAACAGAATTTTTTTTCAGTGCCACATACCCTGGATTTACATGTGTTAGTAATTCTGTTTTAAGTAAACTTTCAAATAAATCTTATTTCAGAGCATGAAAAGGATGTGTTAGTGTTTACCACATTCCAAAATATTGTTTTTCACATGCCAAAATAGCATCCCCTTCTGGCCCATAATAGTGTAAGTGAACTGCAGTACCTGAATGAAAAAGAGTATTTTTATTTTGGACTGAGCTTTACAGATATAATTTTTATAGGAAGATTTAATACTGAAATATCTAGTACTGAATGCTGAAGGAGGTAGAATGCTCAACTTTGTAGACTACTGTGATCTTGCTGGGCAAATCTTTTGTGTTGGATACATCTGGTTGTATATTTGATGTTCTGCTTCAGAACTGGCCATGGCCTGTATATGTTACTGTTAAACTTTTCACTGCTGCATGCTTTTCACTAGGTTGGTGTACGATTGGAGAATGCTGAAATTCTCATAGAGAAGGGTTTTGGGCCAAAATCTTCTACTTTCAGTGACTATTTTTTTGGAAACACTAATGAAGGAAACCACAAGGCAGAAACCCCAGTGGAAACAGCAGAGCAAGTCAAGCAGAGGAACCCAACTTTGAAGCGATTTATCCCCACTGATCATCTTGTGAGCAAGTCTGGCAAGCCAAAACTGAGAAAAACAAACCAAAATTGCCTTGGTAGAAGATACAGTAAGATGAATGAATTAGTCAAAAAGGTAACTGAATCTGTAGATCTTGGAAAGATTAATGAATTTCCCAGTCAAACACAGAGCCCCATCTCACACTGGACAGGTGCTCTGGATTACTGTGACTCTTTCGCATAAAACACACATAACTTGTTATCTTCTCTTGCAGAGAATTTAACTGCTGCAGAAAATACAGTGTAGCAAACAGCTAGTTCTTGAGGTTTTTTTCAGATTGTTTTATTGTCTCAAAACAATGACACAGCCATGGGATTATGTTGTCTGTGTTTTGGGCTTCCTCTCATTATTTTGAGCTCTGGTCCCTTATGCTGATGTCCTTTTGTCTGTTGACTGCTGTGCCAGTATAAACAGCTGCTTGATGTTGAGTTCCTGAGTCCTGTTGTTTGCACTCTGACTTCCCAGTTTGATGTCAGATGTTACATTGATGCTTTGTGAATTTACTCATTTTTGGAGAGAGCTATATTTTATGTACACAACAGGAAAGCTCAGAGAATTGGCTTCAACTGTTGATGTATTAACTGGAAAACTCAGGGACTGTGATTCATTTAGTTTGTCTTAGATATCTGTCTTCTTGGACTCATCTTCTTAGGGTTTCTTCTTGGAGAGTAAGCTCATAATCATTTTGTGTTGCTGTGGTATCATAGAATTGTAAGGACAGAAAATGTGAAATTTTTACTTTCTAGCAGTTTATTTAGCAATCAAAGCATCCCTAATGTTTTTTTGATATTGTATTTTTCAAAGTTTCATCTGTTTCTCTGTATGCATTGCAGTACTTCTCCTTTGCCTGTTACCTTAGAACTGGACATGACCAGTGTTCATAGTGACAGCCAGCTTATGTGCTATGGAGCTCAAATGAAGCTGAAAAGAACACCTACTAATCCAGGGTCTTAAGTGGTCTCCAAAGTACTTGTAAAACGGAGCCTATAGCATAGTCTGCATTGAGAAATTGTTTCTTTTGAGTTTGAAAAGAAGTTATAACTCCATTCCCTTTGATTTCTTTTTTTATTTTTTTATCACGTCAGTTCACTGAGAGAACAGTAAGAAAGGAGGCACTGAAATGTGAGCTAAGCATGAAAATCTTTGGAAGTGAACTTATTTTCTTAGATTGTGAAGATTTAAGAAAACATATGAAACATTATTCCTTAAATCTTGCTGAGCTGGCCGTCAAACTTCTGAAGGTAAAAGGAACGTTTTTTCTATTTGAAAGTAAATACCTTGAGAAACTGCTTTCTGACAGGTATGTAAAAGATACAAAATATTTCTTATTGTTTCTCTGAACTCTGAAAAACACCAGTGTACATTTGGTTTAAATAGCATTCAGTACATTAGGCAAGGACTTGTTCTGCTGTCTGATGGTTCTTACCTCTTGGTTCTCTCATTCAAATCCATCCATACTTAAATGCAAATTCTTTTTTTAACTGGAGTAGGACTGGTGTCTGACTTATGCCATGGCCATAGGCATGCGTGGGCTGCTTTGTTCTTTATGTCCCAGATCAGTTTAGGTAAAAAAACTTTTACAATAGACAAATGCAGTCAAAATCTGGAAAAATTCTTGAATGCTAACTCTATTATGCAAAATAAAATTCTGGGTTTTGTTTATGTTTTGCTCACCATAGGGGCAGGAGGTCCAGTTTAACAGAAGGATGAGTTTGGCTACTGAAGAACTGCAGTTTCCAGCAATTTCAGGCTTTCCTGTTCAACTGGCAGTCAATGCCTCAACAGCAATCAACATAAAAATCAAAGGGAATGCAGATTTCAAACAGCAGTCCAATTTCTTTCTAAATGGATATATCAAGCCAAGGTATCAACCACTGCAAATGTGTCCCTTTCACGTGTCCCTGATGTAAAGCAGCAATTCCTGATGTGGAAGTTTTGTGTGAATGTCCATAAATTAATTAGGAGATTACTGAAGAACAAAAGCAGTCATCAGCCTTCTGTTGCTGAATGGTTGTCATGGTGTAAGGGCAGCAGTGCTTTCCTGTTCTGCCTGTCTGATTTTGAACTTTTGCTGTGTTATTCCAGTTCTGGTTTAAGCTGACTATTCCTCTCTGTCTCTAAATCAAACTCGTGAATTCTTGCATGCAGATGATTTTTTGAGTGCTTTACCTGTGATGAGTGGATTTTTCTCAAGATCAAACATGAATAAACAAGTCATGGATGTATGAACCAGAGGAAGATTTAACCCTGTGTTTCCTTACCTTTTAGCTTTTGTACATATTTAATACGTTACTAAACTTCATTAAATGCTGCACAGACAGAGGGAAACTTGCCCTGTGGTACTCGGTTCTAATTGCTTTCCCTTACTTAATATTTCATACTGAAATCTGCATTCAAATGCCCTCCTTAGGAGATATAGTAAAACTATAATTCATGTTAGAAAGTGTGTGTGTTCATGCAATCTTTTCAGTTATTTCCTGAAGCAAAATAGTTCATGATTTTAATCATAGAATATACTGTGCTACAGCATCAAATGTTGTGTGTTTGTTGAAGAGCTTTAAATTAAGTGCTTTAAAAAGAAACTGCATTTCATAGAAGGATATGTACATGAATCTTTCAACAGTGCATTTATTCAGCTTTCTGTCCAAATGGGAATTGTGGGGACTCTGGGACAAGCTGGCCTAAAGTGGTTAACAGGAGTGAGGACATCTACTAGTCTTGATGGGGGAATCCAGGTGAAGAAAGGGAAAGAGCTCAAGGTTTTTTTGAACACTCCAGAAGAATCTATGGAGATAATTAATTTCAGGTAAAATTAAGCAAGGGCGTCTTAAAAAACAGTAACTGTTAACTTTCTTGAATATAACTGAGAATTTTGTTTAAATATTGCTGTAACTTTAGCATAACTGTTTTTAAGTTATTGTTCAAAATTCTTGGTTGCAGCTCTAAAGTCTACTTCAGAATGGTGGATGAGACAGAAGATATAGATGTTTTCCAAGACCACACAGAAACCAGATCTTGCACTAGGGAAGAAGGTGAGTCCAGCTATTATATTTGTCTTAAAAAGTCATTCTGAAGTATCTGTAACAGATCAATTTATTCAGTAGTTTCTTTTTCACATATTATTTCTAATAAGGTCTACAGTGCAATGTTCATTTTTGTTTTCTTTGTTTGCTGTTCTGACTGAATATTCAACTGTTGTCTTCCACCAGTGTCTGAGATTATTGGCTGGCAGCTGTGTTCTGAAATGTCCTATCCTGACCCAGCCAGTGGTTTGGTTTTCCCCCTCACTGGACCTTTGAGAGTGGCTGTGGCATTAACTAAGCAAGACAGAGGCCTGCAGCAGTACGTGGTGGAAGCTGCCTATAACTGCATAGCTCAGGTACCACTGGCATGCTGGACTCTGGCTTTAGTTTCAGTTTGCTATTCTGGTGCCAGAGTGGTGTATCATAGTACTGCATATTGAACCCTCTGGATTCCAAGCCCTGCATTATTATTCATTACATCCCCAGTACAGTGGGAAGATATGTTAAACACAGATTACTGATGCTGGCAGGAGGTACATACTCTTTTTGTCTACAGAAGAGTGCAGACAAACAATCTGTTGTTTCAGTGGTAGAGATTGTTTTGTAAATGGTGTGCCAATGAATAATGTGATTATCCTTTCTATCTTTGTTACAGGAGAATTCATGGATCCCAAGTGAAGCTGTCTTTCACTTCTTCGTTGGGACCCCAAAGTCACACTTGAAAAGAGATATTGGTGTTGACCTAAGTTTTAGTGCCCCACAGAAGAAATTCAGAATCCAATTTATACAACCTAAGAAAAAAATTGAGATGGATGGTAGGATTTTCAACTAAGAGTCTGATCAACAGCTAATATCAGTTAGGAGAACTTCATTACAATTAACGAGAAACATCAGTATATTTCACTCACTAATCTAATGTTGAAACTGCATTATTATGTGATAACAGTTCAGTTTACTGCTTAAGGTAGCACCCATTCCCAATGGGGTTTTCATCTTGGTTAAGATGATATTTTGCACAGCAGAAGTTTGTACCTGGTTCAGAAAGTCATGTTGGAGAAGAAGGCTGTTACCAGGATTGATGAAATGAAGGCTAAAGAACATGGGGATTGTTTTGACATCTTTTACATATGCTGAACTTGCCTCATTCTTTCAATTTGCTCTGTTTTGTTAGTTATGAAGTTATGTGTTGCTAAATCAGTGAAATACTGATTATGATATTGCCATGCATTATAATAAAAATAACAATCACAGTGTAACATAGAACACAGAACCTACAAACCCACTGAGGAACTATAAACTAACAAATTAATGGTGATAATATAGACAACATATTTCAGCTTCTTTGGCATGATGGTCACATGATGTTTTGTCTTGATATATTCTACCATATCATGTATATATTTTCCACTTTTTTGTTTGTTTTGTTTTGTTTGATCCTGGTTATTTTCAAATGGATTGCAAGGAAGCTTTACCAGCACTGTGCAAAGCTTTGTGAGCGTTCTGAGCTCCCGAAATGTCTCCACAGAACAACACAATTTTGAAGTTTTAGCACAGGCCTAAAGGAAGGGCATAAATCAGCTCCAGAACTAAGCTGTTGTGGGTGGAGACAGCTTCATAGCCTCTTCTCAATTATTCTCTTCAGAATATCCTTTCAAAGTTACTAGCTTATTCTGAAGACACTTTGCAAATTGCCTTTGCAAATTCTGATCCTTTTTTCCTGAGTTGATATTTATTATGTTTTTAATCTCTCTGCATCTATTGTTCATAACAAGAACATCTATCATTTCAAGTATAGTCTTACGAAGCATCACTGAACAGTAAAGAAAAAGTAAAGAGTTTTCTTTTTCTCCAAGGGAGGATTGAGTTTTCTAAAAGCTCCCAAGTTGGACACCTGGAGCTGACAGTGGATGACCAAGATGTGTATTACATTAAGGTATGTTTGCATTTCATGAGCTCTCATTCTAGGATACATAAAAGCACAGAAAAGAAAGGCAGTAGAAATACACATATTGAGAAACAGTTTTGTGAGCAATCCATCGGAGAAATTAGCAGTTCTCCTTATTACATATTTCTGAGATAGACTCAGTGCTAAATTTCAACCTAAAACTCTGTGAGACTGCCAATATTTTCAGTAACACCTTATTAATTTCTGGCCTGGTATTGAAACATTCGTAGTGATTTCTCTCCTAAAAGCAGCAGAAGCTGAAGGAAATAACATCTTGTAACACTGTGACCTCTGTGTAACTGGAAAAACAAATCTGTCCTTCCTCTCCATTATTTATCAATGGCAAGTTTTAGACTTTGTGGAGTGTGGAAGGTTTGTTTTCAGATGTATAGAAAACATGTCTTTTCTTCCTCCTCTCATCTCATTTCTGGAACACCCAAGTCTGTACTATTGCTTTCTTAACTAATGCTGTTGAGTGGCTTGGGGTTTGCTTTTTGGTTTGTTCTAGGGAATGGCAGATTTGCAGATGCTGAATGGACAGCAGAGGTACATGGCCCAGCTGGAGGTAAAGCTGATAAAGCAAAGCAGTCCTATCATTCTGTCAGGAAACATCACTAAACAGCTTGGCAAGAAGATAGCTTTTTCAGTATCTCTGAATAATTTGTTGAAGGATGCTGCATTTCTTTCAGGTTAGAGGACAGTAAGTATTTGCCATATAAATGCAAGTTCTGGAGCTGTTATTTGTCAGGGTTGCCTGGTTTTGGACACTTACTCCTAAAATTCCTTTCAAATCCATGAAGACTGCTTTTTAAAATTACTATCCTGCATAAATTAATACAAATCTATATATTTCAGAATAAAAGAAATTTTAAAATAAAAGTCTGTTTTGAATTAGTGTTGGTAAGGGTGGAGGAAATAAGATATAAGGAATTACTTAACAAAAACATGCCAAAAAATAACAGCTGTTTTCCACTTTTGTTAGTACAAAACAATGCAGAGACACATATTTGTAGCTAAATGTCTCTTAAGACCTGCTGTAAAAATCTTGTTTCTCACAAATAAGCTAAGTGGAAAATACAAGAAAAAGTATCAGAAAGAGAGCCTTAATATTTGTATAACATAAATACATTAAAATTAAAATAATACAGTGAAATAAACCAGTGATTTATGCCTAAGGCTCTCATTTTTACTGAAATGTCATAGGGTTACACAGTACTTTAAAACAGAACTAGCTTTTAAGGAATGCAGAAGACCAGTTTGTTTTTTGGGATATGATCTTTTGGTGAAGTTTTCACCCTTAGCTTTCACATGAATTGCCAGTGACTGCATCCAAGCCAGTTTCTGGTGTGATTTCAAGCTCCTAGCACCTGAGAACCTGGCTGCACAGTTGTGCACAGCCTTGCTCTGACTTTATGTAGAGGTGAACATCCAAATGTTCACATTTTAGGGTTTAATTAATTAAAAGATATGTCTGTCTGAATTTCTTTGCTTTGAAAAGCAGCTTTGATTAGATGCATTTCAGTAAGCTTGAAGCAGGTTGTGAGGAGGGTGGTCTGCAGGCTGTCTGTGGAGAAGGACACTGAACAATTCTGTATGTTTTTATCTGTTCACTACGCAGAGAGTTCACAATGGTGGAGAGACTGAACGCCCTTTTGGTTTTCCCCACTGAAGTACTCCTTTGACTAGCTGAAGTAATTTCAAGTTCTACCACTGCATAATCATTTCACTTCTTTCTGTAGCACTTCTGGAGAAAAAGGTTGATGATAAGCTGAGACAGTACTCACTGGAAGGGGAGACTCACCTTCCAGGTGTTCTTGGAGTTAATGCTGTCGCTCTTCTCCAGCAGCGTGAGGGATTGTGGTCTCATGCTCTGCGGATGAAATATGGACTCCTAGGTACACTGAAAAACAGGGAAGCTAAAAGTATTCTATAATACTAATTTCTCCTGCAAGATTTGCCTCTGTGTTTAGAGCACAAGAGAAGTATTTCAGTTAATTTTTAAACTGTGATCTGAAACTTGAAACAAGTTTATTTTTTCAGTTGGATAAATTTTATTCTTTGAGTCTGCATATAAAACCAATTTTAAAAAAAATCTTTTTCACAAGCATTTCTATCATTTGATTTAAAAACCACTTTTTCAGTGAGAATTTCTCCTAATTAGTTTGTGTTTTTAGATGTTTGCATACATGCACTCATAACATGAGGAGTCATTTCTAGGAAGCAGCTGCGTGTGCTCCCCTGGCTGCAATATATGAATTGTGTTAATTCTGTGGGACAAAGCAGATGAACATCTGTGCAGTTATATCAAAGTATTGAATCCTTGTAGTAGCTAATCATGATAAATGTTATGGGGGGATTGTGCTAACTCAGTTGCACCTTCAGAGAGTATGTAACAATATGAATAATAAAGTTTTCTTAAACCTACACAGACATGACCCCATAATTTTGCTAAGAATGGTATGCTGATCACATTATTTTATAAACAACAATCAAAACATTTAAACATTTAAACAGTACCATAAGGTGCCTGGCTATAGCTATGTAATTGTGAAGTTAGATATTTGGAGCATAGTTACATCTTAGTTTAAACCCAGTTTGACAACTATTCTGCCTGAAGTGGTCAGCAAATACTTCCTTGGAGAAGTATTGGATTTTTTGTTTTAAAAAGTAATCCTGCTTATTAGTTGGAACTTTGTTATTTTCATTTTCTTCTCAGTGTCCAGAAGGGCTGAAAGTTAATTTTATTTTTTTTTAAGATGAAATTTCATGCAGTGTCCTGATGTTGGGAGCTAGGTGGCAAGAGAAAATCATCAAATATTTTGTGATACCAAGAAAGCTGCAAAGCTTGATCATTATTATTTTGTAGTGCTTTTACTTCAGCGAGGTAAAATTCTGTTTAAATAATGAAGTTTGTGCTTTCCTTTGGATTTGTAGGGTAAGCCAACAAATCTATAGCTGTAAAAATAAACAATACTCACTTTAATGTTCTGAAAAACAAGTCTTTGAAGTCAGTGCCAGATTTATACTATTTACATTTTGGAAGATTAATTCTGATTTATTTGAATAGGTAACTCTGTGATTTAACTTGAGCAGGAGAGGCAAAAACCCCTTGCCACGAGTGCAGTACACAGCAGAAGGTTCAAGTGGACACAGGTGCACGGGGCTTGTACAGGCTGGAGCTGGGCCATGACTTTCACTGTGTGCAGGCTCCCACCTACAGCCATCAGGTGGGTGCTGAGCCAGGCACTCTGTGCTGGGCATTCCTGTGTCACAGGCACTCAGGGCTCTCTCAACACCAGAAAGAGTGCAAGAAAAAAAGAAAAAAAAAGGCACTGTCCTCTTCTTTAGGTTCACCTGAAACATGAAGTGAGTGCATCTGGGATTTCCTCCCAGATGGAAGTGAACTATGGGAAACACTGGGATGAAATAAACAACAAGAAGAAACTGCTAATCAGCCAAGCCTTTAAGAACAGTTCCAGTTCATCTGTAGTCAGCTATTTCATGGAGGTAATAATGATGATAGAAAAATCAGACCTTCACTTCAAATACTTAGCAAAGAATAAATTTTGTATTTTTTATGACCTTTTTTTTGTAAATATGGTATGTACTAATAATATAAGGCAAGTACCCAGACTTAATAATTTTGAGCTAGGTGAGGTCTTAGCCCAGAGATGCTGAGATCTCTAAAATTTGTTCGAAGATAAATTTTAGAGATACTGGAAAAGTTGCAGTGTAATTTGGTCTGAGGTTTTTGCCTTGCTAACTCATATAAAATTATTGTAGAGATTTATGTACACTGCTTCACTGACACAATGTGGAAGGAGGATGCAGGTTATAATAACTCAGACTATTACAGCATTTTTCTTTTTGAATCTCCTGTAGTTGTAACAAATACATGTTAAAGAAACCTCAGTCTATAATTGGGGAGCATACATGAATATAGAGTGAATGGCAAATGTGCAAAGGCAGAAGCTGTGTGTGACCTTTCTGCCTCTGTGTGTGAGTGTAACTTATACAGCCCTGAAAACAGGATCTTGTTTTTATTGAAATTTGCTTCACTTCTTTTCCAGTTTACCATGCAAGTCCTGGAAAAACAAGTGAATTATAGAGCCCAGCTGCAGCACTTGCACACCTCTCAGGTGTATTTGCAGAGTAGCACCAACTTTGAGGTGCAGTATAATGACCATGTACCATTTGTGGCTGGGCTGCAGTGGAAGGATGCATCCAGAAATGGCCTGAAGAAGTGGGAAGGTGAAGTACCACAAACCATTTCCAGCCTATGATTAGAAAAGCAGGCATTGGAAGCTGCTGCCAGGTTTTACTGAGCAGTTTTGCGTGAGTGCAGCAGAATGACAAAGATGTTTGTTGGAAGAGAGACCCTGGAGGTTGTCCAGCCCAGCTTCCCTGCTCCAGTCAGAACTGTTTCTAGAAGTAGATCACATCCGTTGTGGCTTTGTCTAACTGAGTTTTTGAAATCTCCAACCTATCACAGCCTGGCTGGCTGGCCTCTTCCAGCAGTTCCTTTTACACTGGTGAAGGACATTAATTTCATTATATACAACCCAGAGATTTTAGCAATTGGAAAAGGTTGATATAGCATTTTAGCTTCATTCTGGAGCCCCTGGATCTTATCAGCCTTCATGTGGAGTTAGAATCCAGGTAGTTTGAAATCTCATGTTTCTGTCAGCTTTAATGTATGTCCCTTGCAGGTGGGTTCAATATGGACACCCCATGGCTCTATCTGTACACAGCTCACAAACTGCACCAGCCTCAGCATTCTGCTTATTTACTGACATCCGAGCTGACAGCTGGAAAAGCTCTCTCCATTAAAGACCTTGTGCTGGAACTATTCTATAAAGATCAAGGCAATGAGAAGGAGGGAAAAGTTCACATTTACACACCAGATACCACATACCTGCAGGTTGGTAACGTGCTGCTTCACAGAGTGTGTGGCTTTGGGGACAGGGCTCTTTGCTATCACTATGCCCTGACTGTATGGCTTCTAAGCTTCCTCCTAATTTATTTTAGACTGCTATGCAGTAGAGGTTTAAAACTGATTTCATCATAGTTGCTGTGCATTAAGTAATGTAGTAGACTTCTGTCACTATGCAGTTTGACTTATGTTTGTGGTTAAGATGCTCCTTTATCAGCTTTTCCTCCTTAGGTCACTACTGCTTCAGGCACAGCCATGGAGGAATGTGAGAAACATTTTTCAATGAGACAAAGGCGTTCATCAACTATTTAGCTTTTTGTCTCTCCTTTGTTTGGAGTAGATAAAATAAACTTTGAACTCTGTATGGTAATTTGGAGTATTTTGGTAGCAGAGAAGCTGGCACACATTTTTAATAGTTCTTGTAAATGATCATTCTGTCACCTCGGTGCTGTGCTGCTGCACGATGGAATGCTGTCTGTCCTGGCTCAGCCATACTAATGTCTTTTTTTTCAGGCATCCACAGTTAATCATCTTGGGAGAAATGTTCTGCACAGCTATAGTGAAATGATCTCTCTGTGGAATCAGCTTGTGAAGAATGAGATTCATTTGGAGAATAACAAACAAGCCAAACTTCTCTGCTTTATGATAAAGAGTACAAAACAGGAATTTAACTTCACAGCCAGCTATCAGAATCTGCCAACGGTGAGAAAGAAAAACAAAAGCAATTTTTTTCACTCAGCACTCTCTTCTTGAAAGATGTTACTGCTAGTGTTGAAACTTAAACTCTTGCAGTACTGCATTTATTTCTGTCTGTTTTGACAGGCTGCAGTGTAAATCTGGGTTCAAAAATAAAAGAGGAACTTGTGTGGCATACTTTGTAGTACATCTCACCTATTAGGGAGCCCAGTTAGTCAGGGAGGATAGGGCGAAGAGAGACAGCATGACTAGAAAGAGAGCTGGAGATGTGGTTACTCACAACTTGATGCAGATGTGTGAGAGGTTATGGAGAAACAGAATTTCTTGCCTGCTAGTAAGCATGGCAACAGCCCAGGTTTATATGCTATTTTAATCTCTGCATACCTTCTAGTCTTAAAATAATTTTTACTTTGCTTGATATCTGCAGCACAGGAAGGGTAATCAGCAGTTTCTCCTCAAAAGAGGTACTTTGATCAGTTACTTTGGTCCATTCACACCTTGTAGGAAGGCTTAAAAAGTGTTTTTCTAAACACAGCTTTGAAAATGCTTTTTCCATGCTTTGAAAATCCAGTTCAGTTATTTATGTACCAGAGGTTGCTTATGTTGCAAATAGGTGGTGTTCAAGTGATACATTAAGGGGCATTTGTCTTCTACTGGAGTCAGTTTTCCACTGATGGCACTTTTAATCCTCTGAGAAATTAATGGGGATCTGGACTTAAACTGCAGCAGAAATGGTTTGGTCTGTGAAGTGATAGCCTTGCTGCAGCCTGTTAAACAACATGGTTTCCATATTGAGGTTCCTGAATATGAATGCAGTAAATCTGACACAATTGTCCTTTCCTGTTCTGGTCTCATGTTCTGAGTGCAGCCTAAGAAGACACACTTTTCTGTGAAGGTTGTATGGAGAGATGATAAAAGTCTGCCTGTCATACTGCAGTGTGAAGGTCAGATAAAAGAGCTGAGGAAAGAGAAGATGCTCTACCAAAAACGTGCAACCCTGCATTTCAGGTTTAATATTCTTATTTCTATCTTTTAAGAATGTTTAGGCCTAAATTAATGTGCTTCTTGATGCTCTTTGGAAATGTTCTGGGCTTTACAAAGTGAGAGTGTCACATGCACGAAGTCTGTTCTTTGTCCCATCTGGCTCCCTGAAGTTACTTAAGCACAGCAGTTTTGTGGGCTGGTTATTTGCATCCATTAGCTTTTGGCCTCTTTGCTGAAATGACAGTGAAAAAAGCTGTGAAAGGCAACAGATCGTTTGTGCTGTGGCATGTTTGCTGGCAACTCAGCCAGGCATCTAGCCTCCTTTCCTGAAAATAGCAGGATTTATGGTGTGTCCAAACTTGAATGTGGTGAGAAGTTCCAAAATCCAGATCTGATCCTCTGTGCCATCCATGTGCCTTTTTCCTAGTCCTTAGGCATTATGTAGCCATTCTAAAGCCAGAGGTATCCTCTTAAAACATGTAACAAGTGGTCTTGTTTAAATTTTGGAATATGTTTCCATTTTCTGATGAGAATGAGTGCACTTCTCCTATATATTGGCTGTCCCTAAAATGTCTCTCCTCATTATCCGTTACTAAAGCCCAGCCTGAAGGCCTTGGTAAAAATGTATGCTCAGATTAGAGACATCTGGATCGCCTCTGGGTAAATCTCAGTTTACTTAAGGCACAGCAGCATCAACAGGAGTGCAGAGGCTGCCTTAGGAGCCACTGTGCAGCTCAGAGATAACTAAAACACTGGGAGGTGTCTTTTCAGTAAAAAAAGGCTTAAATAAAGAGCTATACCAGATATTCTAACATATGTAAAGGCAGTCCAGTGTCTGCTTATAAATGTTTGTGCATATCTCCAAGAGATCTGACTAAGTAAATGTGCAGAAATATTTAATAAGGTCCACAAAACATTACACTGAAGTAGTAAACTACTCCTAGAGCTGTGCAGTGCTGAACATCTGTTGCACAGGATTCTTGGCATGTAGATAGTGTTTCCACAGAAAGCATAGGATTTGGATAAGTGAGATTTTCAAACCTGCCAGGAGCTTTTGGACACTGTCCCTATTTGAAATGAAGTCTTGGCCATGCAGGTATAGAAGATGTATCTGCTGGTTATGTATGTCAGAATTTTAGAGCAGCCCCTTTTCCCAATGCCATTCCAGGCATCTACCAAATTCAGGGTGGAAACTCTACCAAAAAATCAGGTTCATGTGTGGAGTTTGTGATGAAGCTGAGTTCTAATAAGTTGTAATGGAGTCCTGAAGTTGTAATTATACTCTGTAGTTTCTTAAGTGTCTGATCCTTTTGGTTTTATTTCTGTACCTGACACCCTGGTGATAACTGATGATTTTGGAGTTCAAGTTGAGCTCTGCATGATTTCTTTTTGTAGTTTATTAAGATTTTTTACAGTATGTTTATTTCTTGGGTTTTTTTCCAGGCATCCTTTTAAAGTGCCCTTTCTGCAGAGCTTCCTTCTGCAGGAGACATTTACTGTTGACAAAAAGCAAAAGCACTATTTCATGGAAACAAAAGTTTTGATAAATGGGGTGGAGGAAACAGTTCAGACTCTTATACTTGGTTACCAACCTGAAAACCCCTATGTGAGTTATCCAAGAACTTTCTTTAGTCTTATGGACCAAAACAACCTGAAAATGAGTAGTTTGCTGCATATTGCTTATGTTCCTTGCATTTTCTCTCAAACTTTTTAGATTTGTGCTGGCTTAACTCATCCTTATAACTACAGGATGTTTCCCAAAGATGTTGAAATGTGCATTTTAACTCTAAGTCATCAAAATGTGAGTGAATTTCCCATTACATTTAGTTAGGAGGTGTTAATTTCGTGTTTATTTGCACTTCATTGTCTTTTCAGACTTCACTTGCTCTAGGTCTTTAGTTCCTTGTCGCATAGCTGCTGCAACCAAATTGTTCAGAGGGTGATTATGTCCTTGGTACCTCCTTAATTCTGTATAATAATATGCTGTGTTGTAATCTATGATAAGAACACGTCATATATAATTTTTTAGAATATTATTATGCATAAGTGTTATTAATAAAACAAGTGCTGGGATAGAATGGATTCAGGGTTCTCACCCTTATCTAGCTGTATCCATTTATCTTTCTTAACAAGTGTAGCTATTTTTCCTCATTGTTTCATTTTTCATTCTAAGCCAAAACATAATAGCTTGCAACTCTTTCATTTTTCATGTGTAGGGATGACTTCTCTGATGTTTCATGACACACAGGGTTAATACCCAGTGCATTTTGCTTGCTCCCATTCTTAACACACAGGTGAAGCATGAGCTTGAGACTATCTTAAAGGTGAATAAGGAAGATGTTCTCAGTTTTCTAGGGAGGTATCAGGACAAATCCAATGAGGCAGATTTTAGACATCTTTTATACATGGATGTGACACACTCACTTCAGGTATTGGTGGTTTTAATTTTTGGTATTTTTTTTGTCTTGGTGACTGTTTTACTGTGTTGTCTTTAGAATTCTAATTGTTTGATGCTGGTAAATGTCCTAATCCAATCAAGTCCTGGCCCTGACAAATAACTGTAGGTATCTCAGCAGATTCAGTTGTGTCTGTAATACCTTGTAAGGCACACACTGGCCTTTTTTCCATGTTTTTTTTACTACTTTCAATATATTTTTCAATATCTTGGGACAAACCTGGTAAAATTTGATACACATGCTTACATGCATCACTCACTTCATGCTAAAAGTACAGACATTAAATCACATGAGGCAATGTTCTGTTCTGATACTTTGCTTTGTCAAATAGCTTGAGTTTCCACATGCAATGGGCCTCAGTGGGGAGCTGTTTTCCAGGCAGACTAAACTGGAACACTTTGACTGTGGTGTGAGTGTAAAAGTCATCCTCAACAAGAACGTGTCTTCACAGGTCAGTCCCCTGGCAAATACAGTCTTGTTGCTTGAACTTGAAGATTTTGCTGTTCATGCATTCAATGACTATAGTGGAGAGGTGTAAATTGTTAGGGAAACAGTTAACTTTTGATGGTTAGAGTTTGTTCTGGCTAGATAGCAACATGGGTTTGGAATAGCTGGCTTGTGTTTTGGCTGAAATTCAGAAAACTCAAAGCTGAGTTAAATTCTACTTAAAATTCAATGTAGCTCACATTTTGTTGTGACAGGGTTGGGATAAAGATGGGGAGATCACTTACCCATTATCTTTACAGAAAAAACAGACTCAATTTGGGCAATATTAATTTAATTTGTTGCCAAATAAAATTAGAGTTAGATGATGAGAAACAAAGATGAGAAGTGAAAACTCCTTTCCCCCTTGGCTCCCCTCTCCACTTTTGTCCAGTCCCATCTTGTTGTCTGCTATCTCATTGCTCAAACCGATGTTTCAGGATTGTGTATTATAATCTGAGGTCCTTATTGTCCTGTTCTCATTTTTCTCCATATGCAGGCCCAGGCAGTCCTGAGGAGTTATGGTGAAAACAATGTCAATGGCTCCCTTCACCTGCATTCCAATGGAAGGGAGATGCTGATGCTAGAGGTTGATATGAACAATGAAAACAGGAGGAATGCCAGAATTGTTGAACTTAGGACTTTTCTCCATCAGACAGTCCTGACAAATCCAGAATCAGTACAGTTCCAGCTCATGGGCAAAATATTTCCATCAAGGTAGAGAAATCAGAATGTTGGTTAATTGAGGAACTGGAGTGTTCTGGGATACAAATTTAAATGTAACAACTTTCCTATGGCTGCAGCAAGGCCCTTGAGTAAACGCCAGTTCATGTGTTATCCATGTTGTTGGAATACTTCTGTCCTTATAAGTTGGTATAAGTTGTGTTAATGTGTTCTGCTTGCTTTCCAAGGACTTTGTGTAGAGAACTTTGAGTGAACAGATAGTACCAGCTGTGCCAATGGAAAGGGGCACTGCCCAGTGTTTATTATAAGGTTTTTAAAGTATTGAAGAAAACCTTGACAGAGGTGGGAAGTAGAAATTGGGCCCTCACAAGTTTCAGCTGATTTTTCAAATTTCACTAATACAAAAGTATGCAGTGAAGAATTTAGTGTTTCTGCAGAGGGCGCAGTGTTTACCAATTGGATGGGATAAGGAGAATGAGGAAATAAGAGTTAAAGAAATCAGAAGTTACTACAATTTAGATGAAGCACATTAGATTTAGTAGTAACACTAAAAATAAGATAAAATAGTCCAAGAGGGGTGTTTCATGTGGTTCTGCAGTTTGCTTACAGTTCTGGGCATCCAATAGTGCATTAAAATGTCTAAATACCAGGGTAAGCCATAAGAGAGCAATTTATTGCAGTTCACAGGAAAGAAAACAGAACACTTAAAATTTTTGGTATGACAATTTGTTTAGGATTTGTTTTACAGGGGGAATACAAACAAAAATAAACTGTTGAATGTTTCTGGAGAACAGCTAAAAGGATGCAGTCTGTACAGACTTAAGTTGCTGACTGATGGAATGAATCTTACTTCCCTGAACTATGTTCTTCCTGTGGAGTGGATTTTCACTGAGGTTTTACTTGTTATCAATCTTTCAACTGGGTTCTAATTTTTAGGAGGGATGTCTAATACTATGAAAACTGGAATGATTGCCTCACTTTTAGGTATTTTGTCTAGTATACTTGACTCTAGAAAGTCAGATAGTTCAGACAGTGAATAGTTTGTTGAGACCAATGTGAAAACTGTCTCAGTGTTATACTTACAACACTGAAAATGGAGCTTTTTGTTGCTCCAGCAGATTTCCCTAAAAATCTGTGCTGTATTTCTCCAACATGGTTCAATTCAGGGCCAAGATGCAAAGAAATATTGTTGGTTCATTTACCAAACTCAAAATGATGGTGGCACTTACAATTATTTTCTAAGCTGAATTCCCAAATGCTGCTTTTAAATCAGCATCAAAGAGATATTTCATATTGTGACAGAGAAGGCTTAGTTTCCAACTCAAAGTCTCTCCAACTCTTTCTTTTATTAGGAACCATAACAAAAGCATTCAAGAAATTTAAAGAAAAATTAGTCTGCCAATTTGTGAAGCTTTACTGAGGAATTTAGAAACATCTGGTGAATAGCATGTGCTGACTGCAAGGCATCTGATTGCCTGGTTCACAACACTGGAACAAGTGCCCAGGAAGTCTGTGGAGTCTCCATACTTAGAGATACTCCAAACCTGACCCCACACACCCCTGAGCACCCTGATCTTATTGATCCTGCTTTGAGTGAGAAGGGGTGTCTTGACAATCCTGAATCAACCATAATAATATCTTACTAGCAGTTTTTATGTCTGTCTTTTTAGACTTCTTTTGTCTTCTGACTTGAAGCTTAATGAAAATAGGCTTCACCTGGATTTCATGGGAGCCAGGGAACGGAAAGTTGGTTTTGTTTTGTCTCTAAATGGAAGAGTCCAACACACTTTTACTGGATTAAAGGCCATACCTCATCTCCTTTCTCTGGATGGAGTACTGAAGTGCAAAAACAACATTCACGATGGTACTCTGTTTTTTTGTGTTTTGTTCTAACCTGCAGTTATCTAAGAAAACTTCTTAATTTTAATGTAATCCTTCCTGAACTGCACAATGCATTCAGCTCTGGGGCCCCCAACAGAAGAGCAATGTGTACATGTTGGAGTGAGTCCAGAGCAGGCCACAGAGATGCTCAGAGGGCTCTGCCCTGGAACCAGGCTGGGAGAGTTGGGGCTGTCAGCCTGGAGAAGAGAAGGTTCCAGGGAGACCTTAGAGCCCCTTCCAGTACCTAAAGGGGCTCCAAGAGAGCTGAAGAGGCATATGGACAAGGGCCTGGAGTGACAGAACAAGGGGGGAATGGCTTCAAACTGATAGAAGGCAAGTTTAGGTTGGATATTAGGACGAAATTCTTCCTTATGAGGATGATCAGACAATGGATCAGGTTGCCTGAGAAGCTGTGGCTGCCCCATCCCTGGAAGTGCTCAAGGCCAGGCTGGAGGAGTTTTGAACAACCTGGAGCAGTGGGAGGTGTCCCTCCCATGGCAGAGGGGTTGGAACAAGATGTAAAATGAACCATTGGTCACTGGGTTGAGAGTACTTTACAGTGAACTAACATAGTTTGGGATTTTTCATGTTTTCATGGATTAAAGGAAATAGTGGTTGGCCTCTTTCCTCTTCTGAAATGTGGGGGCTGACTTGAGACTCCTGCTCCTTTGAATGGCTCCATGGGTGGAGTAGGTCACTGCAGAGTTCTGGAAGGATTGTTTAGCCTGCAATTACACAAGCAGTAGGTCACAGTCCATCTGTAAATTTTCCTTTAGAGGGAGTGCAGTATAGTACATGGTCTTAGGGCACAAGCAGCTTGGTGAATAAAAAGGAATAGCTGCCAGGAATACTATTATGTAATTTGTTTTAAACACAGACACTAGTAGAGGAACCCTCAACACTGAACTGATTTGCTCTCTAGATTAGGCAAAATTATCTACTATAATAAATGGAAATTCTTCTACTTCCTCTTGGTATTTAAGTAATGGTTAATTTATACATTACTTCTAAAACTGTGGTTATTTCTATCCCAAGAATCTCTCTCCACAGTAATAATTTCTGTGTGTTACAGGTAGCATCAATGTGATGGTCGAGAAAAGACTGTATGGACTGCATGTCAGGAACAGGAATGTGTTTGGGAATACCACTGTGCACAATATCACTGTTGCCATCATTCAGAATGGCAGTCAGGCAATCCCAGTGGAGGCAAGACTGAAAGGATACCTGGAACTGAGTAAAGAGAAGAAAAGGGGGCTAGCTAGCTTCCAGGTGGATGAGAAAGCTCTTTCTGTAGAATTTTTCAATATCATGGAGCATGGGCATGGCAGAGTCAGTGGGGCTTTCACACATAACATCGACTTTATAAAAAATGCAGGTAAGAAGAAAATCTGACTTGATGGTGTGATCTAACAAGGGGAATTTATCTAAATGACTGCTGACCAGTGGAAACAAATGAGTTATGTTTGCTCATGCCAAAACAAAATGTGATACAGTCTTAGCAGCATTCTTTTTAATATTGTCAAGAAAATACAGTAAAATAGACACAGAAATAGTTCAAAGAGTTTTGAAATACTTCAGAGTAAATGATTTCTCTCTAGTACATCTGTGTTCTTGCATAGTATCTAAGCTGACCAATTCCTCTAAGTACAGTTTTATGCCAAGTATTATTTCCTAAGCAAAGCTGTGGGTTTTCATGAGCTGGAGTTATCAGTAATTTTGCATGGGTTCCTTTGGACAGAAGAAATATTTTCTGAATCATTTTGACAGCTGACTATTGGAGTTGGACACAATACCAATTGGTAAATATCCTTTATTAAGAAAAGGAAAACTCTCGATTTCCAAACTGCATGCCACATTTCAATTTAGCAGTTTCTTTTCAATATAATTTTCACCTGGCAGGTAATGTTCTATAAATATCAGTAAAGTGATCACACTTTATATAAAGGTGTGTCTTTTCTTATGAAAAGCTTTGGAAGCTTCTTTTGATCTGTAACACATCTTCTCTGTAGTCTGTAATGACAGCCCACAAGTGCTGTGTTGATTTTATTTCCTTCCCTGCCAGTAGGGTTGCCTTTGGATGGCATTCTTACTGCCACGTGTGAGCATGGCACAGGAAATCACACCATTGCCATAGCCCTGCAGAGTGGCAGTGAAAGGATTGCTGCTGTGTTTGAGGGGCACAGACTGGCCACAGAGCCTCCAACATCCCACCTATCTGTGAGCTTAAAGCACAATGTCTCAAAGATAAAGAAACATGGGATCCCTTTTGTTTTAGAAGCTGCTGGCTATTATGAGGTAAGAAGAGTTCCACCTGGGCAAATTTAATTTCTGGCAGGACAATCTGTGTCTAAGCCTAGGCTTTTCCTGTGCACTGCATATATTTATTTTAGAAGCTGCTCTGTTTTTGAGATGTACTAAATTACTGAGTGAAAGAAAGGTGTTGTCTGGCTCTTGTTATACTGTGGAGCTTTCATGTGAGCACGTGGAGCTGAATCTAGACTAAATGAGATGTTGCATTCAGTTCTCATTTAAGTGAAGTGCTTTGCTGCATATGAACAGATACCCAATTTTATCTTCCCCCTATAAATGGGAAGCGGACCAGCAGGCCTAAGGCTTGCATCTGGTATTGGATTTAACTGGTCCTGGTGTCATCCTTTGGATGGCTGCTAAAGAGCAGAAGAGTGTTTTAGCATGGCTTTCCCTTTGGAAATTCCTACCCACAGAAGCATTAAGTGTTGCTTAGCCATTGTTCTCTCTATCTGCAATTCTGCCCTAGATCTGTGAGCCTTACAGCTCTTTTACATTGCAGATTATCTTTCCATAAAAGAAGAGTTCAAATACTTTGCTATCTCAGACATCCACTGAAAGGCTCAAGTCACTCACATGTTTATTTATATTTGGGTAGCTTCAACCGCTGTGGTAGGGTGAGATGTAGAGGTATGCAGAGAAAGAATTCTAAAAGTTCCTTTGCCTTGCTTTTCAGTAGTTCCAGTGCTTTAGTTGTTTGTGCCTGAGGGCTCAAATGCTCTCTATAGGTTTTGGACCCAGAAGGAATTATTGATGCACTACATTTAGAAGGTCTGGCATAACACTACAATCTCTATTTGAAATGAGGCTACCTTGATGAATTTGCACTTTTATTTTAATAGAGCTGCTGCCCTGACACAGGCTGTTTGAGCACAGTGAAACACACTCTGCCTTTCCCAGTTGTTGCTGGGTGGTGGTTGTTTCTTTCCATGATTTGGTTTCTTTTGTGCTTAGAATTTCTCCAGAAAAATTGCTGCAGGAGTAACAGCCACAGTGGACATAGAGCAGCTCAAGATTGAAATAGAGAAGAAAACCACTGACACTGCTATGGAAATTTCTCTTTCACTTCACCATGATGTGGGAGGACTGATGGACATTGTTCCACGTGTACTAGAGGTTTGCAGGAATCCTGCCATATATTGTAATGTATTTAGTGCAGTAAATGCTAAACTGTTCTTAAATCTATGTTTTGGTGCCTTCATCCATTTGATCCTTAAAGCAGCCCTGTAACTTGCTCCTTTGAATTTTAGTCCTCCCTGCTTTTCTTCACACTCTGAATGTGCTTTGTTGACAATGCCAACAGGTTGCTTGCAGCAGAGAATCTGCTAACAAAAGACTTTTTGGCCTTTGCAATGGTGCGATTGCATTTCATCATTTTGAGGTACTGGCTTCCTTTATAATCTTTGCTCACAACAACATAGTGTCTTAACTACCATGAAGAGAATCTAAGTACTGAAAGTGTCAGACACGTAGAAATGGATTTTAACTTCCTGGGAATTTTGTGTGCACTTTCAAATCTTTTCACTCCATTAATTACTAGTTTGGGTTTTCTGCCTGTTATTTCTGTTACAGAAGACCAAAATAAAGATTTGAGTCCATCTCATCATTTGTTTCAGCATTTATAATTATGCAGGATGGAATACAAAATGGTGTAGGAACAGTTCTCTTCTAGTAATACGAGCTTTTAAAAACAGTATGTGACCTGACAGGAAAGCAAACTTGACAACAGTTTTCTGTAATTTTTCAGACTCCAGCAAGAGTTTCACTGAATGGATCAGTATTTACCAGCAACTTTACTGTCATCCTCTTTGGACATGTTTCTTTTCATGACAAATTTGCCTGCCTGCAGCTCTATGCCACCACTAACACCCATCCTTGTTTAGAAATTGACTTCCAGCATTCTTTGCCTTCACTTCAATCTCTGGGAATTGCCAGAGAAAACCAACTGAAGGTGTCAGCCATGAGAAGTGACAAGTACAAGGTCATCCTTGATATTGTCCTTGGGCCTTGCACTTTGGAAGCTGATGGGGAAGTGAGCCTGGCAAGCAATGAGACAGGAGGGGTACTTGCTTTTAGGAACAAGTGTGTCAATCTAGAGGTAAGCCCTGATTTTTTTCTGCATGCCCTTCCAGTCTGTGTGTTTCAGATCACTGTGCCACAGAAAACTGTCTCCTGACACATTCATGGATAGGCCAGATTTGGTTCTTAATGTTCTGGCAGAGCAATGAGTCAGGGCACTTGCAGGGAGAAGTGTATTTGAAGACGATAATTTGGAGTAATACAATGGTAGATGCTACTGCTGATGTCATTAAAATGTTGCTTAATAATAGTTTATTAATTAAAATAAACTTTTGCCCTAAAATCTTGTGAAAAACATGTCCTTTCCATTTGGAATTGTGGAGGTTAAGATTTTTTTTTCTTCTACATTAGTTATGAAAAGGTTATTGCAGGATTTATTCTTCTTTCCTCCTCCCCTCCATTAATTTTTTTTCAGGTTTTTCACAGAAAAATTTCTGATTTCTCTATGAAACAAGCTGTCTTGTATGGTCCTTCCTAAAAGCAGATTGTTTCAAAAGAAAGGAATGCTTTCTCATGAATTAGGAACAAATGAGGAAGACAGTTGCTTTACTTAGTGTGTTTTAAACCATGTCATCTTTTCTGTTGCAGAGGATGGGATTGCCTCGTGCTGCAGTCTTGGGGGGCTCATTTCGACAGAACATCTGCAACGTGGGCTTGTTAATGAACCTGCAGTGTGATGGCAGAGCAGTGGGTGTGCAGATAGACACCTCCTGCCAGCATGAATATTCACTCCAAGGGATGCTCAGGCATTCACTGCCCTGGCTCAGCCAGCTTGGGCTGCCTTTTGAAAACTCCATCCTGTTCTCTGCAGCCACAGACTCCTCCACAGAGGGCATTTTCCTGCTGCAGGCTGGCAGATGCAGACTGAGGGCTAGAGGGGATCTCTGTGTGCAGAATAAAGCTGACTGGACACTGGAAACAGAAACAGAATGCCAACTTCTGCAGGTATCTGTGGGAAGATTTAAAGAAAGATTTGGGATCAAATGAAGGCCTTGTGGATTTTAGCTAAAATGCCAGTGCTGGAGCGTTGGGAAGGCACGCGTGTCTCACAGCATTAGGCAAAGGCAGCGTCTCGCACATTCTGTTCCCAGGCGCGCTCTGGAGACCGAGACCAGCTCAGCCTTTGTTGACTGCTGCCTTTGCAGGCCGACACTGCCCTCTAAGGCTGAATAGCAATATTAGCCTGGACTCTGTCAAAAATACATTTCCTGGTCTGTCAGGATTATAGCAAAATAGAATTTCCTTGGTTTTTCCAGTTAGCCTCACTGACTACACTAGAAGCAATGAGTACTGCAAAACCAGGGTTTTTTTCCCAGATGGTCATAGGCATTTATATTTTGCTTTCAAATCCTTGAGTAACTTCCTCAACTACAAAGTGTCAACATAAAAATAAAAATTACAGGAAAGTTGTATTGAAGAGAGAGTGAAAACCCCTTAAGTATTAAAAATAATGTAATTTTCAGTGTTTTTAAAAATCCTTTGACAGAATGGGAAGAAACCTCTCATTTGGGATGTTGCACAAGACAAGCCAGAAGTTTAATCATTAAAAAAACCCCAAACTTTCTACAACCAGATGCAAGAATGTCTGTTAGGCCTAGGATTTTTTGTACATTTATTTGTTTGAAAACTGAGATTGCTGTGGTCTGCATGAAGCATAGAATGTTTAGTATACTTTGCCAATCTGAAGAAACAGGTGTTTTGTATTTTTGTAAATGTAAAACTTGATGAAGATGCAGAAGTTGTGAATTCTGCAGCTCAATCCTTAAATCTTCCATCAGGTCCTATTCAGGAAAAATCACCATCTTTCTTGTTGAGAGGGAGAAAAATGACAGCATGGAGATTGTAGGTTTTTTTTCTCTGATATTGTATCATATAATACACACTTGTCTTCAACTGTTTGTGTATTCCAAAGGATTTTTTGTTTAAATCTTGATAGGATCTCAGTTTCCCAACTCAGTCACGGCTCACAGGATCCATTCAGAAGGACAAGTGCCAGGCACAGCTGCTCTCTGTCCTGGAAACAGAAGGCAAAAGTGCCCGACTTGAAGTGAGGGCAGAGTGCAAGCCAAAGATGGCTCTGGAAATTCAATTCAGCCATGACCTGCCCCAGCTGAAGGAAATCCCAAGGGAAAATGAGCTGTCCATCACTGCATGGAAACACTTAAAATATCTTATTGGAGTTGGAATGAAATTGGGTGCCTGTGAACTTCAAATGAATGGGGACTTTGACCCTGAAAAGAGCCTTCAGTGGAAAATGGTTATAGAAAATAAATGCCAAACAATTCAGGTATGGAAAAGAATTTTCTCCTTTAATGTTGAATTTATACATCTAAGCTAGGATCTTTGTACTTGCTAAAGTCAAAATACAATAACCTAAGTATTTCAATGAGGTAGCAGAGAAATAAGAAAAACATTCCCATTTAATGTTGCATCTTACTTCTGGAGCCAGGCATTCACTGTATTACATGCCAAATTTTCTTTTAATCAGTACCTGCAGATAATGGACTTGCTTGTACTAGCTCTGATGTGTTCTCTAAAACATGATTGAGAATTCTGCAGAGTTTTTCTATTCAGAAATAATGATTATTCAAAGTTGTCTTTGGCTTTATCAGCAGTTACAGTTTCTCAGTAGTTTGAGAAACAAACTCTGAAATAGTTTAAAAATATATGAAGTAAATAGATAATATTCAGGTCAGAAAATTCAGTGTATGGAAAGTTTGAGAGACATGTTAGCACATTATGATCTGTGGATTCCATATTCAAGTCAGGGTAAATCTGAAGGTACAAAGATAAGATTCACCTGCCCTTTTCCAGAAACAGAACTGCCATAATAAACTTATGTATGCTGTCTGGTTTCACTGAATTTATGGATTCTTTAGGCCACTGGGACAATGCCAAGCATAAAATATTAATTAAGTTTTCATTTAGGCAGGAAGAGCTGCTACATTGTCCAGTGTTCTATTTATGCTGACTCATCTATCAAAAATAATAAGACATATTCAAAATAAAAAAGATAACATTTAAAAAATATATTAAAAAAGCTCTCAAGATTTCTGAAACATCCTGTGCTGCCTGATACTATATTGATTTAACAGCTAGGTGATTAAAGTTACTATTAGGAGTTAATTTTCAGGGATATAATGTATTTGTGGTTAAGTGCAAAAGCGGTGATTTTTAAAAGCTTTTTCTTTCTTTTACAGGACCTTGGAGCACCAATGAAAATTGATGGTTCAGGCTACCTTTTGATGGATAAAATGAACCTAGATTCACAGACACTGATTACTGTTGATGAAAGTAAATTCCGAGGACTGCTCATACTAAAAGTCACTGATGTGAGTACCCTGCAGGCTGCTGCAGTGAGTAATGTCCTCTTGGCCAGGTTATTTGGAACAAATAGTCAAGCTTTAGTAATAAATGCAAGAATAAAAATGAAATAATAGAATCTTTGGAAATCTGGCACCTTCAATGTGCAGTAACTGATGTATAGGATATAGACTCTGGCACTTCCTGAATCATCTCCTTGTTATGCTTTTTATGTGTAAATTTCTGTTGTTTGTATTGGGTGTTCCTTACATCACTCTGATTTACCCTGCAAAATAAAAGGCAGTGATTAATTGAGACACTGCTGTTTATTCAGTGAGACAGCAACACAAGGAAGGCTGTGAATCTCTTGCTTTTCTGTTGACAAGTTTGGATTCTCTTGTCATGAGAGCAGGAGAGCAGAGAACACACACAAGTATCTGTTTCCTCATGGTGTTTCACTTTCCTGCCATAACTGGTAATTTCTGCATGTTTCTGTGCCACAGAGAAACAACATAGCTAGTGGGATTTTAATTCACATTCAAAGTAGAATAGACAGATTTCTGGTTTGAGCTCTGTATTGCAGTGATCTTTGGGTTCTACATGTGCTTTGCTCTCTGTGCTGTGAAATCTTAACAGGAAAGGCAAGAGTTGGATGCTGTGCTAACCCATAACATCCAAGGAGCTGCTGACATTGGCATTCCCATGAGGATGTTACTTGATGTGATATCAGAAAAAAACAGTGACTTCTATAAAGGATTTATTCATTTCTGTCTGAACAACAAGCAAGTGAGTGTCCCCTCCATGTCAGTAAATATGTGAGATAGAGGCTGAAGTGAGCTAATAGATTTGGTAAATACCATTCCTGCAAACAATCCAAATGCAATACTTTGTAGTTCTAAAGGCCTTAATTAAATGAAGGCAGTATCTTTCAGTTACTCATGTGCAGTTGCTCTTTGCAACAAATTTGACATCAGCAATGATCCATGACTCTCATTTGTAAATTATATCAAACCTTCCTTACCAAAATCTTCACTTGGTGCAGTATATTCCCTTTTACAGTATAAAGTTGTGACTTCTAAAAAAATGAGACAATTCTTCACCATAAAGTTTTAATAGTTTTCATCATTTCATTCTAACATGTAATTAGTCCAATAATTACAGTTATTCAGAGAAGTCTCCATATCAGAGATGTGCCACAGTTAACTTGTCACATTTACTTGAACTGAGCAGATTACAGAAGAACTGAACTTTGTCCAGAAGTTGGATGTTGTGTCTCTTAACTACAAGCTTACTCATAACATAGAGACACTGAAGACTTTGCAAATAAAAGACAGGATTGAGTTGCAGGTAGGTTATCAACCTGGAGCCAGGCCATGAGGGGAACAGCAGCTGGGGCAGAGAGGTGGCAAAGAGCAGTGTGTGTAGATGGGACTTCACGTGTTTGCTGTTTTGGTGAAGGAGAGTCCAGGTGCTCCCTTTGTTCCTGAGGGGAGTCCAGAAGCTCAGTTTGTCTCGTGGGAGAATGGCTTAGACCTGGACTTTCCACAGGCCTGGGGTTGGAGGTTGGCTCGCAGTGTGGAGTGAGAGGACAGCAATGTATTTGTGTGTCTGGCAGAGCTGCAGTGTCCCCTGGACACACAAAGCAGTGGGGAGCATTGCTGGGATTCCACTGGATCCTTTCCAAATGGTATTTTCCTTCCAAACTGACTACCTGGCATATTTTTTTATCTGAGAAACACAAGACTTATTAACCATGTAACTGAATAGCATTAAAGCATGGCCATACTTGAGAATACATGTTAAATGGTTGAATTCTAAAATAAAAGGGACATTTGTAATTATGATACCAAGATACATCTTTGACACATCTTTGAGATGATACTGTCTCAACCAAAGAAAGAACCCTGACCAGCAGGAGCTTTAACTTTTACAATTCTCTCTTTTCACAGTTTGCTTTTGTTCACACAGGCTATCTTGAACTTCAAAGTCACCAGGAGCTTTAGTTTGAAAGTGCTTTATGGTGCTCACCTAACAGTTCTTGAAGGACAAATGCAGGAGTTTGAAACAAGTACCAACATAACAGGGAATTTCCATCACTCTTTGCCATGGCTGCTACAAGCTAGAGTCCCATCATCGTTACAGGTACTCTTGGGGTTTTGTTGTTTTGTGCTGTTTTGTTTTGGTTTGTTTGTTTGTTTTCAATTATAATTATTTTCCTGTACAACAGTGTAATTCAAGCTCATGGCTTGAATCAAAACTTCCATTTTGGAAGGTACAAGATGGAAGCTGAGATTTTGTGATATTTAAGAACTGTGGATGCCT
The DNA here is from genome assembly GCA_013399455.1 of Anthoscopus minutus. NCBI lineage: Eukaryota > Metazoa > Chordata > Aves > Passeriformes > Paridae > Anthoscopus > Anthoscopus minutus. Next base: position 118,697 of record VWYI01043220.1, read on the forward strand.
AAAATCTGAACTACTGAAATAGGAAGTTTCTCCTTGACTGCTATGTGAATGACATTCTTCTGTTCTGATCAGTGTTAGCAGAATGGGTACAGCTGATATTGAAACTCTACAGGAGAGCTTGGGCACATTGCACCAGGGACTGGAGTATTGCTCCTATGCTCTTTCATGGGAATTTTATACTGAAAGAAGTATTTCTTTGGGTGCTGTTTTCAGGGGAAGTATTGGAGTACCTACTATCTGGTAAATAATGTCAGTAAGTGTAGATTAAATATCCTTTATAAGAAGGAAGTTGTGTTTGTGGCATGAAAAAGAACCTATTGAGAATAAGACATAGATCAGGGAGGCTGGCATGGCTTGACATTTATTCAGTTGAATGAGCTTCAAACTTGAAAGTCAAAGGTGATTAATGAAAGGACAAGAGGCATTTTGTTAAAGGATAGATTTTGACTATAAGTATAGACTAGAAGGAACTTCCTTTCACTTCCATCTGCTCCTGTCTTAAAATTAAGCAGTATTTTTAAATAGTTTTGAGAACTTATATTGTGTCATTTTTTAGATAGATGTGGTTTTTCAAGGGAGAAATGCTACTCAAGAGAGATATGTGCACATTGCAGCTGGTGAAACATCACTCACATATATAATAAACTCCTATTATGTTGGCCACCAAGTGGATCTCTTCTGCCAGAGTGTGCACAGCAGTGAGCTACTCCAGGCATCTGGCTACCCTAAGGCAATCAACTTGATTTTCACTTTACAGAGGTCAGGTGGGTACCTGCCATTCCTGGCAGGATTTTTTATTCTATAATAGCTCTTTGAGGATGTTTCAGCTGTTCCTTCAACAACTGCAAACTGGCTAAGATTTGCTGGTAGTGAGAGGCTTTATCTTGTTTGTAAGTAAAATTGTCATTCTGAAACTGCATCTGTGATTAGTTCATGCAGCCAGTCTGCCCTCAAAGCTTGCCCTGGTATGAATCCTATCTGCATATCTCTTTTACACTGTGATCAGGTAGCTTAAGTGCCCCCAGGGGAATATATTCATGTTGAAGAAAACTCAGCAACTGTGAGAGCACCATCGGGCAAGGATTACTGAGGTTAGCAGGCACTGAATCAATACTAATGTAAGTGGCATCATCTCCTTTCACCCCTTCAGAAAAAAACCCAGCAGGATGAGAGGTCCCTCTCAGGACAGCCACAGTCACCAGGTGATTTCCATCACAAAACCCATCATTTGGAATTTGGAGGGACTCATATCTCATCTCATTTTTATCTTTTGGCAGTCTCATATTTTCCTTTTAAAAAATGAAAAGCTGGTAGGAAAGTGGGGAAAGGTCTTCAGGTCACGCTCTTTGGGCATTGTTGAGCTGCTGTAGCTGGAACCAAAGAAGAAGTCACTGGAGGTCAGAACAGCTCAGAGTTCTTCACTGGAAGAGGGTGCTGCAGGCCAGGGATGCAGTTTGCTGTATGGATTAGTCAGCTCTAGCTGCACAAACACGTTCCTGACTGGAACTAACTTGCCACTTAACAATGGATGTGGGTACACAAGCTCTGTTACCAAAAAGACTTTTTAAGGATAAAGTTCAAGGACATCCAGAAAAACTCTGCCCTCTTCCAACCACAGGCCAGAGTTCTTGTAATCCTGAATGATGACTTTGTCTGGATGAATGTATTAACCTAAAAGCTGGCTGGATTGATTTCATGCAAGCAGTACTGAAATTTCTCAAAAATTAGCTGCTCAAATTTGCACTGTTTTGTCCCTTCTATATAGAAAACAAAGCCAAGACTGTCTGTGAAATCCAGTATGATGAGAAAGATATAACTGTGACTGTGGATGTTGACACAGACTTTGAACTCTTTGATATATTTGTGTTCATGGCAGAGGTGAAGCATTCAATATCACTTCTCCATGACCTGGGACTTCCCTTCTTTCTTAAGGTAATGCACCACAGAACTTTTGCTGTGCTTTGATGAAAGCTGTCACTTGAGTTACATTTGCATTAATCCAGAGCACTTCCAGTGGCCTCAGTGAAATGAATCCAAGTTAATATACAAGTGCAGCTGGGAGCTGACTTGGCCCAGTTTATCTGAATCCTCTAACTTAAGTACAGAGCTAGAGGTCTGTTTCCAAGGAATGTTGCCAGGTACCTGAAATCCCTAGTTACAGGGTTAATAATTCAGGAAGGCACGTATTTACTGTCACTTTCAGCTGATAGGGCTCGCAAAAGTGTAAAATCTTTTGGTAGAAAACAGCTGTCCTTCATACCTAGAGGAACTCCTTGGCTTGGTTAAACCACTTGTAGCACAAATACCTAAAATTCTTCAGTGTTGAATAAACAGAAGTAGTTTTATATTCCAAACTACTTGATAGGATCAACAAAGGCTGTACCTGTTTATCCCTTGGGAGAAAGAAGCATTAGTTGAAATGTCCCCTTCCACACTACCAAGTGATCAACCATCTTCTCTTAAATAACAGGACATGTAGCTAGGATGCAAGAGTAAATGTTTTGTGAACATAAACATTAGATCAGTATTAAACCTGTGTATTAGCAGTATTTCAAGGGACTATTTACTGCCAACTTTTTATTGAAAGATATATTTTCACTGCTTCTTCTCCATTAATATTTAGTGAAATATCTTTTATCCTCTAAATGTTTGAATGAAAAAAAAGATATGGCAATTCTTGCAGTATTTTATTCATGTATAAAGTATGATTATAACCAGGGAACTTCAGAAATTACTGTTCACACAGACTTTGACAAATGCCAGTGTTGATATTGAAGTGTGGGAAACAGCCCTCATCTTCCCCAGAGAGATTCTTCAGCATTTTCAGGATAAGCCTGTAGATGATGCAGCAACTGTGGGAGGAAGAAAATTCCCTGGAGTAAAATGTTTGTGGAGCCTCATCTGTTTTGTTAAAAAAACAAACCAAACCAAACCAACAACCAACCAACTAAAAAATGCCAAAACTCAAAACCACACATACACAACTCCCCCCCCAAAAAAACCAAACAAAAAAATAGAGAGCACAACTTCCTTCTCGTATATGAAAATGAGAGCATGGGAGACATAAACTAGAACCAGTAGCTTTAGACTTAAACCAGATAAGGGAACATTGAAAGTAACACTAATATTGGTCAATAATGCAAATGAGTTGCTATGGAAACACACATAAAAACCCTCTCTCGAGGCTCTTGGTTTACATCTAGGAAGCATCCAGAAGGCCTGTTTAAAAACTTCAGTCAAGATGATGGTTTTAAGTGAGTCAAGAGATTGTGCTCTGTTGAGCTGAAATGATGGGTAGAAGTTCTGGCATGTGATTTGTTTATTTTCCCCCTCCACAGTTGATCATTCAAGAAGTCATGAATGAAAATGAAACTGAAGGTTCTCTGAGGCTGACCTATGAACAAAACAAAGACTTCTCCTTTTCCATCAGTAGAAAAAAAGATCAGCAAGGGTAAAAGGGTCAAAGGGTCATTCTGAACACTATAAAAAATGTCATTAGGCCACTGGCCACTGTGATTCCATGGAAAACAGTTACTGTATTAATCACCAAACCACTGGTGAGGTGGATAACAAAACTTGGATAAAGTGAGTAGTTACCAAACACTCTGTAAACCTCAGGGAGTTTCTGAAGGGCTGCAGATAGATTCCTCCCCTCACAGCCTGGGATCTGTTTCTCTGCCTGCCCACACAGAATCCAAGTAGCAGACAGTGAGAGTCCACAAAACTCTACACATGAACCAGACAAGTACTTAAAAACATAACTTGACATAAATTTATAAATCTTATTAAATTGTTGTGGCACAGTTGAAGCTTGTAAAGTGAGGGCAACTTGGCTTTCTAAATTGGTATGGCTGTATCTACACAAAACTGTAGGCTTTTAGGGGTGTTAAGAGGTGTGATATTTTCAGCCTTGGGGTATTTCAGATAAGTTTCTAGCAAAAGACCTTTGCACTGAAAAGTCTTGTAAGTTCTACTAAAATCTCTAATCATTGTAAATTCTAAGTTTGTAAACCATGACAGTGCTTGTGAAGTCAGATTCAAAAATACTTTTCTCATTTTTAAAAAGCTGATGCATTTGCTATGGCAAAGTGATTTCTGGTCCAGTGGGCTACATTCTGTCCCTGGGATGCACACACAGCTTTTTAATTGAGCTCAGAGGTGGTAATTTTGTGTGACTGCATCAAAAACTGGGAGCTGGGTAAGTGTTCAGTGGCAGGTACTGCCATTTTAACTCTAAGATCTGGGGCAGACTTGGAGCTAACTCAGATGAACTTGTGCTGCCAGCAAGAGTGGACCTTCTGAAATATTGTTGAATAAGAGTACATTTCTTCTTCCCTTTAGTGAAGAGTTGAATATAAAAGCACTCCAGACTCATCCCTTCTTTCTACAGAGCTTCCCCTGTTCAGCAGAACTGTCTTCTAAGGTAACTATCTGCAAGTAATCCATTGCAAATACCACTGCAAAGTAGACTTGTCTAATATGTTAGGAGTCAAGCTGCTTTATTTCTAGTACTAGTATCTCTAATATTTTTATTGTTGTTGAGGATGTTCCTGTTTATAAAGATGTTAACAATCCCAATCTTTTCTTTCCCCTCCTTTTATTTTTTTTAATTTAATGTGTACTTGAAAAGGTTAATTACGATATGAGTGAAGCAAAAGGCAGACTCTCCCTCAGGATGGAGAAGAAGGATTTCAATGTTTCAGCAAAGCTAACTTTGACTGGAAGCAGCTTCACTAATGCCATTGAAGTGGGGCAGACCATGGCCCAGGTTGGTACCATCCACTGATGGCAAAGGCAGGCTGTGGCAGGAGGGCACTCAGGGGTGGCTGCCAAGCAGCAAAGGCCAAATGCAGCTCCTGCTGTGTGAGGTGTTTTGCCTTTGATTTCTCCAGTAGCACAAGCCAACATTCGTTTGAGATTACATTTGTTTGCTTCTATAGATGGAGCACTCATATAGGATTTATAGTAAATAAGAAAAATAATATGTCACAAACTGACCCAGTTTTTATAATGCAAATGCCACACATTTCTTTCTCTAAATAAGAAAAGAGGCACAAATACCTACTGTTTGTGCTATCTGCTTGTTTTATTCTGTAATACTGGGACTCTTTTGATGTTGTAAGGTTTATTCTTTGAGATAAAAGAAAATCAGACTGTATCATAATCAAAGACGGTTGTAAAGGGAATACTCAGCTGTTTATGTACGTTCTGTTATTTGCAAAGATGACTTTTTGTAGAAATGAAGACAAGTAGAAATGAATAGATGCTTGTATGAGAGCAGTGGGATTAGAGTATCATTGTACTAGACCTTTAAAAACACGTTCCTACAGACCCCAAAGGACTTTGAGGTACCAAAATTACACTTAGGTTTAACATTCTCAGAGAACTTGGGGTTTAATGTTTGCCCTCTTTTATTTTTAGTTTAAAATTCTTCCAAGGCAACTTGTGTTTATGACAATTTACCAGAAAGGCAACAGAACTCGTCTGCTGAGGCACATTGCCCTGTGGGATGGCAAAGAGATAAAGTTAACAGGCACTTACACTGGACTCTTCCCAAAGCTGCCTGGAGGTCATGGCATGCAAGGTAGGTTTGTCAAGTCTTGTTTACAGGTGTTCAAAGCAGACTGTAGAATAAAATAAACTACATAAATCTGATTTCAAAATGCATGTCCAAAGGATTTCAATCCTGGTTTCAATTTTGGGCTTCTGAGGTCTTATTTGCATTGAATTCATTACAGGTCTGGCTGTTAGAAATGTCCACTTCAGAATACTCTTTCTGCTTTGTGGATATGGAACATTAGTCTTAAGTACTAGGTGCTGAAGGGAGCACTGGTCACACTGGCTGCTACCTCGAGGTGTTAAACCCTTATGTTGAGACTTTATGATTTGAAAATAGAGATAACTGTGCTTACCTGTTTGAGTGTTGTAAGCTGTTCCTCTTCCAGTGTAAGGCTATCTCAGTTCCACACAGGTTACTTCCCTGGCTGTTGTTGCTGAAGTTGCTCTGGGTGTAGCTATCAATATTTTGGTTATTGCAGGCAACTACTGGTCTGCTGGTAAAAAGAGGGTTCCTCTTTTCACTTACATTTCCTCATGTGGGGCAGATATCACCACACTGAAGTCCCTGTGGCAGCTGGAGGGGAGTGTGTGTGAGTGGAGCTGGTGTTTCCCTGGGAACCAAGGGATGTCCTGCTGCCTGGGAAGAGTCATGATTCCTGGTGGGAAGTCTTACTTGTTTGTTTTCTTTGTAGTGGAGCTTCTCCATCCTCTCTCCATCCCTTTTCCACGGCATGCCTGGGCCAACTTATATGTGAAACATTCAGCACGCAGTCACCAGGATGATCTTACTGTTGTTTGGAATGAGAAGGACAAGGTACAGTAGCCCAGAGCAAATAAATGTCAGAAGAATGACAGAAATATCAAAACAAGGGTTTTTTTAATTTAAAAAGGCACTAGGCAAGCCAGGGAACTAGACTATAAGGCAAACTGTCCCATTTCTTGGATGTATAAAAAGTTCTGACTGAAAGATGAACAGCTGATATTCTTGTAGGAAGTATTTTCAGGCCATTGTATTTTTTTGTTTGCGGTAACCCCACACCTTGCTGCTTAACCAAAGGTAAGGAAATGCATAAGCTTCAAAGCACTGGGTAAAGGCCTCTGAGAGTAGGTGGGAAGAATAGCATAAAAATGATGCTTGAAGCAGCTTATGGACAAGGAAATAAAATCTAAGACAAGAGAGTGAATGTGAGCATTAGTTGAGATTGAAAAAGACGAAGAACTCATTGCATGAGTATAATACAGAAGCAGACTCATACCTTGCTTAGCATTTTTAGCTTTACTGATTCAGTCAAAGCTCTTTTGTGTTTCATTCTCTCACTCTCCTTATTAGCAAGACTAATAAATGTGGAACAGTTTAAACCAGTCTCTGTTTTCATAAAGTAAGTCAGCACTACTTTTAAAAAATATAAAGAGTGAAAAAGACAGAACTAGGAGAACATAGGGTAGGTTGATTTCCAGATGTGGTTAAGTGGGGACACTTTTCTGACTTGCTGCTATAACTGTGCATCTGAAATGTAGCACCTTGGCTGAGTGTTACATTATTTTCTGAATAATGGAAAGATAGAAGATGATGTGTAAAATATGCTACCACACACAAACATAAATGTGCCTGCAAAGAGTATGGACTTTTTTGATTTCTTTAAAAAGTATTAAAATTACAAAATTTACTTTAGCAGTTGTATAGAATATGTTTTTTACTACTGCTTAAATTACCACAACTATTTAAATGCTACCACTATTTTAATTACCACAAAAATATTTTGCTCTCAACTAAATTCTCTAACAGAATTTAGTTCCTGATGAAGCAAATGCTTCTTCTTGTGCATTAACTCTGCAAGCTGTTTCTAATGGCTCTGTGGTAGTGCAGCCTGCAGTGCCTAAAGATGAGACCAAAATTAAGCCTCAACAAACTTAAGCATTGTTCATGATTTTATGAAAATACAGAGTAGTTCTGCTTTCAGCTGTGGGAATTCAAGCATCAAAATTGTCCTAATTTGAACATTAATTTGCCTCACTACTTCAGAAAGGACTTTACTGTGCACATAATTCACCTGAGGACAAAGTACAGGAAAATCTTACTGGTGTGTATTTGAGGTCAGTATGTGACAAGTTCCTTTTCCATCTGTTGACATGGATCAGATATCAGTGTCATCTTCTCTGAAGTTTGGAAGACACCAGACCAGCTACAGAGCCACTGTTGCCCACCCATTTAATTACACTCTGAAGCAACTGGAGGTGCATTCCCTGTCAGAAAAAAGGGGCAGAAAGTACAACCAGCAGGTGAGATCGTGAGCCTGGGCTGCAAAACATGAGCTGTGATGCTGTATTTACTGTGAGTGGAGTGCCTTTCATCCCTGAGAACTGCAGAACTAGAAATCATCCTGAAAAATGTAAAGAGCTCTGAGTGCTCTTTTCATGTGGTGTCCGAACCACCAGCACTGCTTCCTAGCCAGCAGCCTTGCACTTTTAGCATTTACCCATTTTGGATGGGAGGCACCCAGAAGTGCCCACCAAAGCGATGAAAATGAGGGAAACTTTGTCTGTAAAGCAATGAACAAACTCTTAGTCTTCACACACAAGAAAAACAAACAAAAAAACCAAACTAGAAACCCTTTGATACCCCTGTGAAGAAAATGTAAATTTTTGGATTGTATAGGAAATTGCAACACAAATGTGAAAATGTGCAAGGCCAGAAAGACTTTAAATTATAGTTGTGAAGTGCACTTGCAAAGCATATATAGAGGAGAAGAGGAGGAGGAGGAACTCCAGAGATGATCCTTCAAGATCAAATACTACAGTATAATCTCTGTGTGACAGTGCACTGTGAGGTCAGGACACTGCAGCTGCTGAGGCTGAGCTGTGCCTGCTGTGCAGTGTTCATCTGAAGCCCTTTAGTGCTCAGGGGGGTTTGCACAATACTCATGGTCTCAGAATCATATTCAGAGGAATAAATTCTCTTATGAGGTCATTATTGCAGTAGTGCAGTAATTGCTTTGCATGACAGACCCCAGGCAGCTTCCAGAGAGGGTAACAAAAGCCTTCCATGGCCTTGGTTGTAGAGATGCAGCTTCCCTGTGTTTGTCTCTGGCCCTGGAGCTTCCAGACCACAGAGTTCCATGGAGTTTGAACATGGATCTCTGGCAGCTTTCACTGTGGCTGTTTTCCTCCACTGGATGAGGATCATTCTGCTGGTTCAGTCTTGCTGCTGGACAAATCCTTCTCTGTTTTCAGCTGCAGGTCTCAGGGAATGCTGGGCAGCCTGCTCACCTCCGGCTGGGCCTGGAGGATAAATCCAAGATGGACATCACTGCCTGGGGTGGCTGTGTGACACTCTCTGCAGGCCAGGTAAGAGTCTTAAATCCCTTGGAAGGGATGAGTGTAGCCAAATTTGTGTTTGATCCTCACAGAAGGACTTGTTTTTCTGTGCTTGTTATGATATGAAAGCCTTGAAGTCAATCTTTTTGTGTCTCAGAGGAAGAGGAAACTAAACCCTGTGAAAAATTGCATTTCATGTTGCCAGACATGGTTGTACTTGGGCTGCAGCTTTCCCACAGAACAGGGCTGTCAGCCCCTTAGGTTTCTTGGGAGAGACCAAAGCAGTGTTTCATGGGCATCCAGGGCTTCTCACAGGTGTGTTTTTGCCCAGGAAACCTCCTGCCTAAGGAGTAATTTTTTAAAAAAAAATTACTTATACATGCCAATTTTTTCCACTTTTCCAGCTTCAGAGAATATTAAGCATGGAAAACCTGCATGCATGTGGGTCTCTAGAGCAAAGACCAACATTGTTCAATGAATACCTAGATTTGAACTGGGATGACAAAAAATTCAAACACAATTTCACATACGAGGTAAGAGAAGGCAGTTGTATCTGTTGACTCACCATTTTTATGGAAGCTCACTAGATGAGAAATTATTTTGGTTTTAATGTTGAGTGGATTTTAAGAAAGCTTCTATAGAGCACTATTTTTTTTGAAATATCATTATTTCACTTTACCTTTTACATTTTTCTCTACACAGGAAGAAAGCTAAATGGAGCATAATTAAGAAAGAAAGGGTTCTTAGAAAAGAGAGGCCTCACCTGTGCCCTAAATTTGCAAAACTTGTAGGATGGGGACTGGTAACAAAGCTGATAAGCCAAAACATTGTCAAGTGTAAATGCTATGTTTTAGAAGTGTTACATTAAAATCCTGAAGCTATTTTAATAACAAAAGCCACCCCACAGATGGGGTGAGTGGGCTCCAAGGAGTGTCTAAGATCTTGCTGTCATCTTTTAACTTTGTTTTCTTGGTTCACTGCAGAGAAATCAGCTCTTGTATCCTGATAAGTTTCAGTTAGAAGCCGTTCTGGAAAATATTTTCCTGACCCCATGTACCAAACAGAAGATTCTGGGTAAAATAGAAACCAATTACTTCTCTTGCCTGGATTACTACACAAGCTTTGCGTTCTGTGACCTTCCAAATGTAAGTCTGACATAAACACATTGAACCTACTTCAGTTTAAATGTAATTACTCATTTGGAGCTTAGTTTTCCTCAGCTGCAGCTCTTCAGATTTACCATAAATCTGTAACTTAAATAAACAAACAGTGGCATTTGATGGACTGGGGCAGAAAGGTTCTGTTTGCCACTATAGTGTATTCTATAGGTCCCATGGTTGTAAACATTCTCACTTCCTTCATGTTCTTTCTTTCCTATTCCTTCTTCAGAGGTATCTTCATTTCATGTATCTGGAGAATACCAAAACAGGCTTATAAGTGATAAAAAAGAAACTAGAGAGGAGTAAAAGTGCTTTCCTTCCCCTGTGGGTAAAAGTTTGCTGCTTTTTATGATTGCTCTGTTGGTAGTGATAGATTTTTGAACTGTAACATAACCTTATTTTTCTATGACATGCATAAACTGAAGGCCCACCCATGATTTTCCTTAGGTGCATGCTGGTCCTCAGAGTTGCTTGTAGACACTCACAAACACAGAACTTGGAACCTGCAATAAATGTCTCTCTCCAGTTCCCAGTGGCTGAAACATATCTTGGTTTCCTTTACAGTCAGAGCAGATGGCATTCTGTTAGCAACAGGAAAACTTTTTCCCAGACCAGGGTGTGTCAGAACCTGTCTATAATGCAAAGGATGTATATGCATGGCACTCCAAAAGCAGGTGCCTCTGTATTTTTGGATTATTCTCTTCAAAGGCATCATGGCTTAAGCCCAGGAGAAAATTAAGCACCACAGCCCCTCACTCAACCCCCTCTCTCCCTCCCCTCTCCCTGTGGAATGGGGAGGACAACCAAAAGTAAAACTTGTATGTTGAGGTAAGAACAGTTTAATAATTGAAAACAAATACAATAATTACTACTAATAATAATAATGAAAAGGAAAAAACTAAACGAAGTGATGCACAACACAGTTACTCATCACCCACTGCCCAATGCCAGACCCCCCTTCCCAAACCCAGATTTTCCCCTTCTGGGTAAATCCCCCCAGTTTATGCACTGAACATGATATTCTGTGGTGTGGAATATCCCTTTGGCCAGGTTGGGGCACCTGTCCCAGGTGTCTTTTGTGCACCTTCTCACTGGGAGAGCAGGAGAAACGTGAAGAAAAGTCCTTGACTCAGGTAAACAACTGAGCAAAACCAAAGCATCAGTGTGAAACCAACCCAGTTCCCATTCTGAATCCCGAACTATTGAGAAGAATTGAACTCTATTCCAGCTGAAATAAGGACAATATTCACCTCACCTTCCATGTATCCCCAGCTTTATCAAAATATCTGGTTAGAGTGGCTGAGAAGTGTAGGAGCAAAAAATATTGGACATTTTAACAAAATATAGTTCTCTGCAGCTGTTCCTCTGGTCTTAGGGTGTAATCACTGCACATGTTTTGTTAGAGCACAGAAACTGAAGATGTAATGAAGACAGTGCTGTGAGGAGCAGGACGATGTGCTGGTTTTTGAAACTACAAGTTTTGTTCCTGGTGTAATTTTATGAGAATGCTGCCACTGTACAACTTCTTACTACTCAAAGCAGAGCCCATCTGTTTGGAAGAATTTGGAATCTTTAACACCTTTTTTTATGCATACTTAGGTAATTGTTTTATCTGGAAAGCACCAGCTCAACAAAGATGACATCATTTTGCAGTCAGAGGGCAGATTCCACCTTGCTGATCATGGCAGAGATGAGGGGTTGATTGGAATATCCATAAAGAATCAGAGCACTGCTGATGTGAAGAACTATTCTCTGGAAATTGAAGTGAGTTTCTACTTTATTTTACTGGCACTGGGGTTTGGTTTTCAAAGGCCTGCTGCCATCTATCTCCCAAACGGATCAGGCACAGGCAGTGACTATAAAACAGCAGGCAACACAAAACACTCCTGGTTTCTTTAGTGCTGTCTCTGAAGGAGCAGCTAGGCAGCGTCCATGAGCTGTGACCAACAAAGCAAGGCACCTACATTAGTTCTCTGTAGAGCTGACACAGATAAAGCAAGTGTGTTTCTAGTGGAGTAGATCAATTTTAAGAGGCTGTGTGCTGTTATAACTCCCCTTCAGCAAGACTGCTGTGTTGAGTGAGGTATGGGGTTTTCACCTTGCTAGAAGAATGAGGGAAACAAAAGACAATGCTTACACAAAGCATAATTTGCCAGGAAAAAAATAGCTAGCAAAAAAAACCCTAAAAAAGGCACAGAACAGCCCATATGATGCTTATTCTGAGACAAATATCTTCTTTTTTCTCTCCTCTTCCTCTCTATTTTGCATTTGCTTTTAATTTCCTGTGAAATTAATATGGTGGAGAGGCAGATGGAGACAACAGAGTGAGGCAAAAAGCTAACAGGGTCAGCACCATCCAAACTCTCTATTAGCAGGAATGTGGGTAGTCAGGCACTAACTGAGATCACCTCTTAACAAAATTATTATGATTTAATCAGCAACAAATACTAAATTATTTTTCCATTCCTCTCTCTTTAGAGAGGAGGGAGATGAAATGAGTATCAGCTGCTCTGTGCCTCATTCTGTGTTTTGGAATAAATGGTACAAATTAGCAGCCTCACAGAGAATTGACTGTCACCTTATGTTTCTTTCATTGCTTCCATTAAAATTTTGTCCACAACCCTCATGCTATCCAACCATTCAGCACCTGGCCAATCACTCTGATGCTCGTGCCTGTCTTAGTGTAACTCCTGCAGAGTACACAAGCATGGGAAAACATTTCCCTCACCACTTACCCTTTTGTGGGAAGCATTGATATTTAAGATCCATCTCTGAATGATCATTAATTCTGTGTGGTGGCTTTGAATAAATGTTTTTCCTTTATGGTTGCAGTTAAGAGCCTTTGAAGATATTTGGCTAGGCCTGACAGGAACTGCTGCTTCCTCATCTGTCCAGAGCCAAATCCTGGTGGAGGGGATTATTGATCAGAAAGAGAAAGTAAAAGTAGCTGCTTCAAAAGGAAAGGAGTGTTTTCAATACTACATGGGGTATCTGCAAGGTACGTACCTCACTGACCATGCTCTCAGCAACAGGACTTTGTTTTAGGTCATCCTGCAAAGAGCAGGGAGCTGGACTTGATGGTCCTTATGGGTCCTTTCCAGCTGGAGCTGTTCTGTGACTCCCAGTGTCATTGCAGTGAGGAGACAGGAAGAAAGGCTGTGTCTCTAGCAGTGAGCTAACTCATTTCATTTAAGCTATGGTCTTTGAAAAAGAAAAGCTGAAGCTTAAAATTTGTTTAAAAGGTCAGTTTGGGACACATTTTTGTATGATTACAAAAGATGGTAACAAAATATAGGATTAACTTCCTCTTGATTTAATCCTCTTAAAGTTTTGTGCCTTGTTAAAGATAATCATTGCATTCCAAATTCAATAAAGGAAATGAGAGAGGCACCTCCAGAGACTGACTGTACCACATACTGGAACAGCTGGATGAACTGGGAAGTGTGAAGTAGGATGTGTGCAAACACTGGCTGCAAGAGATTGTCTCACAGCAGTCAAATCTGACTGACAACAGAGAGGAAAAAAAGGCTGTTGGTTCAAGTTATGCCTAAATTCTAGATGAGTAAAGGTGAAATGAGCTGCAAGAGGTGGGGCTCACCCACATTTCAGCTACATTAGAGCTGGGTGCAAACCAAACAGATTGGTGACATCCCAGTTGTCTCAAACTCATGTTGCTGATGATCCCAGCCCTTGTTTCACTTACAGATTTGCCATTCCACGTTTCTGTAGGGGAGTTTCTCTCAGGTTCAGGTCCTCACCTCTAAGTACTATGGTGTTTTTGAGATTAGGACCATTAGTTTGTGAATCACTAAAGTCAGAAGTTTGTAGAAATGATTCAAGTCAGCTCTCTGAACCCAGATTCTGAACATGAAATTTGCCAACCATTTGTTTGTGCTCATCAGTGTGTGTGGTGGGTGGAACTGACAGGCTTTCATTTAAGGGCTGAGCAGTCTTTGAAACATCTGCAACAAGGGACAGTGAGGACTAAAGAAAGACCTGTAAATCAGGGTGACTGAGAGATTTAGATTTACATTAATCCAGTGCTTCCTTTGCAGTAGCAAATCTGTATTTGTAATTCATTGACAAGCCACACAGAAGAGAGAGATCAAACCCCATTGATCTAATTGTCTCCTGTTTATCTCTTCTGTTTTGATTGGGTTGGTTGGTTGGTTTTTTCCTTCACATTTAACACACTCAGACTCTGATTTATCACCTAAGTAATTAAAAGCTGGCTTTGAAACAATGTCTGCCAGTGTTGTTCCTGTAAATGAAGCGCTCCCTTTTCATTCCTTAAGGGGATTTGGAAGAAGGAATGGAAGTCAGTGCTTGTTCTGATGGGCAACAGATGGCTGCCATTAACACCTATCTCAGCATCAATGGTAAAAGGCAGGAAAACGTGGGACAAGTGACTCTAGCAGCCGCTAATGGAAGCTTGAGTTTTCTGGCACATGGATGTGGGGATCCGGTTCTTAAGGTTGAGGTGAGACCCTTGGGTGGCTGTTAACTGCAGCTTGATTTTCCCACATTATTTGATTCTGTAATTTTGATGGAGCACCTTCCACATAAGCTTCAGGTGTGAATTTTGGTGAGTAACCAGACAAAATTAAGCAATGTTTTAATTATTTTCACGCTGATGTGAGAAGTTACCACGGTGAGAATTTAGAAGTTCAGCCATGCCTAGAGACAGAAAATACAGGATCCGCTTTTAAAGGGCGGATCCTCTGAGGAAGGCAAGTAAATAAAGTGACAGCAGCAGTAACTGCTCAGCGTATTGGCTGCAAAATTAATGATTAGAATCCTGAACGTGCTTTCACTTTTAGTAGGGTTTCACATATGCTCTATTTGGGGAAGGCTTTTTGCTTTTTATCTTTTGACTTTTCTGTTCCCTTGTCTATTCATTGAATAATGCAGAAATAGTTTCCCCTAAGAAATGTGAAACCACTCACAAGGGTATTTGCCTTTGTGGCATTTTAACTAGTACAAACTTTGAATTATTTGGATCCAGCACAAGCAGTTTTAAGTAATGAATCCAAGGTTTTAACAATCTTCTCACAGAACAAGCTTAATGAAATTGGGAGCCTTTTGAAAGCCACACTGATAGAGAAGATAAAGAAGTTTGATGGATACCTCTGGAGATTCAGGAGAACAGTAAGTATCTGTACATGATCTGTGAAAACATCATGAAGTGTTCATGCAGTGTTAATTAAACATCATTATATTGCCTGCAGCTGTTTTGTTTTGCACAAACATTTCAGTGATTACTCCTGTGCTGATTCCTGACTACTCTGTAAATCATACAGAGACAGAAAGCATGCTGAATGCTGGAGATCCTGTATCTCTGCACCAGCACGGGCAAGTCAGAATTATGTCCCAATGAAGTCAAAGCTTTGCTTGAGATCACTGTGTGTTTTGAAATTGCTTCTTTTTTGGAACCACTGTAGGTGCAGCATGTTGGTTTCCTGTCTGAAGCAGCTGGCTGGCCTTCAATGGCCTTGCAAAAGGCAGCAGGATTCCTGCACGGTGGGGGTACAGCTGTCACCCAGATGTGGAAGCAAAGTGGAATCAGGCACATTCTGAGAAGCAGGATCCCACTTTACCTGGAGAAGATTCAAGATGTTGTCTGGCAAATGCAGAATGAATTACAAAGTAAGCTAAACGGTGCAAACCAAGAATAGGGACAATGTCAGTGTAGGGCAAACCAAACTTCACTGAGTATAAGACATACTGAACAGCACAAAGGTTTCTGTTCTGACCTAGCAAGAAGTGCTGACCTTGGCTCTTATTGTACAGAGTGGGAGCCTTGATGCAACAAGCTCTAAGAAGGCTCTGTGTGAGCACCTTTCAAATTAAATCAGTGGTGAGCCTTTTTCTCAGTCACAGGAGGCTGGGTTCAGTTGCATGAGAACTGGGTCCTTAATTCCTAAGCTGAAGTATTTCTGCTAACAGATCCTGGGCAAACCTTCCCTTCCAAAGGGCTGTTCATATCCATCCTTAAGGTTTTAATGCTTGTACTAATTGGATTTCACTTGATCTGTTTTTTTTCCAAGCCTGTCCAATAACCACTAACTCACTGTTCAGCTGGGCTGTGGCCATACTGAAACCTTTGACAAATGTGGTCAGCTGGAATTAGCTGTGAGAACCTTCAGTTCTCACAAGGGTAAAAACTCACTTTGGGCCACTTAGCTCTAGGCTCTTCCCACTCAAAAGTTGAATTTGGTTGAAATCAGTTGTGCTCAAACTGCTCAGCAGGAGCTGTCTGTGCAGTACAGCTCTGATGAGGACACATTGCAGAGCAACCCTTACATTCTTTTTGGACAGCAGCAATGTATTTATAAGGGGATCAGGGTCAGAGCTGAATGGCTCTTTCAGTTCACAGCTGTGCAATGTGCCTGACTGCCACGGAAACACAGCTGCCTGTTCCACTTTTCTGTGCTCCTCCTTCACTTACACTGAAAGTTGGGTGTAAACAAACAAACAGCCACTTTGTACCAAACCAGCTAAGGTTTGTCTCATTAATGTGCTTGCTTCAGAACCATTAGCAACTTTGAAGGATGCCTACTATGATGTAACCTTGAAGCCACTGGATGAAGTCTGGAAAGAGAAGACAGAAGAGCACATGAAGAAAATCCAAGCTTTCTTACCAAAGATTGTAAAAGATGTGTGGCTAATGGAGCCAATCCAGGTGGCATTGAAGGTTGTGAAAACAGGCTTGGATATGGTTGGTATAACTCAGTTCTCCATTTCTAACGGTTTGAAAGACAAGGCATACAAATTTAAGCCTTAGCTTTGACTTATGGATAGCTATGGAAATAGTGTGTTGTTTCCACATAATATGCTTGTGCACAGCTGATTTTCTGTTCTTGAAACATTTGTCCTGCTTTGAAAGAGTACTTTTCCAGCTAGAGGAGAGGTTGTTTTACTAGTTCTGGTTGAAATCACAGCAGCAGTAATCTGTCATTCATGCAGCTTTTACTTTTCTTCCATAGAGAGGAGAAGTTGTGATTCCAGTAAATGGTGTACAAATAAATCTGGGTTCTTCTAGTTGAAATGAAAAGCATAAAAGATATATCATGGGGCTAATTAATATTATTAAAGATACCAGTTCTTTCCAAGTTACTGAAACACATTAACTTAGTGAAGCATAGCTACATTTTAAGTCATGTTATTTAGGAAGACTATATTCCTGTCCATTATTTGTTGGTGTTGTAACTAGAGTCTGTCCTCTGGATATTAACCTCTACATTACAACACACTGTCAGGCAGCAGAGACACTAAAGTGGTATTTCTCACACTTGATTTAGACCTCATTTGCAAGTACTGACCCTGCCCTGGCCATACTGAAGTTGCTTTTATAATCTGTGACTCTTGAACAGGCTACACAGCAGGTGCTCAGATGGGCAGAGGCCACCTTTTCCAGAGCTGTGAGCAAGATCCGGAAGCCCTTGCTGAACCTGTACAGTTTTTCACCCAGGTAACTGGTGTTTTTGCAGGATCCCTGCTCTGGGCAGTGTTCTAAAAGGAGATGTGCATAGTTACTTCTCCTATCAGTGTGCAGCCAAGAGTCCACCACTCTTTGCTTTGGTTACATCACATCCTAATGTTTATTTCTGTTGGCTGCCAGGCTCACTGTGGTTTAAAGAAGCTACTGGGCAGCAAACCAGGTATCAGTAACTGGTTTTTGGCCTGACATGGCATGGGGCAGTGCAGCTCTTGACCAGAGTAAGGTTGTGTTTTGCTGTTCTAACCAGACTACCGTTTTTCTGAATATTTCACTTCAACATTTCTAATAATAAAGCAACACCATTTTTCATCAGTTCAGCAGATAAGGTGTGTTCTGTTTGTATTCCACAGGAATTGTTCAGTGGCAGGAAAGCTACCAGTACTGCCTAAAGCAGACCTGTCCCTGCAGCTGGCAAATGTTACCACTTACCTCATTGGAGAAAAACTGATGAGGCCTCTGCAAGACCTCTACAATCTCAACATACTTGCAGAGTACTACAGGTTGAAACGGAGGATGATGGAGAGCCCCTTTGAATGTAAGCCCTTTCAAAGTGCTGCTTTGTTCTGTACCCAGGTCCCCTTCCACTTAGTTCTTTATTTTAAAAATTGTATTTGGAATAGGAGTTTACATAGAGATGGTCACTAATTAATAATTTTCCTATCAACTTGCATACAGTCTTTCTTGTAAGATAGTGATGGTATGTATAAGATCAACACTCTGGGCAAAGCTGACATGCAGTTACACTGCTCTACTTAATATTCATGCAAATTTTGCAACTCTTTACACTTCCTACTCTTGATAGAAACAGCAGGTGCTATTTATCTGCCTTATCCATATGCTCTTGAGAGTTGGTGCTGTGGTTCACTGCCAGTCACACCTGTTGGCTCTGTGTCCTGGCACAGAGGCTTGGAAACTGGCTGACTTCACCTCTGCTGCCTTTAGGATGAGCAAGCTCAGCCCTAGCAAAACTTCAGTGACATTACTGTCTGTAAAAGAATTGCTAAATGCTAAAGGAATGGACTAACAGTCCCAACTGTCCCTTAGAGAGAACTGCTTTTCCAGAAAACCCTTTTTAATGATTTCTTCCCAGTACAGAGACACAACAGATGGCTGTGAAAGTAGGTCCTAGCGACCCAGTAATCTGAGTCATGTATCAGCAGGGTTTCCTGACTGCAGCTGTCTGATGCACTGGTTTGGAAGGGTTGTTTTTGGAGACAATTTTGGAGAACTAACATCCTTGTATTTTCTGCTTAAGAATGTATAATGTGTGTGTGTGTTTATAAATAAGATATCAAGTGGTACAATGACAAACCAAGATGAGCTTTGAATCCCAGTTCAAGTTTATCAAAGTTTTATGGCACTTAGGCAAATCTGTAACAAAAAATATATCATTAAATTGTTTTGTTTCTGAGAAAAGCTTTGTTGCAGAGCAACTACAGTGTAACTACTTAAAATGTAAGTGTAGTAATGTAAATGTACTAATAAGTTGAGAGATTAAGACCATGCCAGCAAGAAGCTGTGTGTTGCAGTATGCACAGCATTTACTGCTCTGTGGAAGTCACTGATGTTTCTTCTGAAATACCATTCTCCAGATCATGCTATGTTAGTGGGAACCAAGCATCTTGTGACTTTTGATGGAAAAATGTATGATTTGGCATCAAAGTGCAGTGTACTTCTTGCCAAGGATTTTGTTCACAGTGCCTTCACTGTAATACTAAATGAGGAAACTAGGAACTCAAGATCACTGTATGTGGAGATGAACCAGACTGTGATCACTATCTACCCCCATCTAAAGGTATGAAGATCAAGTCAAATATTATTTTTGGCAAAAATTTACTCCAACTGACAAAAAGTTTTTAAAATATTACTGCTCAAAACACAGATCAGAAGCACTCTCGGGCAATGCCTTTAAAGTAACTGCTTCTTAAAAAGAAAGTACCTCTCCAAAATAAAGCCTGTTTAACTCAAGGGCTGCCTCTGCTCTCTGTATATGACAGAAATTATTCAACTTTCCTCTGACATGGTCTGAGAAAATGCCCTTGAGAGGGAGGCTTTGTGCTTTCTGCTCTTTCAGAAGTTTAAAAGAACCCTGTTCTTATTACTTTAACTCTGGGCAAAGTTGACCTCATTGCAAATACAAATCCACTGTGCTTGCCTGTGACTGAACTTCCACTATGACAGATTTGAAACTGCATTTTCATTTGAAAGCAGATATCCAAGATGTATAACTTCTCCTTTACGGAGGAGAACTGCCAAGTCCTGGAGCAATCCCTTGAAAACAGTACCCTGAGTTCAAGGCGAGGAACCAACAAAATAGAAGTGTCTGATCAGAAAGGAGTTTCTGTCTCTTGTGACTTTCAGTATGATCTCTGTACTATCACTCTGGCTGGGTGGCACCACGGTGAGTATCAATCATGCAGCTGTTGTCAGCTGTCAGTCATTTCTGCTCTCAATTACCTGTATTACTGGTAGTACCAGCACCTGTGCTGTCTTGCAGTTGTTTTTCCCCTCTTCATTTATAGACACCCTGGAAGTGGCCCAAGGCATTTCCAGTAATTGCCAGCTAGAGCACGGAATGCACCATTCCAGGGAGAAGAGCAAGTTATGGGTTACTGTTAATTCAATACAATAAAGCAGACAGAAATCAGAAGCAGAGGTACTACAGTCTGCCCAGCCCCAAACCCTGGTTAAGAATCTACTCTAGAGCAGGCTTAGCTTGTCAGGCCCCCACGACAAGTACAGAGGGAGGCCCAAAATCTCACAGGGTTTTTGGTATACTCGGAATGCAGTCCTGTACCACCCATGTACCCCACACTATTTGAAAAATCACCCCCCAGAGATTAGTGGAGAATGGATCTGATGCCTTGATATGCTCAGAAGCCCATGACCAGATGAGACAAGAGCTGGCAATGCAGGCTGGGCAGCTTCCCCTCTTCCACAATAGAGCTGAGCTGTGCTGGACAGAATAATCAGAGCCCAGAGACACCTGCTGTAATTTTCCTGCACCCCTGACAACTCCTATTTTACTCCATTTCAATTTCCCCCCAGGTATTTCAGCTGGGCTTTTTGGTACCAATGATAATGAAGCTGGAAACGAATGGATGGTGCCTAATGGTTCCCTCACTGACAACGTGCAAGAGTTCACACAGAGCTGGCAGGTAATGAGCTGAGGGGCTCCTGTGGGCAGGGCTGCTGAGCACGAGGACAATGACACACTGGGTTGGCTTAGATAACTAAAGCTCAGTACTGGAAACAGCAGCACACTGCATTGTTTTGCTGTGTCTAACCAGGGAAAGAGCTGCACATATTTGCTAAAAACTGTTCAAGAATTCTCTATAAATAGGCTTTGAATATTTTTGGCCTACGTGGTAAAACATAGAGGTGGATGCTGCTGCTTTTAGAAGAAATTGATATTGGAGCCAAGTATCTTTGATGTTTTCCTCCTTAGAGCACCTCTCCCTGGAATACAGGGGATAGGTGGTACTAGGTCTGGGCCAAATCTGTACATTCATCACTCAGGCCACAGTCTGAAGTTTTCTTTAGAGCTGTTAGTTCTAGCTGGGTCTGTTGAGACTCTTTGTTCTTAGTGTTTTGTGTCTTATCAACAAACAAAACTTCAGAAACAAATAACTACTAAATTTTTTCTTCATCCCCACACCAGGAAGTATTCAAACCTTTTTGGAAGGTTAGCTGCTGCTGTCAGTTACTGATTTGTATAAAAAGACTCATATAAATATCATAAATAAATGTTGTAATAACAATTTTATACCAGTAACATTATAGCTCTGCTAAGTAAAAACAAAATAATCTAAATGCACAAACATGCAGTTGTAAGGAACCATTCGTGAATTCAACCAACCAAGAAAAGTAGTCTTAAACATGTTCTCAAGCCATGTTGCCAGGATCCCCTAAATCCCTTCCAAGTTTAATTTTAAGAAGCTATTACCAAAAAGAAAAGGAACCATCCTCTTATTACCACAAAGATTTTGTGACTCTTCCATTTATCCTATCTCACAGAAGATGTCCAAGTTCTGGGAACATAAATCTTATTTTCAGCTTTATGTCAGTACTTTACTGTAAAAGAGAGAAGTGACTTAGTGTCATACAGAAGCAGGGCAGCCCCCAGTGCCCTTCTTTAGGGACAGAATGTTGCACTTGCACTATTGATTGGAAGGGCTCACACTGAACTGTGAACTCTGACTGCAGCTTGCTCCCAGGAACTTTATCACAGCCTTTGTCAAGCACCGACCTTGCAAAGGACATCAGCAGAGCTCCACCACCACAGAGCCAGGGCTGCACTGCAGGAGGGGACTGTGTCTGACTCCTGCAGGATGAGGGTTAGCACAGAGTAAACTGCCAGTGCATTTTCCTTAGTAACTAAAATAACTAAAATTTACACTTGCTTAAAGAAATTCTTGGTGGTGTAGTTTTGTTGTTTCTTAAAGCCACCTTTACCTATGAATAATAATCCAGCAAGGGTATGAAGATTTTTTTTCTCCATAAGGAAGATCTAGTAAAAGCAGAACTTTGACCTTGTCAGATCTGTAGAAAAAGAGAACTAGCCAACTACCTGCTACATCAGCAACTACACACCAAAATCCTTCAGTGAATAACAGAATCAATACCAAAAGGAAACAAGGTCTAATCTGCAAGGTTCCTCCCAATATTAACGAACAGTGAACATCAGAGCAGGGTACTGAGCTGCCTTCAAACCAGCTCACACTGGAAAGCTGAGCTCGTCCTACCCTGATGCATGCAAGAAACTCCCAAAATCCACCAACTTCAGTAATTCTCTTTTTCCAGGTGAATAAGTGCAGTCTTGTACCGAAGAAGGAGAAGCCATGTCCAATTACAGCTAAGCAAAACATCTGTAAAGCATTCTTTGAAGAACCACATTCACTTCTTAGGAACTGCTTCAAAGTTGTAAGTAGAACTCCAGCCAGAGGTACTGTCTTGTGTCATACAGAAGTTCAGTAGCAGAGAACTTTAATCCAGACAGGAAAAAAAAGGTATTTTTATCACCATAAATATAAATGGAGGTTTTTGACATTCACAGAGTACTGGCATGACTGCACTGATCTTTACGACACAGGTTTAGAATTTGGACACAGAAATAACCTCCTCACTCTTAGGAAGGGAATAAAGGTTTATGAATTGTCCTAACCAGGCAGATGGGAGGGGACAGAATCCAAACCTCTGGGTTTATCTGCAGGTCCTCCTGCTCCCCTAACCTATCCCTTTGTGCCCAGGTGGAGCCCAAGCCATTCTACACCATGTGTACACAGGATACTTGTGACTCCCCAGCCTTGGCAGCTGCCTGCAGCTTAGCAGCAGCTTTTGTTCATTTGTGCAACCGGAATTTTGTCCCTGTGGCAATCCCTCCACAGTGGTAAGTTTCATTTCTTCTACCACCTCAAATAATCTGACTGCAGTGCTCCAGTACTTACATGTCTGCAATTCAAGAACACATGAGAAAATAAAACTAATGAATCACACTGTGGCCATAAGCAAAACAGATGCTATTCCCAGAAATATTCTTCTTGCCTCTTGGCTACCTCCCTTTCCTGCTGTTCACTCACCAGCACACCAGAGCCCATCCACTGCACACTCTCTACTGCCTTTCTTATTTTGTCCTAATCTGCTGTGTAACAGAGGCAGAAGCATACCTGCAGAATTCTGTGTGATGACCCCAGGAGTTTCTCCTCTTGGACACTATTTCTGGTTCCATCTTTTTTTTGGTCTGAATAATACATTTGGTTTCATATTAACAACAAACATATATAGACACAATATACTCAGAGACCTAGTTTTGTATTTTTCAGTCTCTAATAATGAAATTTGTCTATCTTTTCAACCTAGAATACCCATATGATCAATACTTGTGTTCTAATGCAGCTGTCATCCAGACTACACTGTTAAGTGTTCCTGGAATTCCTGGATTCCTGGAATATAGCTAAGGAAGACAAAAAGCCCTAATAGAGCAGTAGCGCTTGCTTGAAATTTTTTAATTACAATCCCTTCCCACTTCTGTAGTTCTTGTGCCAATTTGTGCATTCCAGGAGTGACTGGTGCCACATGTGCTGCTAACTGGAGTTCCATTATTGATACTCTTGCCCAAGTAGTAACTCACTGTATTTTTAGAAGACTGCAATGGAAACATTTACACCAAATAAATGGCAGAATCAGAGAGAAGAGCTAATTACACTTTTGCTTGAAATGAAGCACTTGGGTTTACTCCTTTTATGCTCCACGCTTTGCTAAGGTTTAGTAATGAAAAGAGGGTGGGCTTTCCAATATAGGTAATGAACTATTATTTATTTGCATTTGTAAACTCACTACTATGTCAAAGGAGTGGTTTGGTGACAACAAAGTCATTTGTAGTATGCCTTTAAAAATTTACAATTATTAGCTGACTTCTTACCCATTAAGGAAGGAAGTAGTATTTGTAGATGGATTTGTTTGCCATAATATAAAAATGTAGAAAAAGTAACATCACACTCCCACAGGCTGAAACAACATCAGGTGTCAGTATCTGCCTGAGCTGTTCATTCACTCAGCTCCTACAGAGTGGATGATCAGGACATTTCTGGGTAGCATCCTGTAGGCAATGAGTGGTTTTAGCTCCAGTAGTTACATAAACTCTTCAACATATAAATATGAAACACAGAGACAAATTTTGTTCAATCTGTGTCAACAGAATATTCAGTTGAAAATAAAGTTCTAGAATAGCTTGGTAGCTGAATGACTGAAGTCAGCTAGTGCTGCTAGCTTACATTACTCATTTCTGAGGAAAAGGATTGGAATGAAGGTGGATCACAAGCTCAGTTAACAAGAAAATGCTATTAAAGAAGCAAAATACATTGGTGATGTACACATGAATCAACATTTAAGACAAATACTTCTTGTTGTTAGTGGACATGAAAGAGTGGAAGAGTGGATTCAAATCACAACAGTGAGGTTTGATCTCAATGAGGCAGGAAAGCCTTTATTTTGGGGTTTGCAACCCTTTTTATGAGGTGTTCTGATCCAGGGTGACATGACTGGCCAAAGGAACCACCTGCCATTGGTGGAACAAGAGAAAAACACATTCAGAACATGTGTGGGACATTGTTCTGAGAAACAAAACCTATTTACAAAAAACAGTCCTTGAAAGAGAAGTTTCCTAAAAGACTTTCCCTTGGGAACAGATCAGGCACTGCCAGGCTGAACACTCTCTCAGGCTCAGAAAATCATGTCCACAATTTCTTCTCTATTTAGCTTATTTTAAGTATCCAGTTTTGGACACCATGTTTTACTTAAATTGTGAACCAGTTGAGAACAGTTCTGGGGAAGAAATGGAAGAGCTGAGGAAAGGCATGAGTTAAATCTCTAAATATGTAAACACCCTAAAGAGAAGGAAGTTGAACAGACCAAGACTAAGACTAAGAGAGAATTAGGTTTGACACAGTGAAAGAGTCTGTAATGGTTGGGTTACTCACGCACAGTAACTGATAACGACAGTCATGAGAGCAAAACAGAAAGTGGCTGTCAGCAGAAACTACCTCTGCACTATTTCTTAGAAATTTATGCTTGTCAAGGATCTTCCATTGAATAGCTGAACTACCCATACTTCATAAACTTTAGAAATAATGCTGCCCTTTTCCTCCTAAATGTGAATTTTTCAAACCTGAGAGAACCTTACATCTTTATTTCAGTTTGGCGATCCAAGATAAAATCATATCTAAAATGCTGGAGTACTTTCCTCAAAATTTTTTGATGTCAAATATATCTGATGCTATTTTCCCTTCAGGGATTTTTTTTTTGTATTTCACTGTAATAGAGGTTGCATTAAATGTGACTTAGACTTACTTACCACCTACCTGGACTTAATCTCTTCTTCATTTCAGCTTGAGCTGAATGGCAGATACCAACCCTGAAGATGGAAGAACCCTTTCAGCAGCCAAAACAGAACATTTATTTTAGGTAGACAAGCTAGAGGCAAGAAGGGGGAGAGAACACTAGAAGTGTGAATGCATTAGTGTTAACTGTGAATATAATGAAGTATATAGTATAAAAGGAAAACTTTCCACCCAGAACCTCTGAGGGCAAGAGGAATTATTTCCTTTTGCCCTCAGAGTATGTTGACAAGAAACTATCATCAACCAAAATAAATTGAACATGAAAGTATCGGTTACTCTAAAGAAATTCTCCCATTTGGCAGCAAAATTACCTCTCCACAAGCCTTGAACCATAGCACAGCTACACTGAAAAGGTGAGGAAAGCTCTCTTCCAGCTCAGATTAGTAGAAGTGGACTACTTTGTGAAAGCAGCATCATCAGCTTAGAGTCAGCAGAGATGCTGACTTCTCCAAAAATGAAACTCCACTGTTCAGTGATTCTGGAGAAAGTTATCTATCTGTCCAGGGAAGTGCTCCACTACACAAAAAGGCTAAGACAGAAATAAGATGGGTAAATAATGGAAAACAGGGAATCATTGTCTCATTGTTATGCTGGTTGATTTTTCCCTTATTAATGTATACACTGTTAAATGAGAAACAGCCTTGGTTTCTGCACAGCAGTTTCACATTTTCCCATTGTCTTTAGAACCTCCTTGTCAGCTGATGTGTTGGGAAAAGCTGACCAATGTCTATCCTATCCATGAAAAAACATTAGGGTGTTATAGCTGCTCTTGGGTGAGTGTCTCACCTGTTAGATCCTCTTCTGTATTGTAGTCACTTGATTTTAAAATTGCATTACCTTTCTCCACACAGTGCCTGGAATGCAGTAAAAGGTAATACTGCAAAATCCATCCAATGTCTTTGCATAATATGCAAACTGATATTGAAATAATGGCATTCTGTACTATGACATCATGCTAATAAATATTTGACTGCCTTATTTTTACGCTGGAGTACATTTTTATTGATTATTTGTAACAACAAAGTTGTACTGACCTAGAGAGTTAGAACTGGCTGGGTTTGACTGGCTCACAGACAAAGCAAGCAGCCGCCTCTTGTGAATGCTGCTTGCAGCTGCACTCACTTCATGAAAACTTACTCTCTAGCTTGATAGAAATTAAGACATGATTCCTACACTAGTCAGGAAAAAATCCTACAATTGTTAGGATTCCCACATACATCAGATGCTAGAAATCAAGTCTTCCTCTTTGGTAATTTTATATCTGCACCCTGGTAAAAAGAGAAAGTTGTATGAAATATTTCTGGAAGTTAAATAATATTTATACTAGTTACTGATTAAAAAACCACATAATTTTCTCCCCAGTCAATTAATGTCACTTCACACCCTAGCAAAGGACACCAAGCACCTCTGAAAAAAGTTCTGCAGTGACAGTTTCAGGAACAAAATAACATCAGCAAGCAGAGGAAAAGACTGAGAAGAGCTCAGTCAGAAATAGAGGAATTTAACTAAATGCTAACTGCAGACAGCAACACTGAGCTGGATGCAGACACCAGGTCTCACCTGAAAGCTGCATATAACTTATCACTTGTAATAAAGAAGCCATTTAACTACCAATAAACATTTTTGACTGCAGCCATTTCACTCAGCACAGTTGTTTGGTAGCTCTGAGCTGTTCCCAGGTTCTCCATGCACACAGTGCATGAGAGCATCTAGATACTCTTTAGAATCAGGAATTCCCACAGGCCCAGGACTTGCCTCAAGCCCTGAAGCTCAGCAGGAGCCAGAGCCAGCCCTACTCCGAGCCTAGAGCCACAGGCCAGCTGGAAACCTACTGACCCTGTGGGGCTGGCCTGGACACCCACTGACCCCATGGGCTGGTCTGGACACCCACTGACCCCATGGGCTGGCCTGGACACCCACTGACCCCATGGGCTGGTCTGGACACCCACTGACCCCATGGGCTGGCCTGGACACCCACTGACCCCATGGGCACCTGTCTGCACACAGGGTATGTCTTAGACATCACTTACACTGAGCAGGGCTAACAGAGCCACCATCAGGGATGAGGGGAAAAAACAGAAAAGAAAAAACCTCCAAACGATCCCACACTTAAATGAAGTGTTCCATGTCATGTTCATAACTGGAGTTTAGCACTGATTCATAGCTGTCATGGATAAAGTCTTGTCTCCATGTTTCTGCACTGGCAGCTGTGCCTTTGCTCCCTGCCAGACTCTACTGTTAATGCTCTGTCACAGCTGTTCACCAAATACCTGCCCACAAACAAAGCATGTCACAGGCCATGGGATTCTTCAACTGAACTGTATAAACCCTTAAATAAACCAATAAAACCATCCACCCAAACAGCTTTTAAGTATGTCTTATCTACTGCACAGTAATGTCTCATCTGGGGAATTAAAAAATGGAGCCAACACATCACCCTCTAGCCGAACAGAGAGATGGCAGCTCCATCAGCAAACACAACAGCAGAGTGACAGGGGGATGTGGGGAAGCCCCTTCCAGGTGTACCTGAAGGGAGGGACAGCAGCCTCCCTGGAGGGCAGTGTGCCACCTCCACACAAAACAGCCCTTGGGCCGACTGAGAGACCCTTTCAATTCCTCATGGATGTGAACCTCTGGAAAAGAATCATCTTGGAAGGGTTTGACTGAAAGCATTTATCAGATCAACCCATCAGCTGCAGTACTTCAGAAGTGGCTTTTTTCACTGCACTAGCCCTGGCTTTATCAGGACTAAACTTTTCGTAGATAACTACTGGCAATGCTGCACATTATTGAACACCTTGACTCAAGTAATCCAAAGTATTTATGCCTTGGATGCCAGTAATGCAGTACATGCTGTCTTATGGCAAATATATAATATCCGTTGCATATCTCATGGATCTCCCCACCACACAACACAGCAATTTCTGCCTCTCTAACTCCTGCTGTGAAAGCACTTTGAACACACCTGCCCACACCAGCTGTCCTTGCAGGGGACACACAGGTTCAGTCGTGCTTCCCAGTGTACTTTTAGTGCTTACAACTCACCTCCAACATGTTTTTTATACAGAACCCCCACAATCTATAAAGTTCACAGAATTTCTGCATATTACACCAAGTTAACCCCAACACAGCTGTAACAGAAGCTCACCTTTGACCTCCTCCTCCACACAGGGCTAAAGAAGCCCCTTATCCTATAACTCCTCAGTTATATACTCTGCTGTAAGATAGCAACAAAAATCACAAACCCATGTTCTAATTGCACAGTTTGAGATACAAGGTGAGGAAAAGGGAGAATTCCCAGTACGCAGAGTAGAGCCCCACAATGCCAAAGTGGAAATTCAGAAACAAGGCCCTTCAGCCCAGCCTTAAACAGCCACCAACAGCCATAAGCAGCATCAGCCTCTCAGTAGATCAAGTACAGCTGAGCTGGGAGTCAAAGCAATCTCCAGCAGTATTATGTTTAGAAGTACAACACTCACCCTAGCTACAAATGTCTTTTGCTTTCAACTCCCAGGAAAATAATTTTTAATATGAACCAGTTACCAGCCAATTTGCTGGTCACATGGATTTACTTCTGAAAGGCTACAGCACTCCACAAATGGATTTTTTTTCCAGAATTACAAACAATAAACAAACCCAGACTGCCAAAATTCTTTACCTCTGTATGTTTCAGCATTTCACCAGCAGTATCTCAGAGCACAGGATGTCCAGCTGCCTGTGATGTGGTCTGGTTTGGAATACGAACTAGAGACTGGAAATGTAATGCAGTCCTTAGTCTGCAAAGATGTCACATCTTTAACGGATGGTAGCTGGTTTCCACATGCTTTGAAAACCTAATCCCACAATTTAAAAACTGAATTACCATCACTTGATTCTCATCTTCAACTGTAGAGCATTCAATCACAGATACTGCTGGACAATACAGTCCCCAATAATAAAACCATTCCAACACAGAAAATGCAATGCATTTGTCAGGACCCAAATTCTCTTCAGACAAGATGGAAAAGAAATAGTAGTAGCATTTCTACTTTTTATAGGTTTCTTGATGTGATTTCATAGTTTGTTTTTTTCAGAGGACAAAGAAAGATAGGAAAAGGATATAATTTAGAGTGATTTAAACAGTTAAAAATAGTTAAAAATATACTGGAAGAAAAAAACCTTCAAAAAGAAAAATGCACTTAGGCACAGAATGCTTGTTTCTGGAGGTAAAAACTATTTACATCTTGCACCTGGAGTATCTGTTCCAAGGAATCCCACATCACATCTTTTCATTAACTTCACTGGAACAGAGGAGTCATTACCACTTTAGGTATTTCAGAAACTAGAGAGGTATTTCAAGTACAAGACATTGCTAATGATTACCAAGAGACACCTGTCTTACAAGTAGTTTACAGACATGGTGATTACTGAAATAGAAAATACAGGTGTAAACGATTATTTCCAACCATAGCCTAAATGGCTTGAAACATATTTTGCCTTCATGCCAGGTACTGAGCTCACCCTTGTAACCTAAGACCTGTGCAGCCCTTGCTGCCATGAACACCCTGCTATAAAACAACTGCTTCAACCCCTGCTCCCCCAAACAGCAGCTAACACACACAGAAACAAACATACAGCCCTTTTAATAGTGTGGACAACTTACTCAAAACATCTAACAGGCATTTCTCAAATATGTTGGTATAAAAAGAGACCGGAAGACACAAACACTGATTATTACCAGATAACCACTGGTCCCTACACTTTACTGAGCCAAATTTCTCACTTTGGTTTACTCTAGGAGTAATTACAGAGAATAGTCCCACATTCTGAACCAAAAAAGCAAAAGAAACCCAATTTCCAGTTATTTTAGGCAGAAAGTAAAAGTATTAAGGGATCACTCTTTGCAAATCTTCCACTTCAAGGTTCCACATATCCTTATGGACGGGATTTTCAGAAAGATCTGTCATCTTTATTGCTCGAAGAATGGGCTCAGGACTGCAGGACCGCACCACACCCATCACCATTACATACTTCCCTAAAAAACAAGTAAGCATTAAATGTAATTAATCTTTGTATTATCCTTTAAATTCATAAACCAAATTACTTAAAGCCAAGTAAACACTGTAAATTGAAAATGCCAATACTTGTAAGGAAACTCAAAGAATGAAGATTTCTTAAAAGGCTTCATTATCTGGACAGCCACCTTTATGGCATATTTAACTACATTTTCACATACAGTAAGAGCCCCAAACAAACGCGTATTTGTCTTGCTGTGTACACGGACTAAGGATAGGTCAAAAGGCAGAATTTTTAAGCAACGCGCCTATTTCGTACCACAATTTTCGCAATTCTGCAGAGCAACATTTCTCCATTTGAACTGGAAGTTCTGATGAAGGGAAGGGAATGAAGAAACAGAAAAGACAAATAAGAGAAGAATGCCTCTCCCTGTTCTGGGCCGCCTGCATAGGGCTCGGCAAAGCCGCAGGGCCCGGCCGGGCAGAGTGGATGTGCCGAACCACGTTAGGCCGGGCCCAAGCAGGGACAGCGCCCGCTGCCCGCGGAGGTGCCCCCGCCCCGCGGTACCTGCACTGAGGCACGGCCGGCCCTGCGGCACCTGCTCCACGCCCAGCACGGTGAAGGCGCCGCTGCCGTCCTGCAGCCGGGCCGAGCCGCCGTCGGCGCCGCGCCGCACCTCCAGCACGGTGCCCTGCATCCACACGGCCCGCAGGGACAGCGGAGCCCGGCCCNCCCCGCCGTGCCGCCCCCCGAGCCACCGCCCCTCACCCGGATGAGCTCAGAGCCTGACTGGCCTTCATTTTACCTGGTCTCGGGTCAGGAGCGGCCCCTTTACCTGCAGAAAGCTGTGAGCTGTGACTCGGGGCCTGGCTGGAGCCGAGGG
>VWYI01043220.1:150403-355481 GCA_013399455.1 Anthoscopus minutus
TGGGTGGGTTGACATTTCATCTAAAAAATAAGCCAAGAAATAAGCTAAGGAAGAAAGAGGAGGATAGAAAAAAAAAGACAAGAATCAGAAAAACCAGAGGGATCATTACTTTCACAAGTCCTATTACCTACGAAAGTGCAGAATGGGTAAAAACACACTAACTGCAATCATTGTTCTTTAGAAGAGCTTTTGTTCTCCATTAAAATAGGCAGTTACTTTATTTGAAAAATCTGGTTTTGTCCTGAGCAGCAAAATACATCAAAAGACCTTTTTTTCTACTCACCCATCATGTTGTGAATTATTTATTCAGTATTTTTTTGCCAAAGATATTTTCTGTTTAGAGACATTCTGCAAATGGGACTTTATTCTTTTTATAGTTTAAGGAAGCAGTTAATTTTTTGTTACCACTTACAGTAAGAATAAAACATAATATTGGTAATAACAATAAAAACACTGACATCTAAGCACAATACAGGACCATGTAATCTGGCAATCAAATCATATGGCTTACAGGAACAGAAAGACATTAGATGGTTACTGTATATGAATGCAAGATTTGAGCAAGGCTCACAGGAGAATATTTGTAATTTATGCCCTTAAGCTGTAGTCACTTGACAGCATCAATATTTAGTTTCACATAAAAAAAATTAATTGTGCCAAATATTGATAAAAGTATTGTATTCCTATTTGTTACTGCGTAACAGGAGGGTCTAATGCTTATTAAGCCATTAAAAATACAGATCAAGGCAAGACCCCTACAAAAGTGTAATCTTCAGGAGAGACTAAAAGGTCCCTTTTAAAAGATTTGCCTTCAAGAAACTGTGTTATAAAACGGGCAAAAAGCACTGGCAACCTGCATCAAGAAATGGATTTGTTTTCCTAAACCAGAAAATCCTTATCTTTCAGTAAAATGCAAAGTTATGCTGAATTATCTGCAAAGCTCTTCCCCAAGACCTGGTGCAGCTCAGCACAAACACATCATGCAGCTGCAGGGAAAATGTCTGAGGCCTCAACAGACTCTTCTGGAGGTGACCCCACAGCAATCATCCTCTGATTTTAGGGTAGCAGAGGAAGACAGCACACAGTTGGAAAAGGCACTGAGTTGGTGGCTGCCAAGCTCTAAATTACACTGGATTAAACATGAGCAGATTTTTGAGAGCATACTTGATGAGAGAGTTTTGGTTTGCATGGATTAAAGAATCAATCTTTTGCCTGCCACTACAATTTGCACCTCACATCAAAGCAATCTTCAAGGACATTATTCCTCAGCCTGACATGCACATGAGATTGTCACAGCATGGGTAAAAAAAACTCAAAACTACACCTAGACAACACAGTCCAGATGAAAGCAGGAGTCAGGGCTCCCTCAATTACACTGGCAGTGTTTTGTTAGTATGGTGCCAAGAGAGCTTAGAAAAGAATTTGACCCCAGATCTCTGTGGAAAGAGATTTCCAAAGAAGCAGCAACTTGAAATTTTCTGTTCAGCTCAGACTTGTTGTGCCACCAGACAGTACTACTAAAAATGGGAGCAGTTCCCTGCTTCTCTCCCTAATTTTCATAAAAGGCTGATATTATAGAAGCAGAAAAATTTTTCTTTCCCTTGGCCAGGAAGTCTGATCTTTTACAGCTTTTCATCCTACCTGAAAGAGTTCTAAAAAAATCCTTTCCAGTCCATTGGCCAATGTACAGAACAGGTTCTTCAATTTTATTTCTGTTTCTCTTTCATAGTATTGAGAAGTTACAAACTGGATTTCAAACAAATGTTTAATTTTTTTTCTAGGATTTGGAATCCAAGTAATCATGAGGGAGCTTTTTTAATTTTATTTTTTGTATTTTGTAAGCACTTGCTTTAGAAATAGAGCTAGCTGGGAGCTCCACAGCTGACTGCAAGAAAAATCACAAAGTGTGGAGCTGAAAAATACATGGATCATAATGGTTATGTTTGAATGGCCCACCAATATCCATAAAAAAAACCTTGTCTCTGGCAGCCCAGAAACTCAGAGGATTCAGAACTCAGAGGATGTGATGGGGACAGGCCCAACGCTTGCTCTATTCTGGCATCTCCAGCAACAATGCCTGCCCACAGTCACAGAGTAAACTGCAAAGGGATATGACTGAGCCTTTCATATCTTGGTTCAGCAGAAGGAAGCAGCATGTGGGAGCTCAGCCTCACAGAAGAAAGCTGTGAAAACAATCCTTTGCAATAACATGTTACTCTGGAAGTGGTCTGAGACTGTCTTCCTTTCACTGGTATTCTTATGAAACTCCACTGAAGGTTTTAGCACTTACAGTATCAGGTTTGACCTTCAAGAGATTTGTCCTTTGCACTCCTTTTCTTACACTGCACATGGAACAATATGACACAAATACAAGAATATAAAACTATGTTGTTCCTGGTGTTCTTTTGTATTGCATAAAAGATGCAGTGTGGACATGATGACTGTAGTCTGGAAAAAACATCTTTATCCTTCAAGGTTTTTTTTTTTAGACTATCTCATCATCACTGAATTTAATTAATGATTTGAAATTAATGGATCAATGAGTTGGAATTAATGGGTTGGAAGTCAGTTGTATTTACATGCCTAACATGAGCTTCAGCAGCTTGTAATTTATGCTTTGGGACAGAGCAGCCTGGCAGATGGATACTAAATTGCATTTGACCAGGAATTCCAAAAGACCTGGGGCCAGCAAAGTCCTATGCTGAAACAGGAAAACTCTAGGTGCAACCCGCCAAGGTTTTCATTAGGAGGTAGCTCTAATAAGTGGTATTTTAGATGTGACTTGGACAGGGCAGGTAAATGTGAGTGACAGGCATCAGAATCCCACTGTTTACAACAAGAAGAGTCTGGCCTCTCCCGTGGTGTCCTCAAGCCAAAATCTGCACTTTGAGAGACAGAGGAGTCAGAGTGTCCTTACTTCTGTGGCAAATACCATCAACTAAAGCATTAGCCAGGCACCTCCCAGTGCTCTTTTTCCTTGGGAACCTGATATAGATGCTCTACATCACATGGGAGCTTATCCTTACTGCAATCAGTAGAGGATTGTGGCAAGAGCTTTCCTGCAGCTGCCAGCTGCACCAGCGTGTGGAGAGGAAAAACAGCTTCTCCTCAGCTTGTACAGCCAGCCATAGCATGAGAAATTATTTCATTGCTTCCACCAGCATGCAAACTTACCCAGTTCCTGTTGCTCACCACACATCCCTGCCATCAAGCCTGCAGGCTGTGAAAAGGGTGATGCTGTCCTGCTTAGCTGACTCATTTCATTTACAAAGAATACTTAGAGAACTCCAGTTGTGTTCTGCAGAAATGGGTGTCACCTGTTCCTTTCTTTCCAGGGTATAAATATGCTGGCATGTAAATGAAATAAAATCAGAGTTCTATGGAATAGGACTATGGCACGAGTAAAGAAAAAAATGAATTGATCAGTCTTTACTTTACCAGTATTGCTTGGTCTTTACTTCACCAGTATTGCTTGATGCTCTGGAAATAGTCTGCACAGCTGGCTTCCAGATGGGCTTATTCTAACTCCTGCACAAGAAAAAAAGAAGTCTTTAAACAGGAAATATGAATGGCATTCAAAGCACTAGATCTTCATCCCAGCTGAAGTTGGGCCAGTAGCTAAGAGACTTCAGTCACTCACCTTTGTGACTAAGTTTCACTTTATAAAAGAATTGGATGTTTAGCAGAAGCTTAACAAGACTGGACAGTCCCTATAACCAGTGTTGGGGAATACAGATTTATGCAGAGCTGCTGCCTCTGCATAAATACTCTCTGATTAGCATGGTCAGCATGCAGTTCATTCAGCCATGTCAAAGAAGAATAATTTCCCTAAAGAACAGTAAGCAGAAGAGTGACATTTTACTTCCAAAAACTTAAAATCTGAGTTGTCAAATAGAAATCTACATAGAAGCCAGTAAGGCTGAGAAGTTATACCCATTCCAGACAATACCCTGACAGGATTCTGCAATACTCAAGGCCTCTATGAAGATTCATGAAATAAATTTCTGCTGCTTAGTAGGGAGAGGCTTTTACTAATAGTCAAATTTTCAAGATCTTTTTCAGGTCCAATCAAAAAGACTGCCTCTCTCTGTGAACTTTATCTGGTTTAAACTAAAAACATCACAGCTACAGCACCACCAATCAAGCTAATTTCAAATTAATAAAATGTTAGAGCACAGCTGTAAGGAACTCAGAATTTTAATATAATAACTCAAAAATTTTACAGCAAACTCACATTCAGCACACACATATATTAATTTAGAAAAAAAGCTTTTGGAAGTTAGCATCAAGCTACCTGAAGAGGAAAGTTTGAGGTGAATGTGAAAGAGCTACAGGGAGCCTGAGAGGAGAAAGCCCACACCTCTGTTGCTGTGTGGTAATACTCTGCAGAGTCTCCAGGGGCATGCATTTAACAGCAGCTTTGGTGGCAGCTGCAGGTTGCACAGACAAGCAGACCAGACAGCTATTTCTAATCACTGATAATTCATGTGAAAAGTGAATTGTCCTCACTACTCCCTGTGCTTTGGCCAATGTTACCTGTATTCCCATGGGGTATCAGCTCACACACAGACAGTGACTGTCCTTAACTAACCAAATTTTGCTCTGAGATCAGAGAATCTGTGTGTAAAATGGCTGCACTTCTTCATGAAGCTGTGACTAAAGTTTTGTCCATGTGATTGCCCAGGGATGCAGACAAAAAGGATCCTGGACTGGACACAAAGCACCAAGCAGCACTGGCATCTTCACAAAGTGCTTGTGAGCAATGGTCTCCTAACTCACCTGGTGCTGGCAAGTAACACCTGGAGAGGGAGAGCAATGGCCTTGGAGGGGAGGATGCTGCCAAGGGCTCAGCAGGAACTGGTACTTCAGAAAGAAAAAGCAAAAATCACAGCTGGAGAAACAGCTGGCCTTGTGCTGCTCTGCAGGGGGACACCAGGCATGGATTCAGAACAAACAGCTGAATGACTGAAAAAGCAAAAACAATATAAAGAGGAAGTCAACAGCAGTGAAACTTTGTTTGAAGCTGCTCAACAATAGCACTTACATGGTTTTGTGTACATAGGTGGACTGGGACCTAAAGAAGCTTGGGTTTCTATTCTGTAAGGCAAGATTCAAACCCAGAAGTACTTACAAGCCTGGATGCAGAATGCATTTATTGCCACAGCCCTACAAATAGCAGCCTGCTCCCCAAGTACTGGCACGAGTGAATGAATGAATGAACGTTGGCATGTTAATAGTGGTAATTTTGGATGGAAGTCACATTATTTTATGGATAAACAAGGCCTACTAGTCTTCTATTAGGTCTGAGATATAAAATGTCATTTTAAATCAAAGAGTTCTTCTTAAATCAGAACACTCAATGTATAACTGATGAAGTATGTTTTCACATTCTAAGGTTTCTTTAATTTATTTAAAAAATCAAAAGACGCAAGACTGCATGAACCAATGTCATGGAAATATCACATTTTAAAATACACTTTTAAAATGTCAAAACTGCCTCCACCTCTTGATTTAAGTAATTTTAATCACAGGTTTTAGTTTGTACAGCTATGCTGAAACTCTCTAATTTAGACCCATCTCTTTCTACTAAGCCCAGAATATGCAAAGTCAAATATTAATTTAATGGAATGAAGGTCAGAATTTTGTTGCTGGCAATCACTGTCTTGAACAGCCAGTACTGACAACTGATCCATGAGCATCTCAGTAGTCAGTTTTTCTGAAGGTAAATACACCTACTGGTGCTCCAGGATTTTAATCAGCTCCTTCCAGTGTGGCTTTAGAACCTCATGTATGAACTAAACAGGAAAGCAACATGAACCAGAGGAACATAGAAAGAAACTGTGAAAAGGGCCTACTTCAAGGAAAAATATTAAAATAACTTTTTATGTTCAGGCAAGTTGACCTTTCTGCTGAACTAATGATTGTGTGAAGTCTGCAGTGAGGCAACTCTAAGAATTTATCTACCTGAATATATTAAGATAGTTACTAATGACTCATATGAAAATAATTGATTTTTATAGAAGACTAGAAGATTGCACATAGTTGTGCAATACAATGGTTGTTTCTCAATGTAGCTCTATATAGGGCAGCCTTCCAAACGAAACAACAAAACTTGGACTTGAAATTCAAATACAACCAAAAAAATTACTCATCAGGGATCCAAATATACTGAAGCAAAAAACTTAGCAAGCTTTCAGCTTGTCAAGAAAAGCAGCAATAAATGATAGATGCAGACCCAGTGTGCCTTATTTTCAAAACCTGACAAGCCCACAAAACCAGACTTGCAGTAGTGCACTCTATTGCAAAAGCCATCAGTGTTTGTTTGTTCAAAATAGAAACTATCAATACTTTAAGAACCAACTAGGAGACATCAGTTCAGTGCAGATAGTGCCTCAGATTCATGCAAATATCACAGAATGGCTGTGCAGAGCTGGCAGGACACTGTGTGCACATTTTTGGTTGCACCTTTGGCATTTTGACATTCCAAACATCAAGCATTTATATTCAAGTAATTTCAGTTCTTACACAGGAGCATTTGAAGAACTGTAGCTCTGCTACAATCTGAACAACTACAAACGCTAGACAATAGACACTTGAGAACGGAAATGGGCAACACACGACCTTGGATTTGCAAGACAAAGCTTGTCAGATGTTGGGCTCCATTGCTGGTTACTGCTTCATTTATGAGAAATCATGTTGGGTGAAAGTGAAAGGCACATGCAAGTTTCTTTTTCTTACCTTTCTAATCTACAGATATCTCTGGTTGGTGAATACGTTATCTAGACACCTATAAAAATAACACTGTGATTACTAATAACCATAACAGATGTGGGTTAGGTATTTACATTTTTGTTGTTTTCATAAATTTTTAAGGCAGAGGGAGACTTGAACATTTGACCCTACTGTTTGACCCAGACCACTGGTTTATTTGCATTCTGGTACCTCTGGCTTTTCTTTTGCTGGGAACTCAGTGGTGTTTCAGTCCACTCCAGACCACAAGCCCTGCCAGCACTCACCAGTGGAGCTAAGGAGGCTGAAGCACATTCACTACTGCTTTCACGCTGCTATTTAATGGAATCAGTTTTACATTCATTTCTGGCAAATGAAATACTTGAGTGGGTGTCTGGGGATAGCAGAAATATTCTCCAGGCCCCCTTTTACCTCCATCCAGGTTTGTGAACAGCAGTTAAGCATACTGATGAAGGAATTAATACCTTTGGGCAGACATTTTTCAAATGCAAATGGGCTGGCTCAAATCACTCTCCAATTGCACTGCTCTTCCCTGCCCGGAAAAATGAAGCATTCAGGTATGTAGGTTTGATTCAGAATACATAATGTGGATAGTTCACAAAACACTTTGGCTGGCCCAGTTAAATAACAGTATATACTGATCATAAAACCAGTGCTGCTGAGTATCAATCACTGGTTCTTCTGACTGAAGGGTGTATTCCCTGTTTTGAAGGTACACAGTGCCTTCTAAAAATGCTACACACTTCAGGCCTCCTGTGGTATAAGCCCAAGTAATTGTCACTAGCAACTTCCAAAATCAAGGCTGGGAGGAACAGTCTCTATTAAGAAATATCTGAAGTCTATGGCCACAGGATTCATTGAAATAGTGCCACATTTTAGTCAAAACTGGCAGTGTTTGGTGAATGTCCCTTTTGCTTGTGGCAACTTTCCCTTCTGTTTCTTAGAAATGTCATTGTACTGCCCTGGATTCCGGCTGGACATGATTATCTGGGGAAAACAAAGATTCCAGCCAAAAGAAACAGAACTGAAAGCAACTGGAGAACTTTCTCATTTATCTTTTGATCTGTAGAACAGATAGATGCATTTCCTTCTAACGGCTGCATTTCCCAGACATAAAGCAGTCTCTCTCCACTAGTACTTCTGCAATTTCCCTCACACAGCTCTGGAGTGTTGCAAACTGGTTACATTTGTAGAGAGTACTCGTAAAGTCATAAAAGGAGCGGTGCCATAAAGTTCTTATTCATAAACTGGGGGAAAGTTTCTGTCCTTGAATTTCAGTAATTTTTCATGTTTTGCAATGTCCTCAGATTATAATTTATGGTCTGTAATCTTACACTAACCTTGGTTAAATTCCTGGTACATGAGTAGGAAAAAGTGTATTGGTTTTATTATTTCATCTGAAAAGTTACAGATATATCCCTTAGGGGCAATGCTTTCATCTTTCTGGTAGTTGTCTCTTGCAGGCTTCTACTGAAGAGCAAGTTTCCATCATGGTTTTCATTTGCTGCTTTTCATTCACATGTTTATATTGTCTATATATAATGCCTCGACTCAATAGCTCTCAAGTTGTATCTTCATGTTGCAGCTCTGCCTAAATGGATAGACTGTGCATTTCAGATGGTAAGAAATCAACAGGCTCTGCATGAAAAGACCTCTGGAAAGAGACAAATTGCATCCTGGGTCAGTCCCTGTCCTTAATCCCACTTGAGTGGCAGGAGGGAACTTTTACTTGTTTTTCCAGGACTTTTGCTATGTGGTACAACTTGGCTGGGCACAACTTGGTCTCTGGAAGCAGGTTAGCTCTGATCATACAAGCACAAGAGTCCTGTGAAGGCAGGATGAGACCCTGGACTGCAGACCTAGAAACACTGAGGTGCACCTAAGCATGTCCAAATGCCTCAGCAGGATGGTGCTCCTCCTGTTGCAGGGCTGACTCTGGTTACCTACTGCTTGGTACTGAAGCACTTTCTGATACCTTTTCCCTCTTCTTCCTTCAGTGTGCACAGACCCTGCGTTAAAACCTTCTCAGTCAGAAGAAAAAGGAACTCTTTATTGTATTTAAATTATAAAGCAACAGATGACTTACACCTGGGAGGTACTGCAGCTGCATTTCATCAGCCAGGAAATGTTGCATAGTCACAAAATGTTGCATACAGGAGAACTGAGACTACTTGTTTTTAGCCCTCTGCCCTGTTGGGCATCAGTTTCCAAAGATGGGCTTCTCTTACTTCCCTAGAACTCAGGGCTAGTTCTTTCTGATTAAAACCTGTTGTTAACTCTAACATTTATCTGCCTACTGCAGCTAAGTTATGTAACCTCATTTAACCTCCACATGCTGTACTTAGAGTATATTCTAGGAAATTTTAATTAATTCATATTTTCATCTAAAATACAATTACATTTTTTAAGAAATATTTTTAAACATAAAACACCAATTCAATATGGTTTTCCTTCCCTCGGTGTTGCTACTTTGATTTTTATGGAACAATTGTCACTATTTTTTCAAACTGAATTAAACAGTAGAGGCTTGAAGTACTTCTCATTCCTTCAGACTTCGAGACACTTTCTTAAAGGCATATCATTATCTTTTCAACCTCCTCAGTTTTATCCTGCAGTTTACTAGTGAGATCTTTGTGGGAATGTGTGTGCTTCAGGCTTCAGTTTAGGGAATCAGGCTCAAACTCCTCCCTGGCATGTCAAGGACATGCTTCTCAATTGAAATTAGGACCTCACACCACAAACCCATAGAAGGAAACATACTCTGGTCTTCCTGTGAACTTGCTTTAGTTCACAGAAAGGCTTTCAAGAGCCATTGACTTACAGAAAGAATGGGCCTTGCCTTCAAGCCTGCAGGTTGGGGCTTTGATTTAACAGAGGTGAGCCACTGACTTCTGTCTCAGCTTCAAATAACACTTAAGTAGCTTATCTAATAACTGATTAATGTGCAGTAAGTAAGCACTCAGAGGGATCACCAGAATTCAGTGTTTCCCAGGCACAAGTGACTGCTCTAGATGTTAACTTCCCAAATAATTAACAAATACTTCTCATTCCCTCTCAGTGAGAGGAGACTGCTACTTACTTACTAGGACAACTGCAAGAAAAGGGAGAAACTGAAGTTTGACTGCTCTCTACCAAAGGGGGACACAAGGCTCACTTTTCCACATTCTGAGGAGGCCTAAGTACTAATCAGCTGTCCTAGCAATGCTCTCTTGGCTTGCTCCGTTTTTAAAATACTTCCTTTCTTCAGAGATCGATTTTTGCACAATCTCAAGGGGGGGAAAGCTTCAGCTCTGTAGGCAACAGTTCCTTACTGGCTGATTGCATGGCACATTGGCTGCTTTGGATCTCCTTTCAAAGAAACTCAGTGCTCTCAATGTACACCACAGAGGACCATAAACAGGTCAAGCACTTCATCTCAGAAACCTCCAGCTTTTCTTGGGCAATGCTCAATGTTGTGACACACTTATTTTCTGGCTTCTAGCCTAAATAACTAGAGCAAGTTCACCAGGCAGTTTGTTTCAGAGCAGGGCTGAAATCCATGTCCTCATTCAATGCTAAAGCTATTGGCTTGCCTTTCCTTGCTGTGCCTGTTTCCTGATGTAAGTGTCAAGCTGGTCAATGCAAAAGGTTTTGTCCTACACAAATGATGAGTAGGGTTTAACCAGCACATCATCTTGTCTTTCACCCAGTGACCTGCTCTTGTCACACTTCAGAGACAAGAAGAGCAGTCAGAAAGACAAGCCCACCTTTACAGTTTGAATTGCCTTGGAAAAGCATGTGGGCTTCTTGCACTCAGATTTCTCCTGTTTGCTCTATTATGTGAATTCACTCTAACAGTGTGTAATGATAATGTGAAAAGATGTACATAATACATAAGAGATATAGCAGGAGCATGAAGAGGGTGGACACTGCTGAAAATAACTTGGATGATAAAAGAATCAATTGAGAAGATGAATTTTCAACCCACTGACTCATTCAGATGGAATAATTTGAACAAATTCGCAGTGATCATCCAGAATATTCTGTACAGCACAGCTTATGACAGATAATGATAGGTTATAATAGAAAGGTAGCAAAGAACTTGTGAACTCTGAGCCTGTAATTACTTGCCCAGTAATAAACTGGAATGCTTTTACTAGATGTTTTCAGTATGCAGGGATGAAAACATGTTTTTTCCCTCCAGCAGAGGGGGCTTGGCAGTAAGCTTTCTAAACACAATATCAAACGATTTCTTCAGAAATTGAGTAATACTAACATTGAACTGATTTTTTACAGGAACTTGCATTGTGTTATAGGTAAAAACAGAACTTCCTCCAAACAAGAGATTCAAATATAAACAGACAATTCTGGTGAGTGTCGTTCTGGCTATCTTGGTTTGCCTTATTTCTCAGTGTGGCTTTTCTA
The DNA here is from genome assembly GCA_013399455.1 of Anthoscopus minutus. Lineage (NCBI taxonomy): Eukaryota > Metazoa > Chordata > Aves > Passeriformes > Paridae > Anthoscopus > Anthoscopus minutus. Next base: position 161,558 of record VWYI01043220.1, read on the forward strand.
TTTCAGCAGAAAGCCCTTGCAGTTACACCTGACAGGCAGTGTGCAAATAAAGAAGGTTTTGCTCCTAATTCCTTTGAAAAACTAAGTCCAAGTTCCTGTTTAATCTGTCCCTGTAAAACACTTCAATGCGTGCACAAGAAAAAACCAGAGGATGCACTAAGGTAAAGTCCTGGTGGAAAGTTTTCCAAGCCATAACAAAGGTGTGTATTTGAAGGCCAAGCATGTCCTCTGTGTAGTCCGGAAGTTTACAGTACAGTTATTTGAGGCCATAAAAAATTGGCATAAATCCAGATGGCCAAAAGAGACACTGGCAAACTCACAGTATGGGTGAGACCAAAACTGTGGATGTAATCCAAGGTGGTACAAAAGCCCATCTGAAGCTAATGCTTAGTGTTAAGTTGCACACAGTGTTATGTAAAGACAAAAGAGTAACACAAATTTCCCTTTAAATGAAACCAGACTTGCTAGTAGTCTGGTAAATTCTTCTTTTTCGTGGTTAATTGGACTTGTCCCCCAAGTATTGTTTCCTTGCTTGAGTAATAGGGGAAAAGTACAGGCAGGTGCATTTGAACACCTGGGATTATATTATCTTTATTATTTCTGATGAATAGTCTTATTCCACATGTGACTACTTGAAAATGGCACTTTCATTGCTGTTCAAAACCTGATTCTTTTACTTCTAATAAGAACTAGCTGTTGGTTTTAATGACAGATTCTGGTAAATGTAATTTCACCTCTGTGGCTCCAGCTTCTGGTGAAGGAAATATTGAAAATAATGATGCACAGTAGTAACTCAAAATGAAATTGATGCCAGATGTAGCAGAAGGTGCAAATGACTCACCATGACCAGTAAGGGTGCAGCACTTTCCCTCCCTGACGTGGGCATGGGCTGTCCTGTCACAGCCACAGGCAGCAGTCACCTTGCAGGATGCTGGCAGGTACAGCACTCCCAGCACTGGGCTCTGCCCACTCACTGCCCTCACTGGTCATTCTGGTGAGCTCTTCTCAGAAAGCAGGATCTCAGCACCCACTCTGTGCTTGTGGGGCAACACCCACATAGCCCCATAATTTTCCCCAAGTACTAATATACTTAAAATAAGAGTATGTGGGGGAGGAAGAGGAAGAGAGTTCTGGTCACCTGGTGAAATAAAATTATCATTTAGTGTGGGTATCAGAGTGATCAGATTGTCTATTAAACCTCCTGTTTGGAAGTGGATGTACTATGTACTGACACTATTTCTGGTATTTCTGGTAGAAGAAAAAGGAGTTTAGGGCAGTTCATTGGGAGGGAGGTGGATGGGACAGGTCACTGTGTGTCCTTGGTCCCCAAGCCAGAATCCCAGCTGATGGCAGCAGCTCTGGCAGATGGAGAGCCCCAGCCCCTCCTGCCTTTGAGTCCCCTCATCTACAGCACACCTCTAGCACTTCCAGCCACTGATGTCAGCTACCCCTGTCTTGGGACCCACTGCCCTCTGTGCCCCTCATCCCACTTCTGCAGTGCCAGGTCCCCAGTGCCAGCCACCCCTCAGCACCTCTGCAATAATCTGAGTTCCTTTCTGGCAACAGCTCCTTGGGTATCCCTTCCTCAGGTGCACTTGGGAAAATCCCGACTCCTGCTTTTCAGATGGGAGGGTTGCAAAACACACCAAGTTCTCCATCATTCACTGCTGTGAGGGCAGCAGGACTTGGCTGAAGGAAAGCAACTTGGCTGAGTGGCAGCTTTGGGAGGGCCATGCCCTGCAAAGCACTGCTGTGGGGAGCACTGGAGAAGACTAGGGAAGAGAAAATAGAAGAAAAGTGGGCAGTTATAGGAATTTGCAAGAAAAAGAAGCACATACTTTGATATTAATGACTTGAGTCAGAATACAAGGAGGCAGAACTTCCCAGAAAGGAAGTGCACTAACAAGGAACCACAGATAACCTTCAGACGCCAAACTGAAAACTCTGGAGAAAGCAGACAATTCTCAGAAGGAAAAAAAAACCCTTTACAAAGTACACTTAATATAACAGAGAGAAAGAAAGCAAAAGCCAGACAGGATCTTGAAACTAAATGAGGTGTTAAAACAGAAATTAAAGGGTCACTTAGATAACATCGGGCTGGAAAGCAGAAAAAAACAGAGTGGAGTGAATTTTAAACCTGGACCATTGGTATTTGTTCATACAGAGAAAGGTTAGATGGAACAACATTCCAGCACTATTACACAGGCAACCACTGGACTAGCACAGAGCTGGTACAATAAATTAAGAAAAAATAAGGAAAAGGACTGTGAAGGAGAAGAGACATGGTGGAAACAGAGGTGTAAAGAAAGTGGCAGCATAATATATAATGTATGGATAAAGAAGGAAAGACCAGCTTGTTCTAGGTCAGTTCATGGAAACCTGCAGATGTTCCAAACCTGTTTTATTATTTCCCAGTGCCAAGTTTAAATCTGTGTTTACAGAATTTTTCACATGGAAAGGCAACTGTGTGTACAAATTCAAAATGGACCAGGGAAAGTATTATCTCAATGGCAAAGGATGTTCCAAAACCATGAGCCCAGAGGAGTAAAATGACATCTGACTGCTTCAAACATAAAATATTCTAGTGCAAGTGAGACTGGATGCTGCTGATCTAAAAGCTACTAGACATTGCTAGTACTCTTACATTAATATGGGATTCTTCCACCTCAGTTCATCTTTCCATAGGTGTTAATTCTTTGAAGGAACAGTAGGTACATTAGAAAATATATTACAAATATATAATTGTCTCCTATTCAGCATATTAACACACACACTCTTAAAAAAAAAGGGAAAAAAGGTGATTTCTGAGTATTCTTGCATATGAAATGAAAGCAACAAAAAATTATTTTTAGGCCATCAAGAGATGCATGTAAAAGCCCAGTAAAAGTATGTGAATATAAGTCTCTAGAACTTTCACATGAAGGATCCAAGCAGACACATAATTTTGCAGGCATAAATGAGGTCACTGCTAAGCAGACAAGAAGTCTGAACAGTCCTGTTGGGTCTACTGTGAGATCATTACCTTAAGACAATAAAAAGTAACGGGTCATATTTGTCAATTTGATTCCTCCGGGGATGAATGGAGCCCCTCTGGGTATGGTGCAAAAAGAGAAGTAAAACCACCCAGCTAGAAAAGGGTGTCTGTGCTGAGTTCCCAGTGACTGCAGCGGCTGAGTCACAGTGGGTTCTTGGACATGCAGGGGAGTTTTAGCAGGAAACCACCTACCACTTTATTTACAGCTCTCCTTCAGCTCTGCCATTCGACTCAGCTCAGGAGCTGATTTTATCATTCTACATGTTGTGGATGCAGTTGCACAGAGACACTTTCCAAAAGGCCACATAATGTTTAGCGTTGGTTTTTCATGAGGTTTCAATACATTCACTTCAGATGGAAGAAATACTGCCCCTCCTGCCTCCTTCTCTCCATCGACTCAGATTTGTTTGAGTCATCCCTGACCTGCACAGATGCTTTGTATTGCTCAGCTCATCTGTTTAGAAACCAGCATGCTGGCAGTGTGTGCCTTGTGAGCACAGGCAGATGTAGTAGCACAAAAGCACTTATCTTCAAAATTTGAACACTTCTAGTGTCTTGTGATTAATTTTAAGTAAAGCAGAAGTTCCAAGGTCCAGAAGAGCAGGGGGGACCTCAGTTCTGCCAGCCTGTCCTGCCTCAACTCACTCATTTCCACATTCAGCACCTGGGAGAGAGTCCTGCTCTCCCACCTGCAACACATTATCTTTTTGGCAATCAACATAACTAAAACAACAATAAGTTCGTATTAAAAAAACTTATTCTGGAATGCTAGCAAAGTTTCTTCTTTGTAGAACACGGAATTGTCTATAGGAAGCCATGTTAAAAAAAATTCTTTGCAAATTCCAGCCTTTAAAATTGAGACAGGGCTTTCAGTGTGTTTTCTGTCAATTCTGTCCTAGTTTTGTGAGAGCTGAGATCACATATTTCCCCAGAACCCCTGTGTCAGTCAGTGCACACATGTGTGAGTGGGCAGATTTCAGGCTGCATATGCAAATATTAATCTGATATTGCCCAGTTTTTCAGTTCTTGGCTTTGTAACCATGAACCATCGGCGCGGTTTGTGTACCAGGGTACAGGATGGCAGGAAGGCTGCGGTGTGTGCTCTACTGAAGTGCAAACCCCTAATTAGGAGAACAGAAGAAGAAATGGGGCGGTGATTCTCTGGAAGAGTGATGGGCTCTCTGCACAGCCTCATGACTGCACTGAAATCCCATTTTCAGAGGGGAATAGCTACTAAATCCCCAGTGATGAGTACTTGTCTCCAGTCATGGAGTGCTCCTCAGTGTGGAGAAAAATACACAGACCTTCCCAAACCTGCCTCTGCCTGCACAGGCATCTGTCATATTTCCCCAGCTCTGAGAAATGAGCTGGGAGGAGATAAGGGAAGAAGCAAAACCCAAGAAACCCTTTTCTGTCTGCATACACCAGTATGCAGAATAGTTTATGTAAATTACAACCAGCTACAAGACTTCTGGGAAGTTGGCAGTGACACTGTCAAGTGTCTCAGAGCGAAATTAAAAAAGCAAAGTCTCTTAAAGCTGTTTCTAAATGACCAGTACAAACATGCAGTTTCATTCAGCAAGAATTGCTTTGGCAACCAACATTGGCAGTTTCAGACATTCAGAATCACTTTCTGTTTTTTATGCTGCACAAAACTCTGCTTGTGGGTCGTTTTATGAAGCCAGATTCAGCTTTAGCCCTGCCTTTGAACGTCACATTTGAGAGATCATCACAGTCAGAGCAGAGAAAGGATGCTGCATGAATCATGAGAGATGATTCTCTCTGTTTGCAAAAGCCCTGCAGGCTGTACCACTCTTGGCATTTTGTGCAGCAGGTCACATTTAGAGGATTCATATATGACCTGAAAGCACTCAATGAATGCAACTCCCTAACAGTCTGAAAACTATTAACAACTTTAAAACCCATTAACAACCCTAGAACTGGGTTTTACCTCCCCAGATTCCAGTCCAGTGTTTCCCTCTCCCCTCAGATCACAGCCCTCCTGCTCTACCCCCACCATCACAACCACAAGCTGGTTCAAAATGAACAGAAAACAGCCACCCTAAGATCTGCCTGTCACCTGCTAGCAGAAACTGGGAATTCATTGCAATTCATGCAGCTGGAGGCAGGCTCCACACACATGATGCCCCTAATGCCACAATTTATCTGCACAGTTGATATTTTAGAGTTTCATGTATGTAGTTCAGTTTCCTTGAAATTACCCTTTGAAAAAATTAAATAAATAAAAGAAGAAAGAAAAAAAAAAGAGGAAAAACCCACAACCTTTCAGGGGATCAGAAACCAATTTCAGGAAACATTACCAACTTTGATGGTAAATGCAGCCACTGAGAGTAAATGCATTCTTTTGTGTGTGTGTGTGTGTATTGGATCAAGTTTTTTATTGAAGTTCCTAGAATAGAGGAATAAAAGTGTGGAATGTTATGACTTAATGCTGGAATACCACAATGCACCCTTATCACCCTTACCTATAGTGGTGAGCTGTTTTTGGCATGGCCCATGAGCAAGCAAGAAATGAGGACTTCTTTGATCCAGGCAAGCTGCTTTTTCCAGCCTTTACACTGGGAACCCTCCAGTGCAGGGATCTCTTGGCAGCCCCTGCCTGAAGCTTCCCTGGTCTCTAGCTCAATGGTCAATCAATACCTGTCCTGGGAAAAATGGGACACTAAGAAAGGAAGGATAAAATATGCAAGAAATAAAAAGCCAGAATTAAACTGGAGGAGTTCGGCAGTGTCCTTTCAGCTAATTCAAATTTTGTAATGTGAGTGTATCTAGAAGAGAGCTTTGAATGTCTTTGTCCTTAATCTCTTCAAAAATAGGCTATTTTTAGCAGTAGATCTAAGGTCAGGTCTGCTCTGTTCTGGGCGCAGTCCTGCTTTTCCATTTTGCTAAAAACATCTACTTGGAGATCTCTGCCCAACTGCCACTGACAGCATTTTGGACACAGAAGTCAGGTCTGCACGTGAAGTCACACTTGCATCCTCCTATAGCCACAGCACATCCATCACATTCCTAATAAAGCAATAGCACCAACTACAGAACAAAATGTCCACCTTGCACAACAAAGAAAAAAATTTCTGAGACACTTCCTAAGAACACTGTCCTGTTGTTGCTGTGTTTATACACCACTGGAACGGGAAATCTTCTGAAGGGCTCTGATGAAACTCCTCCCAAGTCTTTAGGGAAGAAATCTAAACTCACAGGAATTTCCTCCTGACCAGAGCACAGACTCTGAGCATGGACTTGGGAAGCTACTGGGGCATTTTTAATGTAGTCAGAAATTCTGGGTGTCTGACTGGCCTCTGAAGCTCGGCAAACATCTCAGGATGTGCAGGACCTTGTCTGTAGCTGCTCCACCTTTGCCAAGGTTAAGGACAGCACTGCATGAGGATTACAAAGAGTCTAACTGCAAAAAGTACCCCCTGTTAGTAATTTAACCTTTCTTACACACCCAGGAAGAGAGTATAAAAACCTATTTATATGGGAAATCATGGTAGGGAGCACTGTATTTAAACTTACAATAAATTTAAATTAATATGTTTATTGTTATTTCTTGCTAGTATTGTAGTAGGTGCCTAATTGTATCTATTTGCCTACAAAAGATCTTGAGGGAAGAAACCCCAACAGTTGGCATGGGACGAATTATATCTGCTTTTTCTTTACAAGTTATCACACAGCCAATTTAAATTTTTAAACCGATGATTAGAGAAATCTAATTATGGAACTTCAGCTAATATATGGACCAAGTCAGCAACTACCTGAAAGCTGTATTAGTTTATGTTGGATGAGGCTGCAGTGTCAGGAATTTACAGATCATTTTGTTTGGAAGTAAATCCTGATGGTCACAAACACAGTTTTGGTACTGCTGCAAACACTGAGAGGTAACTCAGTCCCTACTCCAGTGGTATAAGACAGAGCCAGTACAGAGCAGCTGGAGCAAAGAATTACAGAGAAGCACAAATTTAAACTTTCTCATTTAAGAATAGCTCCAGTTACCTTTCCAAAAGGCTTTTCTGCCAGTAAAGGAGTATTAGAATTACTGATACTTACTGTGGTTTCAGGCATCACAGGTCACTCACTACCCTCATGTCCAGTAAGTTTTTGAAGGTCATCTGATAGCAAGCTCAATGCTATTTATGTGATTAAGGGTAAGGCTTCCTCTAGACTCAGTATCAGAAATTTTGCCACTATTTTCTTGTCATGTTTCTATGAACTGAAATAGATCTGCAGTTGAAATACAGCACTGCACTCATTTCCAGTTTAACACAAGTGACAATAGGACTTCAAGCACTCTCACAAAGTGGCCCTGAAAAAGTGAGTCACCACAGACAGAAACCCTCCCAACAAGAACAACTGCATGAAATCTCTCCAGAACTCCTGCAGGAAATTCTCCAGGCTGGGCACTCTTCCCACTTTCATATTCTTAATTATCTAATTCACTGATAGAGGACATCAAGGCCTGTATGCTGAACTACACTAATTTTACTTAACATAATATTTCTTTTTCATTAATCCAAAAGTGTGTGTGGTGAGGTCTGTATATAACTAATAAAGATATTTCTAAAATTAGAAAATACTTTATTAATATTGTTGAATTATGTTTCTTTAACAACAGATGCCAAAAATTCTACATTTAAAGGACTTCTTTATCTTTCATCAGAAACTGTTAACTTATTCTCCTGATTCCTAGAAATTTTCTTGGAGCTGGAACATGGTGAAGCTAATCCATTTTGCACTCAGCTTGTTGAGTTCACATGTAAAATTGGCTGAGGTTTGCAATAAATCTGGAGCGGGAAAATGTCTGAAGAAAAAAATCCAATTCTTTTTCCACAAGAGCAATTATGGTGGGTTTTTCTCCTTTTCTTTTCTTGGCAAATGAGGAATTAATATTTGTACTCTGAAGAAGACTATTGACCCACCTGTCAGGACCTATCCTTTCTCCAGGGACAGAGGAGGAACAGAAATCTGGATAATTTCTCAATACTCTGAAGAGCATAAGCCAATAATAAAATCTATACAGTAGAATAAAAGGCGCACATTCAGTAGTTTCTATTTATTAGGTATAGGAATTATTAGATACTGCAGAACCTAACGTATTCCATCATCAGAAGAGTGGTGGTTTATGATTTGGGATTTGACTACAACTTTGTAAAAAAGGTCTGTCTATGAAGGTAAATTACAATCACAGTAGGAATACAGAGGTCGTGCCCATGGAAGATCTTTCTTTGAGTATTAACAGTGATTTATTCAGATTTAGTCATCCAGGCTTGATGGCTTCAAGTTTTAAAAATCAACTAAATCATCTGAAAGTGTCTCAGTCACATGTAAAAGAAATAAGACTGCCCACTTGAATCAGGCTGAGAAGCTGCAAAACACTGTTTTGCCATCAGCTTCTCATTTCTCAACTTCCAGTGTGCTAATTCTGTCTCCTGGAACAGCACCACATAAGTCTTTGTTCACTTTAAGAACAAGACTACTTTCTCCCTTTTAATTTGGACTGTAGAATCTCTCTACACGCAAAGAAATGGAACAGAGATTTGGATCCATTTGACCATATTAAGAATGAATCTTATTCAATTTCTGTGGACTGAAAACCAAAGATGAAGGAACACTTGAATAATTTCCTTGACCTCACCCGAACCATACAAACCTCCCCATGTGTTGATTATGTCCAAGAATAAAATCCATCAGCAACTGATTCCACAATCCTTGACTTACTTCAATAGAAGCTCAGCATTTGCCTCTGGAATCCTGCCAGCATATGCCTCTGGAATAGGAGCACCAGGAAGGTCATCCACCTGCAGTGGCAAATGAAAATTTGTAGTCACGTAAACCATTCAGACAATCTAAACTGAAAGGAAGGAGAAGTGGTGGAAAATGCATGAAAGAATGGAAAACAATAAAAGCAGAGAGTGAAGATACCATTGAAATAGTAAGAAAGATATACTGGAGACCTTTTTGAATTATTAATTGATGTTTTTCCTGGTTTCCTCACAGCTCCCACTCAAAAATATTTTTTTCTCAAAGTTCAACCTCTCCCATGCACTCTTTGCAGTCAGAATCCCCCTCTCATATTTCATGGATCTGTATCTGCCTGAGGACATGGACAAACAATAACCCTGGCTCCAAAACCCATGGCACTGTTCAGCACCTCAGCTAATTTTCCTGTGCCAGGTTACCACTCTCCTTTCATGGGCTTGGGATCTGAAAAGACATGAGAACAGAGAGCTGGAGAAACAGAGTATGGCTTAAAGGAAGGGAGAGAGTGCTGGGGAGCAAGGCAAGCAATGGAAAGGGAGGAGAGCTCTGGCTCAGTCTGGAAAGGAGCACTCCAGTGTTTTATTTCAGCTGGACTGGAATAAAATTAGCAAGTGGCTTTGAAATTCAAGGGCTGTGTTCCTCCAGCCAGCACTGAAAGTTCTGTAGTCCAGTAGTAGTATCTGGAAGCCAAACTAGCTTCATATGCTGCTGCTTTAACATGTTCAGCCCAGTATTTATTGCTGCAGTTCCCCTCAGCAGCACCCTACTACCTCTGCAATTAGCACTAACATTATTTTTAGGGATCCAAAGTTCCTTCATCAGTTGTGGAGTATGCACATGCAGTCACACACACAATCCAGAAAGACAAATTTGTCATTCGGATGAAAAAACCACCAGAAAGCAGGCTGCCCTTTCACAATATTTTTACCAACAATTTGAGACTTTCCCTTTTTTATTTCCCCACTCAACTAATTACAAAGAAGGATGTCTAAACTACTGAAATGCAGAAAGCCCAAACCACATTTTTATGTGGTTAAGTGCCCGGCACTTGAATTCATGAGACTAACATGAATCTTGATTTGACTTAGTTAATACCAACAAGGAACCTCCACTGAACATCAAACAGGATCCATTTAATCTGGGCTCAAGGAAACCAGCATTAACTACCCTGAGAAAGTAATTAACATCATTTAAAATAAACAATTCTGGAATAGCCAGCTGAGAAAGAAACTTTCCTCATAGCCTCAGACAGTTAATTTATTGCCTATTTGAAAAGTAGCAGTTTATCTCTCTTACATGAAATATTTCAGAAAACATGCACTATTCAAAGGAACTTAAGGGACAGAGGCTCAGCTGTTACTCAGCCTTAGTCCACAATTAAGTTTAATTTTCTTAACTTCCAAACCCCACAGTTCTCCATTCTAGCCAGCACACATGTACTCATCCTTTTTAGAAGACAAAGCCACTAATTCCTCTCATCCATCCCATCTGGATGGGATCTGACTAGTATATTCTCTGCAGAGGACCACAAATTCCAGTTCACACAGAATTAATTATTACTGTACCAACTGGCTTGCCCTTGTTTAGGTAGATGCTTCTCAAGGCTTGATAACAAATTGGTGACATCCTCAAAAAGTATTTTGTTCATGGCATAGTGACGAATATGCTGTGACTGACAGCCTGGCCACACACACATTGTTCTTCAGTGATAACTAGCACGATAACTTATACCAGTGTAAAGTGAGTCACATCTGTAGCTGTTTTACCTGGAAGAGTTTACTAAAAGGATAAGAAGATGAGCTGTATTCATCAGGCCCACTTTATTACCTCTTAGAAAATGATTGACTGGATAGCATGGGAATGGAGATGTGTGAGGAAATGTCACAATAGCTGCATCTCTTGGACATGTCCTGTTTAAATTCATCAAACTCTTAACCCAAATACTTCATCAAAGTGGGTGAGAGAAATTCACACTTGGCTCAATGCTGCTGGTTTCACTGCATCTGAAAGCAGACTCAGAGACTGTGGTGTCTAATTTACTTGCAAAATCAAAGAATTCCGATTTCAAGGGTTTTGTTTAAATGAAAATTCAGATTCTGGAGAAGAAAACAAAACCCACTAAAACAGGAAGGATGGTATTGTGGTTAAGTTTCTAGTATAGGGCTGTGAAGACCTGAATTATGTTCCATTCCTAGCCCTTCTGCATACTATCTCACTCTCTGACTTCAAGCAAATCACTGAATCTCTTGGTGCTTCAGTTCCCCTTTTCTAGAGATAATGTTGGTGATTTGATCAGTTTAGTACATTCATGTAAGAGCTACCATGTACAGTAGCAGCACAAGAGAGGCTCTAACCTCAAAAGACTAATAGTCAAATAGGTTACCCTACTTACTGAACTGTTTTTGCAAGAAAACAGCAATTCTATATTAATTCCCACACTGAGCACCCACTTACTATACCAAACTATGAACAACATGCTGTCCCACAGACACATTGGCCTGCTCATTAATCCAGATTCATAACAAAATCAGTGTCTGCTGTTCTCAAAAGCTAGAAAAAAGCTAAAATGGGGAGTGCCTGCTGATTTCCTAAACCCTCTCAGGTTTTCTGATTTTTTTTTCTCTTGGAGGACTGGCCCTGCAGTGAGGATGAATACAGCAGGGTGTGGAATGCCCCATAATGGAATTTATACTGGGAAATATCACACATGGTATCACGACCTCCTCCCTCCTGGCGGTTTCAGAGGGTGAGGAAAGGCTTGGAGCACAAATAGAGGAAGCTCTGCCTGCATTATTCTGCTGTTATTTGGGCTATGAGTGTGAGGTTTGGAAAACTAACAGGCAAAAGTCTCACGTTTCCCCAACAGATACAGTACTCTTCCACCTTTAAAACTATCTTCAGAACCATGTTTTTCTCTTGCTGCCTCCTTACCTGGCATTTCTGGTAAGGTCTGGTAAGGCAGACCTTACCTGGCATTTCTATTCCCAGTGCTTTCTAAACAGATTCCCTGTCTTCTTTGTCCTGTTTCTAGCCAGTAAACCATATTCCTGCTGCACAAATGCCCAGCAATTCCTCTGAATTTTCTGCCATTTTTCAAAACAATGTTTACAAAATAGGGCTAAGGACTTTTATTTCTAACATAAATTGACTTTGTTCTTTGTCCTAACTTTTGAAGGTTTACTGATACAAACCTTCAGAGCAAAAGCATTTATTTTCTTGCTCTAGGAAAAAAGGGAGAAAGGAAAATGCGATAATGTCTCCCAGTAATTTGCTCTTCAGATTTTGCTTTTCCTTTCTGAGACCATCAGCAAGGAAGGAAAGGAACACTATTTGCTTATTCACATGGAGAAAAATAGGCATTTCACATGGAAGGGTTTACTTAGCAAACAGACTCTAATTCATCTTGCAAAAAGCAGCAAGTGCTCCTTAAGCTGCCAGAACACGGATCAGAATCACCTGGACTGGCAGCAGCACTGTCACCTGCAGTCCCCCTTACGTGGAGATGTTTTGCCGTGTGCTCTGTCCAGCAGCTCTGCCCCGGTTCCCATTTCTGCAGTGCCCTCTGCTGGGTCCATGGCCGCACGCTGTGGGATCGGGCTGGTACCGAGCTCTTCCCGAGGCACGCACTGCCGGGGTTTAAGGCGAGGGAGAGGATGCAGAAAAGGAAACGGAAGGATGGGAATGGACGGTTGCAAAAACGAAACATGAATGGGTGAAACTGAACATTTCCCAAGAAAGCTCAACTTGTGGGACCCTCACATCTAAACCCTCAAATCCTTTCACAAAAACTTCAGTCATTGTGCAGACCTCCTTCACAAACTACAGCTGAAGCCTACTTCTCCTAGGCAAGCCCTTCTAAGGCACTTCATGGAGCACTCCAGACCACTCTCACTATGATTCACACAGGGATGGTGTCAAACTCCATGAGCAGCAGCCTGACACACTTGGCTTCTGGTGTCCAAGCTGGCAAGTTCACTCCATCACTCTCCTCTGTGACTGGGAGTTCACTTCCAAACTCTGGATCTTTGCAACTGAATATTATTAGCACATTCCTGCTCAATGAACACAACTTTTTGGATGGACACTTTGTCCGCTGCACTACTCAATCCATGGCAGACAGACTGCACGTGCACCTGCAGGATCTTTCTTTCCCCTATAATCTAACAAAATTAAAAATTACATGAGAGTGAAACTGCTTTCCTGGCACATCTACAGCAACCTTCAGCCAACTCCGTCTCATGTGAGAAACACACACCCCACTGTGCCATGAAGTGCTCTGCTCCTTAAAGCCACAGGGACTGCAGGACAAGGCAGGGAGGGAGCTCGCTGGGCACCCTGGGGACTGGGAGAGGAATTAAGAGGACCTGAGCTGTACTTTTTGCTCTGATTTACCTTATCTTGACATACTTAAGCCCTTCAAAACCCTTTTCTTTGAAGGGTGGGGGGGAATAAGGGGACTTTGTCTTGGCTAAGTAGATGTTAAGCTGTTAAGGGCTAGGCCTGGCTGGTACTACCTGTGTGAACACCCACAGTGCTGTATCCAAACCAGCCATGGAATCTACTCCTGCATGGAGCACACTATGCCAAAGCAAAGAGTGGCAATATTGCATGTTCAAATTCTAAGGGAAGTTTCAGTTTCACCACTCCTTCATGCTTTTGCTTTTCAGAGTAAAGCAGATGAGCTTTCCCCAGCAGCTTATGCCAAACCTTGACTAAAGCTCTGTTGCTCAAACCTTGAGAGAGGAGTCTGAACAGCAAGTGAATCTCTGTGCCAGAGATTCAAATTAATGGCACACTGCTTCTCCAAATTCATGGCAACTATGCTTTTGCATGACAGAACATAAGCAGTAAATTTTAGTGGCTAGAAAGTAATCAGAAATTTCCAGATTCACCTATTGTACACTGGCTGCACATCACTGTAAGGTGCTGTATTGCCATCAGGGTAAGTCAGTCTGCGATCACACTGGATTTTGAAAAGAATATTTGATCTCAAAAGCAAGAAATACATTCCCTCAATTTCATCCCAAAGGACAAGTCAAAAGGCATTGTCAGCCCCTCTCCAGAGACATGTCCTTTGCATTGTCACAAAACATCATGTTAACTGCAGGGAAACTTACTGGCCTTTAAAACGTGGTGGTTAATTACTTTAAGAAACGTCCTCTTTGGCAAAAAGCACACTTTACTGGGCCTGCTTAAGGGAGCACATAAAACACTGCTGGGGTATTTGGGGTTTCAAATCTCCTTCCGGGTAAGCAGGAGTGCATTCCAAGTCTCCTGCACTGGCTGCTGGCAAAGGTATAAATACAGCTGGGATTGGAATAGTTACTTTTAATTCTGATTACTCTGGAGAAAACCCTAGGGAAGTTCTGCTTTGAGAACTCAAACCCTAGTGTAGCATCTTTAGTCTTCTCGGTGAAGCATCATAAGCTTCTCTGAATGCTTTTTGCACTTTGAGATTATTGGTCTAATATTTTGTCCTTTCTTGAACATTTAAGTTATACATTAAGTACTCTCACCTCTTCTGTCCATGCTGACCTGTTAGTTCTAAGGATAGGAGCTATTTTCACGTTAATCCTCCCCGCAGTGCTTGTTTGCTTGCTTTCCTTGCCATTTCCCCTCCACGTTTTGACTGGCTCTGCCAGTCAGAGCCTCATCCATCACCTACCTCTAGTGTCCCCTGGCCTCCCTGGGGCCTCAGAGCGCTCCCGTGCTCGGATTTGCCCCGCAGAACCTCTCGACCACGGCCACCGCCTGCTCCGCCGGGGCTGTCCGAAAAAAAAACAGCAAAAAAAGAGTAAACCCAGACGTAGTGGAATAGGAGAAGTTGAAAAGCATCCCTAACGGCGGGGCGGGGAGCTCGCGAGGCATTCTCCAGAGCCGGTGAAGCCGCTGGCCCAGGGCCACAAAGCGAAAGTGAAAGGCCACGTGCTTTCCGAAGAGGCGGGGGGAGGAGGAGCAGCGAGCTCGGACGCGTTAAATATAAAGCCGGGCGATGCGGAGCCACAGAGCGCTGGAAGTGCCGCTCGCCCGCCCGCCCCGCGGCAGCCCCGGCTCGCCGCGGCGCCAGGCAGGGCTCCCGCTGGAGGATGCTCGGCCGGCCGCCGGGGCCAGGACCAGGACTAGCAGCGAGACTGCGACTGGCAGCGTGTGCTGCGCTCCGGGGACGGTCCCCACCCGCGGCACCCCGAGGTAAGGGACAGTCTCTGCCCGCGGGGGTCCGCGCCAACCGCGACGTGCACCGAGGGGGCTCGGGCGCCGCAGCCAGTGAGCTCAGGTTTCGGAGGAGCCCTGCCAGATGTGCAGGAGCGTGGTGGCTTCGGGAGTCTTTGCCCTTTAATTTATTTTTTTTAATACATTTTTCCCCTCCCTTTTTGGCTCAGTGCCCGTGCTCAGACAGACCTGTCGTGCCTGGTGTAAAACAGTGGGACGACAAGCACGGAAGGGAAGGCGCAGCGGGGTTTGCAGAGCCCCGCGCCGCGGGTGGGAGCCGGGGCAGCCCCGGGTCCGCAGTGCCCGCACGGCCGCGCCGCTGCCGGGACCGGCCGGGCCGGGCTCCGCTCCGCCGCAGTCGTGGCACCCTTGTCCCAGATCCCTGCCCTGGCTTTCGTGCTCCCAAGACTGGCGTGTCTCCTGTTTGCTCTGAGCGCTTTGGAAAGGCACTGCAGACTCTCTTGGTCCCTATGACTTCTGCTGGGGAGCCCTTCGATTTCTAGATCTCGGGCTTAGTGTTTATTTCTCCCCAGGGTGTCCTGAAACTGTATTTTCAACTTTAAATACTGAGCGATAATCCTGGCCCAGTAATTGGAAAAACTGGCATCAGTTTCCTTCTGCTGTGCAAAGCAAGCTCAATGCTACTTTCAGCCTGTTACTTGCCAGCTTGGGGATTTTATAGCCATTGTAGGTGCTTGAGGAGGAAATGTAACCTAAATGAGACCAAACATCAAGTTGTTAAATTAGCACAGACAGGAATCCAGCGTCATGCTTTCTTTGAAATACTCATCAGCATGTTACCCTGAACTCTTGAGACGGCTGAGGGATTCGTTTCTGAGAATCCTTGAAGGTTTCTCAACAAGCTGCTGCTGCAGATCTATATCTGACTAGGGATAAATCCTAAAATCTATGCTTGCCAGTAAGGTCAAGGCAGCCAGCGGAGATGTATTGAACCACACTGTCAGAGGCAGACATTTCAGGCCAAACTCATTCCTCGTGCAGCACTGCTAATTCCTTTGAAGTAACACGAGGGATGAATTTAGTCCCTCATGTTGAAAGATATATCAATAGGAAGCAATTTAGATTGGGCCACTTAAAGTGCATGTGATACAAAAAAGAGAGAGAGACTGCGGAGTAATGCTTTAAGGGTTCACAGAGGTTGATTTGTATTAGCTAGTAGGTTGTAGCACTGCTGTCCCAAGGGAAACTTGGGGGAATGGAAATTGCCTTTTATGGCTGAGCCTCAGGTTAACAGGAGAGAGGAAAGAACTAAAATTCTAAAAATTACTAAAATCCTAAAACTGACCGTGTGTAAATTGACCGTGTTACATGCTGCCCCTCCAAGTTACACTTAAGTCATACAATGGCACCTCGCCTCACTCTCTTCCCCAGTTATCTGGGAATGCAGCCTTCACTCACTTTCTCTTTTGCACACAATGCATGCACCAAATAACGGCATTGTGTGCGGAGTTCTGACATCGTAGTTGGGAAGGCAGAAAAATTGATAATTCATTTGTAAAACCTTGTTGATTTGTTCTTTAAAAACTTGAGAATGGGTATCCTGGGTATCCATGAGATGACTTCTTATTGAAAAGTCAGTTGAGTTGCTAGGCCCTGAAAGTTTTCATAGGAGGGAAACTATTACCTTCCGTAGCTGTTAATGATCCTTGCTAAATACTTTTGGAGCTTTGGAGTTTGCCACAGTGAGAGGCTGCTAATCTTGTCCAAAAGAGAGCAGTTGTTTGCCTGGGGTAAATTGAAAAATGAATGTTTTACTATTTTATAATGAGTGGGAGGTGTATCAGTGGAAGAGTCGGTCATTCAGCGATTGCAGCCGCCTGTCTCTGGGGTTCGATCTCACCGGGTGTCTCTCCCTGGCATTTCAGAGTAGCTGCTGGAAGGCCGCCCTGCCGTAGCCGCTGACGCTATGGAAGCCCGCATCCGCTGCTCTCGGCTGTAGGATGGTAGCGCACAGCAAGGTGTCAGCAGATAATGCACTTGGAGCAGACCCTAGACGGCTTCTTGACCCTCCGGCACGGGATCGCTCACAGGCACGAGGCTTCCAGGGCCCCGGCCGGCCCGGCACTGTGCAGGCACAGGGCAACACACACTTCCGAACCTTTCGCTCCCAAGCGGATTTCAGTAGCATCACTCGAGCCAGCAGCCTGCTGGATGCCTGTGGCTTCTACTGGGGGCCTCTGACTGTCAGCGCTGCCCACGAGAAGCTGAAATCCGAGCCCGAGGGCACCTTCCTCATCAGGGACAGCACACAAAAGAATTGCTTCTTTGCCATCAGTGTTAAGACTGCAACTGGGCCCACCAGTATCCGGATTAACTTTCAGACTGGGTGTTTCAGCCTGGATGGCAGCAAAGAGACTTTTGACTGTCTTTTTAAGCTGCTGGAACATTACCTAAGCTCCCCGAGGAAGGTACTGGTTACCCCCCTTCGCAAGGTCCGGGTGCAGCCACTGCAGGAGCTCTGCCGGAAAAGCATCGTGAAGACTTTTGGAAGAGAGAACTTAAATCAGATCCCACTCAATCCTGTTTTAAAGGACTATCTGAAATCCTTCCCATTTCAGATATAAGTGCAGCATTAACTGTATAGGGACACATTAGACATGTGTAATGAAATCCAGCTTCCTGGGTTTTTAAATATGTTTGACAGTGAGCAAACTTATTTTTGTAGCAATTTAATGTATTTTGAGATAGAACCTGAACACTTGACTTCTTATGTTTACAGAAACTGTTTGCACAAATCTGGGGTTTTAAAACCCTGGCATAATTTTTCTGCCAAGCAGAATATTTTACTATTTTATAATATTTTTAATGATATTAACATAATAAACTTTATTGTCACCGTTTTTAAAAAAATAGTATCTTTCTTTTTAGTTTTAAAGGCTCTGGCACCTATCCTGCTGGCAGACTAAATGTTTAACTGAGTAAGTGCAGACAGGTCTCCATGTGGTCCTGCTTCTTTGCCCTACCAAATTAGTCTGTCTTTGTGCTAGTCCAGCAGGGAAAGGATTCCTGCCTGCAAAAGCCTACAACAAAAAAGGGCAAGCAAGTAGAAAATATACTCAGGGGGAATCTGCCCAAGAATCCATCTCTCTCCTAAATCCATGAGAGCAGGGACAACATATTGAGACTGAAGTGATGCAGTTTTTGACAGAGTAAATCAAACCCTTGGCTGAGCAAACTGCCAACACTGGTTTGTCATATTTCTGCTGGAAGGTGCAAAGCCCTAAGCTAGAAGAGGTTGCTGTCTGGCATAACCAGACCCCAGGAACCTTGGTGGGGAAATACAAAACTGTCCAGAAATGCTCTTCACACACTTTAAAAGTCTGTGAATGCTGTATTGTTGTGGTGCCTTGGGGAAAGGATAGCTTAGTTCCCTTTGAAAATTTGCATACACAAATGACAAAGGTGCAGACGTCCTTACACCTAAAATAGATGTTTCTTGTCTCAAATTCCTCCTGATCCACAGAGCAGGGATTTAACATGTTAAAAGAATCTATGACTTAGCTCCATGACAGGATCTAGAGAGCATAAACCTCTACATTTGCAACTGTAATCTCTAGTGTGGCTAAACTGCACTCAGAGAAAATTTTAACTACTGTTAAAATTTTTGTTTTAACAGAAGTTCTGTTTCCATCTGCTCATGGAACATAAAAAAACTGCACCCAGAAACTGCAGCTGTGAATGACTTGAGATGCCCGATTTGGCAAAGTGTTGTTACCTGCATTATGAGGTAACATAATTACCTCCCCCAAGCATTTCCTGAAATCCATGAAAAGCTGACTTAGAAAACCAGCTGAACCAAATCACTTCAAAGAAGGCACAGAGTCTTTCACAGAAATGTACTCTATCAGCCCAGATCTACAGTGCTTACAGGAACTGCAAGCAGTAAATGAAGTCATCTTCAGAGTTTGGGAGATAAGAGGTCTCTCCTCCTGCTGTAATTCACATTCCTTTTAAAGATAAAGCCACTTTTAGGAGACACTGAGTGTGTGTACTATAGTAATCCTTACTGAGTAATTTGTTTAATATTTACCCAATCAGCTCTTACTTCATTGGTGTTTCTTTGGAATGAATAAGTTTCCTCCTCAGATATGACTAAGGATCTCTCAGTGGACTGGACATTATGAAAAAAGGGAAAAAGAACACACAGGCAGTATCATGTGAGTTTCTGGTGTTGCTTCCCTAAAACTGTTCTTTGGATCAGTCCTAAAACAGCAGAAAGCATTTCTGCTTAATTCTAAAGCTGGAATTAGTTGTCAAATGATGCATTTTCCCACAGCAGCTGCAAGGATATCAGTTTGGGAAGTAGTGAATGCTGTGTTATGCAGCAGATAGGAGACTGGAGCAAAGTTACTGCCTGAATGTGAATGGCATTGTTAAATTGGAAAAAAAAGTCTTTGTAGGGTGAAGGCTGCCAGACTAGTTTGCTGTCAGCAGAGATTGTTATCCCTTTCCCGTACTCATTTTTTCCCAGCTCTGCACTAGTATCTTTTAACCCTTCAGGTTCCAAACTAATGGCTCTTGCCCTGCTATCCAGAAGAGTGCCCATGTAGACAGCATTACTGGTAGAACAAGCACACTGTAAGTAGAAGGTTCTCTGCTGACTGTTAAAACCAAGCAAAACCAGACCTAGATATAGAATAAGGGGCTTCCCACTGAGAGGTGTGGAATGGAAAGCATAAGGATTGAGTGAATTTAATTTTTTTCTGGCAGAAACAAACCTGTTTTCTTTCTCTTCTACTGCTTTAAACTTTAGCAGAAATAAGCTATATCCTCCCACATGGGGTGCCTAATACCTTCATTTTGTCTTTATTATGAAATGCAAATATGGAATAGCTCAGAAAAAAATACATAACCAAAACTATAAATAAGGACAAGAAGGTTAGAATTGTATAAAATGTCTCTTAAGAGAAGACAAAGCTGACTTGTATTTTTAAATTATATTATCTTTATGTGCCTTATTTTTCTTCCCCTTCCTTCTCTCTTTCTCTCTCTCTCCAGCATACAATACAGTGGCCAGGTAAATCCTCCTAGTAGGAATATGTGGGTTGCTCCAATGCAATAATAAGGAAATCCTAACCACAGGATGTGTGTTCACAATATCACTCTGACTTTCCCTCTCTAAGAGCAAATGATGGGCTCTCTAAAATGTCTGCTAACCTATGTACACTGATTTAAGGGTGGTGTCACATCTAAGGGGCACAGCAGGAATCTCCTGAAGACTTCTGTAGCAATTTCAGCTGTCAAATCTCTCATCCTCAGTTTTAATAAAGCACCAGCAAGGTCAAATAGGGAATCTGCAGTACTCTGCACCTAAAGCAATAGAAACATGCAACACATTTTACTCCCTCCTGCTAAATAGTACACGTAGAGTGGTGATTCCAATCCCTTCTCCTCACCCAGCTCTTTCCTCTGCTCTTTTGACTGTGGCTGAAAAGTGAAGTAACTGTTAAAGAACTATGGGAGAATTTGAGCCATGCTCAGGAGCACAGCAAAGCCATGCTGTTGAAGAGGCTGCAATATTTACAGTCAGTGGGGAAGGGCCCGCTGGAAAATGAAGCTGTTTGCAGCGTGGCTGTCACCTGCAGGAGCCTGTGTCCCCCAGAGCAGCCCTGAGCAGGGTTCTGCTGGACCCAGCCCCCACTCCTGCGACTCCGCAGCACTGAGGCCTCACCCTTCAGACTGAAACACCTTTTCTTTCTGAGTAGGTTAAACTACATACAATGCAACAGCTGTCAAACTTGCTAACGAGCAGAGCCAATTAATAGACCTGTAGAGGTTCAGCTGTTTAAGCTGTGGAGAGCTACTGAGTGTTCAGGAGGAGGAGCTTGCTGAACACCAAACAGGGCTGAGGCTGTGGTCACGCTAATTCTGTTATGATTGAAGTCATTTACAAGAAGTGAGGCTTCAGCTGCAGTCAGCACTGATGCTATTTTCAACAGACAAGAAAAAGTGTCCCCTAGGGCAACGCGCTGCCCGTATCTAGCCATCAATATTCTTCACCCAGCTCATACTGAATCCTCTGTGGAACAGCACATCCACCTCCTGAACCTTCTCCTTAGATCCAGGGTCAGCCCTTTCTGTTGTGCTGGGCTGGCACTCAGGCCCTGACTCTCTTGCCACCCTCCATTCACAGTGCCAGCAGCTGAGTGAGCAGTGCATTTTTTCATTGATTCCACTGCTTTGAGACAAAGGCAGTGTAACAGGGACCTAATTTGGGCTCCATGTGGCTTTCTGTGCAAAGTATAAGCTAACAACTTCCCTGCTGTAAGTTTCCAAGAAGTTTCTCCCAATTGCCACAAAGTTCCATTCAGACTTTTCATTGCCTCTGATTTGTCATACTTCTGCATAACTCAGATCCTGTCACTGCATCTGTAATTTTTATCCGCAGCTATTTCCCAGTATAGCAGCCAAATTTGCAACACCCTAGTCCAATTTATTCCTTGTGTCACCAGGGAATGACAGAAACATGGGCCAGCAGGAAATGTAAAGAGAAGCCCAACTTCTCCCACAGAAACCACTGCTCGAGTAGGGCAAAGCAGCAAATGCCAGAGAGTCAGAATATAAACTCCTGACTGACAGACAGCTGAGTTACCCACATGGCAGAAGTATTTGTCCTCACTCATCAAAGTGACATGCTTTGGATGTAGCTATTGAAGATAAGAATGATAGATGATCGTGCATAGCAAAACAATTTCTCTACAGTCTTCAGCTATGAGAGGAGCAGATACACTGTGAAGGTGGAATATCAGCCAAACAGAATAAAGCAAATAACTAACTGCAACATAAGCCCCATTTGCCCAGTTTCTTTCTTTCTGTTCTTTGTAATTTTAGCAAGGCAAAGTAGGATCATCTTTCTGTCATTTTAATCTCAGTTACTCTTAATTTCAGTTTTTCTTTGTAGCTCCCAGCCATGTGAAAGAATGGTAAATTTGGTCATTACCCTGAAAGAGGATACTGTCCAAACATCTGTATAGGGAATGACTGACTTTTCTGCAGATAGTTTTATTAAATAACAGTATCTTTTTAAAATTAAATGCAAGAGCTGTGATTGCATCACAAGGATTTCTTACTTGATGGAGCCTCAACAAACTCACAGGCTGAGAGTGCTCTGTTTTGATGCTGTGTGTACACAAGGTTGTGTGCAATTTCCTACCCCATCCCCTGCAGCTCTGCAGAGTATTTGCAAATGAACCCTCTGCCCTTCAAACTGAAACTGCCCTTCAAACCAAACTTTCCCCAAATCAACTTCCCTACAGCAGAAACTAATTATTACTGGAATTTGAGTCAGACTGAACTTTCAGGCTGAGATCTTAGGTATCCTCTCTGGGATTTGAACAACTTCTGGTTCCCAGACTAAGCACTGAAAACAAGCAAACATAAAATATTGTCCCCAGAATGTTACAACACAGACTCGACTGAGACTTACAGATTTTGTAATTCCCAGTGTAATAATCTCATTTAGTTATTTCTTGACCTGCCTCTGTACCATCACTGTTCAGACAGTCTAGACAGATCTGGAGGTGGAGCTGGTATATTCTAGAGATTCCTTTAATTGAAGTGGGATAGGTATTATTTCTAACATTATCATTAGGATGAATTTGGGAGATACATCTGCTACACAGCAAGTAAGGTCAGTAGGTATTTTCTTAGCTCTGCCCAGATAAAAAATAATAAAGCTTTCTGCTAGATTTTTCTGGCATCTATTCTACATACGCAATCTGTTCAGAAATAGCTTTGACAAATGTTTCAGAAATTATTTTGTTTTCTGTCACACATTCTCATTTCCTCTCACCAGGTAAGTTGTTCACACCAGCTAATTTAAACAGCTGAATTAAATGAAAGAAGTTTTCAGAAAGTTGCATAACTACCATGATCTGTCAACGAGGTGCCTAAAAGACACTGTGTGAACCTTTCCCCACATTTCTCCCTAGTTCCCAGCAAGGCCAGCTATACAAAGTAAAATGAAGTGGGCCATGAAAGTTTTACCAGTGTTATATACAACTGCTTTCTGTTTAAAATAAACTGAAACTACATTTCAGTACCTCAAGCCTTTTCCAGCTCGAGATAGGATCTTCCTTTTACAAATACAATCTTCTTTATCTAATCTCTCACAGTCAGTCAACCATTACGTGATTAACAGTAAATCCATAGCTGGCCTAAGACGAAATGTATTATGTATAATTCACTCTCTTATGCAAATGCGGGTCTTTTTGTTTTGAAGAAGCAGAAAATGTTATGTTTTTGTAGGAAAAGGAGTAAATTCTTGTCAATGTCTGTAAAACTGGCAGCCAACAGAAGTTTTTCAAAGACGACATTACACCAACACAGTAGTCCTCAGCACAAGTACACTCATGTAGCCCAAGCTCTGCAAGTGTATCATGTACCTGTTACCTCTTGTACAAGTCCAGCATGCACCATTTTTGTATAATTATGTGCAAAGTAGATGGTGCCTTCCTTAAATAAAAATTTTCAGTTCCAGTATTCTCAGGCCAGTGCATTTGGCAATATAATTTGGATTTTCATACAAGTTTCTGGCTACTGTGAATTTTCTTATTACTGTTTCTGCACAGAAGAGGCATGTCAGGCTGAGCTGTGATAACAGAACATACCATCATCCTGCTGCTCAACCTGAGTTTGCCACAGTTTTCCTCTCTATGGAAACTGATTACAAAGATTTAGGTGCACAATGGCATTTACAACCAATATTGTTCTTCTAATTTGTCAGCTATGCTGACAATGATTCCTCTGAATTTCCTGTCTGTAAAGAAAAGGAGAAATAGCTGCAGTGAGAGATATGCTTGAGCTGACAGGGAAATCACTACTGGCCCAGGGGGCAGAGCTATCTAAAGCACCCCAAGCTCATACAGAGTGTTGGAGCACTCAGTGATGTGCATGTGCTGCTGTAACTCCTCACCTCGCTGAGCAAAGCACTTCACTCCTTTCTGGAATGGATAACAAGAGTCTAGAGGGATGCTCAGAAATGAGTGTTTGCACACAGGGCCAGCGATTTCTCCATCTGCCTCTAAAGCCTGAGAAGCCAGACACAGTAAGCACCTCATGGAGTGTTGTGGGTGACCTTCTCAGCTGCCCTGTTTGTCTTTAGGGCCTTGGCTGTCACGGTCCAGGTCACATTGCCATTTAGAGATGTTAAGGGATTTCTCAACAGGCTGCAGTGCCTTTTGTCCTTGGGAATTAAATAAGAATGTCACCAAATTTGTGTGTTGCAATTGTAAAGATCTCTCTAGCACTGGTGAGACTAAATGTCTTCAACTTTGTGCCAGGGACAACACAGTTCTGAGGACTTCCAGCTTAGTACAGAACACACCTGGAACACTTGGTAAGTTCTAATGTGCAAAATTGAGAGTAGCCTACTGTGGCTTTGAATTTTAGGAATAGGAGCCATGTACATACTGGTCAGTGGAGTCTAAATGCAAATAAAGGAGGTCAGCTTTTCATTTAGGAGCAGAGAGTGAGAAGGAATGTGAATCAGCAGGGCCGACCGAAGCTGTAAGGCACAAAGGATGATCCAGTTAGGCACACAAGTACTTGGGATAGAAAAAAAAAATAGAAAAGAAACAGAAATCCAGCCCTTGGCTGAAGTGCTACTGAAATGAGGCTTAGGACTCTGAACTCCAAAGAAGGAAATTTTCTCTTGCTCTGTGCATCTGGAGTTTTGCATTATATAGTTTTGAGTTTCATTTTGGATTCTGCCAGCAAATTATTCTATACATAATACTACTTTACTTGCAATCCCTCCAGCTTTTATATGCATAATTAGACTGATTTTCACAGCACATAACAAAATGTGTACCACCGTTTTTTTGGACCCTTATACAGCACTACAAGTGTCTCAGTAATAGAGTACTCAGTAAATAGACATTTGGCTTTTTTTTTAGTTTATTAAGGCTTATTCTCTTTCTACTCCTTTTACAGCTGTCCTGCTGAAACCACAGCAAACTTCACATCTTTTTTAAAAGATGTACAATAAAAGTCTCTTGATACAAACTCTGAGACTATAAACCTCCCCATGCATTCACTTCCTTATCAGTGCATGCTCTAGTCCTGGAAGTCTTACTGTAATACACAAATGTATTTAGGAAGAGTCTTTATCTCTAGGGACTAGAAGTACAAAGGCATAGCTAGAAATACTTGCTGATTATTCTCTCATATATTTAAGTATTATTTTATATCAGCCTTTAAAGCAAATATGTCTAACAAGGAAGACATTATCCTTGTGAACTGCACAGTCTGCACTGTGTATCTTTTTATTATGCTTTGGAGCTAATTAAACCGAAGTAATCTTTCTTCCCGATAAGTGTAATTTATGCACTGTGTGCAAGACCATACTCAACCTCATTGCCAAGGTGAACACAATGACAATTTGAATCACTGATGCTGAACTAGCTTAGGACTTCCAAATCTGCATTAAAAGACACAAGTGAAGAGTACAGGTAAGGCTACTTCTGTACACTAAGTATTAAGGGAGGACTACACAGTCCAGGGCTGCCTTTCTCAGCCATCTTATTTTCTCCTTGCTTTCCTACATATCTCATTTCCATTGTAATTTCAACATAGGTTTAAGAAGACGGTGATTTTAAAATGCAGCACATTTCACATCATCCCAAAATATACTTTGGGCCTGGAAGCTCAGATAGATAGGTTTTGGCAGTGACATTTCTAGTGGGGAAGAACAATGTCTTCTCTCCCCCTGGAGTTTAAAATACTAAGTTTATCTGCCAGACATGAGCTTCTGATGCCTGGTGAAGAAGAGCTGACTGCTGCACACAGTCTGCTGCACACCAACTAATATCTGTTAATGTTGAATATAAGCCCAGATGAAGCCCAAGGGCACTTGCATATAAATGCTAAACACAACCCACAGACACATTTCAAGCCGGTATAAATAGGCTTTGAGTGAATTTATGAGTGCACGTGTAATTCCATAAATGTTGTAGCTTGAGTTGTTGGCCATCGGTGGAATAAAAAAAAAAACTGCATGGCCAGCTTGAAGCAAGTGCCAGGTTTAACTTATGGCCAGCGGACTTCAGGGCCTAATTAAAAGGGGCTTAATTCAATCTCTAGTGAAATCAACAGAACTGAGCTGAAAAGAAACTTTGGAAGAAAATCTTTACTTTCTAAAGAAAAATTCTGTATGAAAAATGGGAAGACTGTAGCATGCCGGAGAAAAGCATTCTGGAAGGCTGTAAAATTTTGAAAGGAGGTCGTGTCTCTGAGAGAGCCAGATAAACTATGAGCTGGGTTTAGAAAGAATTGCACAGGGAATAACAACTGCAAGGGGATACAGGTGGTTCTCACAAGTTCTCTTACCACCTCTAATCTCCATTACAAAAATGGAGTCCCAGGTGCAGAACAGTTCTACACCTATTTTAGAGCTTCTAACTCTAAGATTAAGGCCTGTAATGTAATCCATCATAGTCCAAAACTGCTCAGCTCCCAGTGACAACAGTGAGGGCCTGACTCTTTATTGAGGACTTGAAGAGAAGCCAATTATTTTCCATACAATTTATGCTACTGTTAGTCCAAATTTTTAAAACTTGAACTGACTGCAAGTCAGTTTTAACAGTCTTGTGCTTAAACGAAAGCAGTCCCTTTTACTGAAGCTTAATCCACATTAAGGGTACAATTAAGATAATGCACGACAGAAGAGGAAAAAAAATTAAAAGGAGACACCTTTTAAGCACCTTCATAAGGCAGCATCTTTTTAAATAACCAGTAGTAAAGTATTTATGAAACTCCCCCAGTCTGAGTCATAAAGTGTTTATGTAGCAGGCAGATTATGAAAGTATTTTAGTCTCAGTAGTTCTAAAACACAGAAAAGTGGCTGAATTTTAACTACTTTCTGTTGGGTTATATGATCATTTGATCATTTGTACTAGGATGGCTCTGGCCAAGTGTAGTTCAGAAAGTTCTTCAAAATAGCACCTTGAAAATTTGTTGACAATCTAGAGCCTTGACCTGCAGAGACCATGTGGCATCACATCAAAACTGTTTAAGAGAAACTAAATTCAAAGTAAGAATAGGTACAGTCCACTCACTTAAATTTTCTGCAGGTTTTTCTTTTAGTTAGTTGCATAGTGAGAAGTGAAGATTGTACAGTAAATTACTAGTGCAACAGGCAGTAGCAAACATAAGGAAAACAAATCCCTTCCTTTTAATTCAAGTCCATCCGGCTTCCCATCATTTCCTGTTCTCCAGTGCAGTTCAGTTCCTAGGAAAAGTTGCACAACACAAATATACTGTTGCCTGTGCTAACAAAATAATTGACCTGCTGTGAAAAAGTTGGCATAAATATTATCTCCTCCTGGTAACTACTAACAGCTAAATTGCATGTGGTAATCCTTTTTGCTATTAATGTAACTTTAAACAGACATAATGTTTAAAAATCTAACAGAACAAACAGTGGCATGCCCTGTTACATGTAGGATGTACAATAAATGACACATTTACTGTAAAACAACTACATTAGCACTACCCCAGTTAAAGAACAAATCTCACAGTCACAGCCATCTAAATTTGCTGGTCAGATATGATTCTCTGGGAAATTAAGGGCTGAAGAGGGAAAGAGCATAATCAAACAATTCTTTGAGTGTTATTGGATGGGAGGGGAGCAATCACCTTTCCAGTGAACTCAGTTTCTGCTTTATGAATCAATTCATGTTTTTGCTCTATTAAGTTCAATAGCAAGAGGACTGAGGAGGATGAACTAGTCAATATTCAAAATCTGGTTCAGTTTTACTAATTTTACTGTAAGTCTAAATGAAAGAAATATACTCATATGACCAACTTGGAGCTCAGTCTCGCAAACACTAGTCCTGCTTTGGAAATACTCCAGTATGTGATCTTTGTCTCAGCCACTTTAGGAAATGGAGCTGATAACCTAGGAGTAAGTCCAGGAAAATAAATTAAGCATCTGGAAACTGCACAGGAGTGTGCTTAGGAGACAGAATAAGGATTTAACAGTGAACAAATAAAATCCAGAAATGTTTCTGGAGCAATGACTACATCACAGGATTTCTTAGGCACAGGCAGCAACTGAAGCAGCAGCTTGCAGACCTCCCCTGTTCTCTTCTGTTCAGCCAGAGATGCCATAGGGATGCCTCACTGTTGTGCAGCCTTCACAGGCCACAGTGCCTTTCCCTCTACCACAGAAACCTGTGGAGTGGAAGACCTTCACCTCTGAGGGAGGCACCAAAGACTGAAACCAAATATACTCCTGGCACTGGATCTGTTTGGCTGCTGAGGGAGGGAAACCTCTTGGCAAATACAACTACTACATCAGAACTCCCATGCTGAATTGTGAAATGCTGTGAAAGGCCAATCCCACCCATGCACCTGAGACAACCATATCCCAAGACCAAAAGTATGTAAAGGAGAACTTCTCAAGAAGTAAATAATAGTTCCATAAATCTCTGCTGAAGCAGGTGAAGTTTTGCTATGGATCGTAGAGGCAGCCAAACCAGAACTGGATCACACATGCATCAGGCTGACACAACAGGTGTTCTCCCTCCCAGGACTAGTCAAGAGTCTTGACTTCAGTACAAAGATTTACTCACTGTGTGACCCATCACATAACATCACCTGGCCTGCACCAGTCAGTTCTGCCTGTGAAGTGCCTGTGTAGCTCTAACAGTAACAGAAACAGGGTGTCAGTACTGACAGAAAATTCAGGAGTACAAGAAAGTCAGAGGTGCTTCCTCGCCAATTCTTGTACAGACAGAAAGTGCACAACCTAATTCAGGATAATCAGTCTGCAGATCAGAACATTAGTCTTCCATTTGCCACCTCAACAGTTATAAACTTGAATGTGGTGGCTCTTATATTTCAGGAGCATGCCAGTGCTCAGATGCTTAGAGGCTCTGTTCTGGTTTTTAGCACATGATATGAGTAACACTGAGATTTCTTTTCAGGATTTTGCTCTTTCCTTTCTTTTATTTTGACAATCTCAAAGGACATAGCTAGTCATAAAGCCAGTCATATCTGGGTAAAGATTTTCAATTTTGATTATTGAATTTCTTGGAAAAATTATTTGCCTGGGAATCAGAGAGAAATTCATGTATTAATTTCCATTAATACAGTATAATTCTAATAGCTGGATTTTTGACCAATACCTAGCTACAGTTCTTGTGGAAAGGGGTTCAGTTGCTCTACATGAACAAACAGGGCTTTGCAGAGAACTTTCTACAGAGGCAACACAGGGAAATCATGTCACAACCTCATTCTCTCTTCTCCACCATTTGTCTTCTTTTCAAACCAATGGCACTTAAGGAGTATTTGCACTCACAGACAATCTGGGAGATGGGAGCCTTCTTAAAAAAAAACCTCTGCATGCTTCAGAAGCCTTGTAAAACTCTGACATGGCAACTAGGCTGCAAGTAAGCAACGAAGAGATAGGAAAAAGTGCCAAGTGTGGCTGTCCTGACTCCTTCACCCTCAAAAAGCTGGAAAATACAGTGGTAGGGGAATGGGATCATGCCCTCACCTGTAAGTAAAGTGGAGGATTTCTCTCCTCTTCCCAAGGAAAAATCTATACGGAAACTATTATGGCATTTCCCTGTGTGTCTCCTCCTGTATGATTTCAAAAACTGCTGTTACACAAGCTCTGGAATCTGCCCTGTCCCTTTGAGTGGGAGGGGGCAAGCACAGACTTGCTGGAGCTGGATGACAGCAAAGGACAGAGACAGGCAGACTTTCTCACCCTGTGTCTATACTGGCATGAGTAAGAAGTTCTGTAGTACAGGAGGAGCTGGTTCTGAGCCAACCTACTCTTAGCAGGCATTAGTCATTTTGATAATGGACAAGCACCCAGTTACTGCTTGGCAAGCTTGACTCGATTTGCCAGGCACATGCTGATAGAAGGAGTCCCAGGCACCCAGCCCAATGATATGCTGCCTGGGGCTGGCAGGGGAAAAGCAAAACAGATCAGGTGGGTATGAGCACACAAAGACAGGTGTTGGGCCAATAAATATACTCAGGTAAGTGAGAAGAAAAAAAAATAAAGCAGAAACTGCTGGACTGTTTGAAAGTAATAATGGAAATAGTTAACAACTGGAAAAGTGGTGCTTGTTCACTCATTATGATCTTGCTATGTGAAATTTCCATGATTTTCCTTAAAATGGTGATTTGTTACACTTTGAAGTCCTTACTTGGTAGGGCAAATACATTCACTCATGGAAAGTGAAAAAGGATCTCATTTCATCCAAGGAGCTGTAAGGTAACTCCTTTAACCATTCACACATGGCAGATCCTACTCTTTCTAGATGTAGCAGATAATTTTTCCCACTGCAGTGCCCTCAATCTGTTCCTGTAACTTAGTGGTTGATCCTCCAAGCTGAAACTGGTAAGCAGGTTAAAAAAAGCTCTGAAAAACCCAACTCATCCATACTGTATGTTGTCTCCATCCTTTCCCTTACTTTTACCTTTGAAAGTGCTAAAGGTAACCTGAAGGACTTAGTCCAAGTAGCTGGGACTCCCAACAGCCAGTATAACCTTTCTTTGAGTTGCTCTAAATCAAAACAGCTCAAGTCTGGTAAGTAAAACCAGTCCCAATCCACATTTTGCATTCCTGAAAGTGACATTTTTCTCCATTTTTTTTTTTTTGTGAGCCAGGAACTAGAGACTGCTGCCTGTGTATTTTGCATTATAGAAACATTGTAGACAGAGCATTTTTTAAACAGCTCGAGAGTGCAGCGTCACAGACAGCTGCAACAATCCAGCAGCTTCCCCTTCAACCTGGCCTTTCTCCATCCTGCTCCAGGGCCATGGAATCCTATGGTGGATCCTTTATGGTGGCTCTCAGACTCTTCTAAAGCCAAGACAACTTGTTATTTTAGAGGAAAAAAACCCACTCATATCACAGTAAGGAGAAAAAATGGCTAAAACAAAATGCATCCAAGAGATGTGGGAACCTGTGCAAAGCAGAGCAGGAGCATGTGGCTGGGATGGGCCAGCTCCTGTTTACAAAACTGGCAAACCCATCATGCAGAACATCAATTAAAGACAAACTTCTTGTTCCAGACCAAAGTCACTGGACAGCTATTGCAGGAACCTGCTGTTGAGTTTGGCAGAATCAGACTGGAAATAAAATGCTGAACTGAAAGCACATAGCCCTTAGCTGAGAGAAATCATTCAAAGTCTATTAATAATGTGACACATAGGATCCAAAAAACATTTAAAGTGATTGAATTTGCTAATTCTGTCACAAAAAGAGCCTTTCTGATATGAAAATCCTGAAGAAAAAGTTGAGTACAAATGTCCTACCTCTTAATTCTCCAGGAGGGTTAAGTTAAAACTTTAAATACTAAGTTTAGATTTCATAGCAAAACAAAAAAGTAAACAATACAAACCCCAACCAAGAATCCCAAACTAAAACAAAATAGCTGTAATTAATACTTATTGTTATAATACTGAATACTTCTGGAGTAAAAGGAAAGACTACCCAAGACAAACCATGCCACTGACTAATCAAAGAATATTCAAATTAGGCAAAATTCTCATTGAATTTGCTGCAGAAAGTTGACACTGGCCACAAAACTGATTTTCAAAGAAATCTCAAAAAAAATCGAGTTTTTCCTAAAACATTAGAAATTTCTTTTGTGCAAAAAGTAATTGAGGGGCTGGAGGGGAGGAAAAGCAGCCAGGTTTGTTTGGGTAAATACACCTTCTACATCAGGTTGGATTTAATTTGTGATTTCATGGGTAGGGCCACCAGATGTTAGCTTTGCACAAGCCATGCTCTCCTCAGGGGAGAGCTGCAGCTGAGCAAGAGCCCAAGTGTCTGATCCAAAGGCTGCTGGCAGTGGAGAGAATGTTTCTGATGATCTGTGGAGGTCTAGAGCTTGGAGGAGGAGGAAATAGCAGAGTCTTTTCTGAGTGCTCAGAGAAACAAAGCCTCTTGGTCAACAGTAGGCACAAGCACGACTACCTACAAGGCTTCCTTCAGGTGACTGGCACATACACACCATCACTGCTTCAAAGAAGGCATACAAGACAATACTGAGTTCTTGGAAAAATGGGAGGAGGAAAGAAAAAAGGAGGGGAAAAAACAGCAGTAATTTTTAACTTACTGGAATCCAAAATTATTTTCACAGAAAATGTGGTTTGTTACTATAATTCGGAAAATGATTGTTGCAATCTGCCTGGTGGTATTTCCTTGGAAAGAAAGAGCAGGCTTTAGGCCAGTAGGCTTATTTTCTTGCACAGGAGCTGTTAAGACCTTTCATCTTGCTGCAAAATACTTTTTAAAACTTTTCATTTTCTCATGTTTGAATTATACACGAGGCAAAAGAGTAACTCTGTGAGAGGAACCCCTCAGGGCAGTAGTTAGCTTCTCCCTGGAGGATGTTCTTCCCACTCAGGGAAGCAGCAGGGACTGTGGGGTAAGTCCAGGTGCTGAGCTTGCTGTGCTTTGGTTACTCCTTCTGGCTGAAGAACACAGCATGGATTTAATGAAGGCTAGAGGGAGAACAAAATGGGCCATAAATCAACTGCTCTGCTGCAATATGGTCTCACCTTAACTCAAAACAAGAGAACCAACCCTTGGCAGGGCTGGGGCAGGACAAAATAACTTTTTCACTGTTCACTGACTAGCAAAGCACTTCTATGCCACAGAGATGCCTGCCAGGACCATGTGTCTCTCTGTCTTTCTGCCTGTAGCAGAACTTGGCACACCTGTGCTTTCTGAAGGTACTTCAGATGCAGAATGCACAGCACCAAAAAACTCAGCTGTCCTAGGAAACACTGAGGGAACACACGACAAGGATTTATTTGTTCCCACACATTCACAAAAAATGACAGCTCAATTTGCACTAGAAGCAAGAGGTGACCTACAAATCTGAAACTGAAGAGGATATTATGGTGTATTCAACAAATGTTCCCAGGCACACTTCTGGAGAAATAACTACTCAGCAAGTAAAAGTATTTTAACTAGAATTGCACAGCTCTTGTCAAATATGCTCCAACATGTTTGCAGAGAACTATTCAGTGTAGCATATGCATGTTGATGCCAGTTCCAGTGTCATGCACTCTGCACACTTGAATTGGTCTGGCAGTACTGTAGCAGCAAAGGCTGCTAAAATAGTTGTTTTTAAAAGAAGTACAGGAGGTCAGCTCAACAGGAGAAGTGACTGTAACTTTCAGTAAAGTGCCTGTTCAGTGAACCAAGTATGGGATACATTGTGCTTTTGTAGTTCAAAGGGAGCATCTCTCTCTACACGTTTGGCTTTTAACACCATCCCTCCATGTGATTAAAGAAAGCCACAAGAAAGAGGTTTCTACATTATCTCTTCCTGGAAAACAAACCTGTCTGTTTCCCCGAAGTTTGGTGGTACAGAATTATGCAGCTTTAAAGGCAGCCAGACATTTTGGCTGCCCATCCACTTGCTTTCCTTGCAGCTGTCATTATCTCTGTTTTACTTTACCTGAACTTAACAACCCCTCACTCCCTTTCCTCCTCAGTTTCAGTAACTCTTCAAAATGAAAATCAATAGTGCTCCTTTTACTCCAAAGTAGAGCCTTTCAGATAATCACGTCATATCGTGCAGCAGCTGCTTGGAGCCTGTGTGGCAGAAATAGCCCTTGGATGAAGGGTTTCCAGTAAAGAAGCTGCCTTTTTCTAGCATTTCATTCTTAACTTGTAACATTGGTTTAGATCAACATTGGGTTTTTATCAAGGGAGTCAAGTGACATGTTAGTGGCATGGCTAAGAAAACTCAGAAAGCTTTTAAAAGTATTTAATGTAAGAGACAAACACAGATCTGAGTCAGTAGATTTCATTCCTGTCAAATTATCATTGAATTAAAACAAAATTACCTCAAACCTCTCATTAACAGAATTGCATGTGTAATTTCAGTTTCTGTTTCGCTTTTAACAGGCTTATAAATGGGTTATAGTAATCCTACTCCTTTTTAAGAAACTTGTCCTCATGACAGATACATGGATGACCTCAGGAAACTCCCCTCCCTCTTCCTCTAGGTTTGTGAGAAAGAGTTGGCATTGCAAAGGTCTGGATATAATTAAACAAATTTTCCCAGCAGCCAGGGCCAGAGCCTCACACACTGGGGATGCAGGGCAGTCTCCCTGGTGCTGCTGGAGCTGTGCAGATGGTGGCCTAGTCCCACCAAAAGGAAAACAGCACAAACTGAAAGACCTGAGCACTGAAAGTGAATGTGCTACAGCTGACCCTTCTCCTAATCCAAGTTATCTGAAATACCAGATCAGAGACAAGCCAGGTTTCTGTCAGTACTGTGGAGAAGCTGACTTCCAGAAACTTCTAAGGTGTTCACAGTATAAGTGATACATGGAAAAACTGAAAGTGGCATATTCTGAGAAACATGGTGACAGGGCTGTGGGCAAAGGACTACAGCCAGGAAAATTTTTGCATTTGTTTTATCTTGGGTCTTTTTTTAAATGAAAGTTTAGCTTTTTTGTCTTTGGAATATTATATATATCTATATCTATATCTATATCTATATATATATAGATATACACTACAAATGGAGATGAGTTTGTGGTGAATTGTGGTACCATAATATAAAAGCAACTAGCTGCCTCTCTGCTTTGTCCTTGTAAGATATACACAGACATAACTGTCCCTCTGGCCTGTCATTGGGAGAGAAGTCACTCAGCTAAATATTTCTCTTTTCTCCTGCCATCAACTAGTGTGGGCTGTCTCCTTAAGTTTCATTTGCCTCGTCTGTTGTAATCACAGACTGAACTCTCAAGAGCAGAAATAGCTGCAAAAGACAGGTGTTTTCATCTTAAAAAAGATCCAAAGCTTTCCTTTAAGGGATTCATCTCTCCTAGTAAGAATAACTGAATTCAACACTGCCACAACATAATTTATTATTTAAGTTGTTTTTGGTTAAAGTTAAAAGATTTCTAAGAAAAAATTGTTATAACTTTCCTTTTCCCTTAGAGTCTTCTGCTGTTATGTAGAGGAAACTACGGTTTACAAGCAGAGAGCTAGAAAAACAAAGAGCAAAACCAATCAAAATTTACAAGTGTGCTGTTTGGCTAAGAGGTTGCCTTGTGACAGTCACCACAAAATCTTCACCATCATTTCCAGTTTAAAGAATGCTCTCATTGAAGAACTTGTACTGTAAGGAGTATAGAACAAAACTTTATTTACAAGGAGAATCCCAAACCCCAGTGAAACTTGTCCATACTGGGGCATTTCAGGATATCACATCATTCCAACAAAACCAAGGCCTGGTGAGATTTCATGGCTGTCTCTCTGTAGGGTTGGTAAATAAGGGAAAAAGACATATCAATCTTGCTCAGAAAATGTGCTTCCTTTTTCTTTTACAGACAGTTGCATCCTATGGGGACACTTCAGCTGAGGGTGTGTGAAAGCTTTGCTGCAGCTGCATAGTGACCTCTTTATAACCTTTCTGCCTGCATGAAGGGCCAGTCAGCTGGGTCACTCAGCTTGGATTTTAAGATTTCTTCCTTTACACAACCCCAGACAGGTTTTCCTCCATTCCAGAGAACTGCAACTGGCTTTGTCCCAACTCCCTCCTACTCACAGCCCCTTCCTCTGCAAGGAGACACCCTCATCATGATGGCACTGTCAGAGAGCAGCAACTATGGCTACACTGCATGGACTGCATTTGCTTCCTTCCTTCCTCCCCTCCCTCCCTGTGGCAGGTGCAGGAACCCTGGGTCTCTCTCTCCCCTATTATGGTGCTGCCTGTGACTCAGGTAATACCTGGTATTTTATTGGGTTTGCAGTGTGTTCTGTGGGAAGTGACAGAGCAGAAGCAAGTGCCCTGCTGGCTAAAGCTGACTCACAAGTGCCTTTGCTATTGTAGTAATGTTTTCCTAAGTCTTGAGAAATGAGTCTGAATTCCAGATGGGGTGTCCAAGGCAAGTACAGACACTTCAACTCATCTTTGTCAAGCAGATAGGAGAGGGTTCACGGTGGAAAACAAGAGAAAGAAACAGCAAACTTCTCTTTAGCCTACACACAGGCTGACTGTATGATCTGATATCAGAAATACACATAAAGCTAGAGACAGATGTAGCAGTAAGTCACTTAGTTGGGTGTCTGTTCATTCAAACCAGTGCCCACAATCCATTTGAGACAGAGTGCCTTAATTGAAAATAATCTGGTGAGAGAATTATTTAGCCCAGATGTGTGTGGATGATGAGCAGGAGTTGCAGGTCCCAAAATAGCTCTGTTAAAGCTTAGCAAATTAAGCAAACATCTTTCTGTTGATTTCTGCCAAATGCAGGACTCCAAAGCCACCTCATCTGGCAGCCTTCCACAATCAATGTTCACTGAGAGCAATCATTCATATTTACACTGTTCTTCCTCAAAATACAGGGGGATTTTGAAGCATGTCTGAACACATGAAACTTTTCTTTAAGCAATTATCTCATTGCAAAGTATTTTTGTGCTGAGAATTCCTCCCTACTTTTGGAGGTAACTGTAACATATA
The DNA here is from genome assembly GCA_013399455.1 of Anthoscopus minutus. Classification (NCBI taxonomy): domain Eukaryota; kingdom Metazoa; phylum Chordata; class Aves; order Passeriformes; family Paridae; genus Anthoscopus; species Anthoscopus minutus. The sequence continues at coordinate 198,059 of VWYI01043220.1, forward strand.
AGGTAACAAAATACAGCCCAGTCTGACTGGGGCAGAGCTGAAATGCTTCTTGTTGGAAGTTTTTAAGATACAGATTCTAAGATGAAGTCTTTAACTATGACTTAAGTCCAGCTATTTGCAACCCACATCCAAAATTCTTGCCTCACTGAATGCCATACAGTGCTTCAAAGACAAGCTTTTTGAGTAACTGTTACCTTCACCAATGTTAAAAAAGTATTTATTTTTGACTCACATTTTAATTTCTTCCTATATTCAAATTTCCTGTTCTAATTATCATTTCCAGTCAATCCTTATTCATTTCTGGAGATCTATATGTTCACTAGTTGGAGAGAGGAAACACTGGACTTAAGCACCATAATTACTCAGTAATGAAATAAGGGTTTGCTTTATGACCAAAAGAAAGCTAGACTGGAAAAAATGTATCCTCTGTGGAACTGACTCAGAGTGATGAAAAGTGACAGACAATACTATTGATAGTATTGTTCTTTTCAGGTCATCCTCTGATAGGCTCCTTCAGTGCTGCAATACAGATTACAGGAATTGGCCAGTCAGACACACAATCCACATATAACAATAGCAAGGTTCAGAGGTGAATTACACATATGTTGATTATGGGAAGAAGGAAATTGATTCACTGTCAGAGGATGGAGCATTTTATGCAAGCTCTGTTAGCAAGGATATTTAGAAATTTATTGCTGTAATGCTTGTCTTAGAACTCATGTCACTCACCTGTTCTGGAACAGGAAATGAATGACCGTAGATTTTACCTCATGTACACACGTCCTGTCCCCATGCAAATTCTTCAGCCACACCACTTTGGTGAGATGCCTGGTGGTTGTGCCAGTTGTGGCTGGCTGCTCATTCAGATGTGCATCCCCCAGCTGGGGCTTGAAACTCCCCTTGACTACAGAGCCCTTCCTCTCCTGAACAAATACTCCTGCTCTAGTAAACATGAACCAACAATCACAATGAATGGTATGGAGGGGATATTAAAGAGCAATAGCAGAGTAGGCAAAGAATTCAACATCATCAAAGGAAAATATAGTTTAATATCACTGAACTTAAGTAGCTCAGGAAAATATCCCACAATAGCCCTAATTTGGTAGTTAAAATTACTGGGAAAGGCGGCAGGAAGCATGCTGGAGAGAAGGGGAAATCCTGCTGCTATGCCATGAGAGGTTAAACACAATTTCTATGTTCACTCTAGGCTGCACTGTGCCACTCACACCTACTGACAAAAAACACATACCTTCAGTTAGAATCAAGATCACATTGAGTAGAAAACCTGCACAAAGTCTAGCTTTGGTAAATCACAAAATGAAAACACTCACATGGTAAATACTCCAATTCACAGTTTCCTGAGTCTGTTTAATATAGGCGGATATTTATACTTCTATCTGACAGATCTCAATTTCTTAGATTGTTTATACTTCCTTTGGAAAAAGCCATATTTATAATAGCTTTTTATAGAGCATAGTCAATGAAACTAATGTACGGTACTTTTAGTGAACTTATCTAAAAGGACACCACCACTTTAATATTTTAAGAGCAGGAGAAATACACATAGGTGCAGAGAAGCAAAAAAGAAATGTTTGAAGAGAAAAAAGGGAAGATGTGAGATTGGAGTGTATGCATTGAACCCCAGAGCAAAAGTCTAGAGGGGGCTGAAAAGGAATACCAACCCAGTATGGTCCAAATAGGGGCAAGAAGGAAATAAGAAAGAAGGTGCAGAAAAAATTAAAGTCCATGGATAAGGAAGAAGTGTCTTACAGGAACATAGCTATTGTAAAGCTATTATCCCTAGTTTACTTTGGTACCTTTACTAGATATGGTTTGGTCTGAGATGGGACAAAATCCTATAATGATTTCAAAACACTCAGTAAAATGTCCCATCTATAAACGTGTGGTGGGTTTAGAGCTAGCTAAACTCACGAGTGCACTTCTTATTTCTTGCTGTGAGATATGATTTTAGGAGAAAGGAAGAACAGACTCAAACTTTAAGGCTATGAAGAAAGCTTATTAACAAAACTAAAAGAACAGGAAAAAATGAAAAAAAATCAGAATGAAACTTTCAGAACACCTTCCCTCCCGTGCCCACCTTCTTTCCTTTCCCACCTGACAACATAAAACAGAACCTGGGATTTAAAATCAGCTATCACTTCTACAATAGTCCTTCCTCAGTTCTCATAGGGTGAGGAGTTTTCTTTCGTAACACCATGGAGAAATCTCCACAAGAACAGTCTTCTCGTGGCTTTGCAGATGCAAGGATTTCCTTTCTACATATATTTTAGTATAAACATTTTCTTATTTTATTATTCTAAAAATGTGCTTTATTTGTTTTAGTATAAAAGAAAAATGTATACCCCAGAGTCCTGGAAGAAGATTAACAGAACAATTCTGTCACAGGGGCCCAAACTTAAAAGGGCACGGGCACTTAAACTGCCTTAAACTTCAGCTAGATATTAGGTAAATGACATATAAAATACTTTAGTGGAGAGAATATATCAGAGTTTAGTTAAGTGGATTTCTGAAATGCTATATTGGGTTGCTGTGAACTCTATCAGAAGACAGAAGAAATGTGTATACCTATTTGAAGGATTTTAAAGCACAGTTTCACCCAGCAGCCTGCTGAGGTTAACTCTGGCATCTGCTGAACACGTTCTCCAATTAAAAGCAAGACACTGCCAAGAATCATAGATCTGCCAAGTATTTTCTTCTCCTTTCATTTTCATTTTCATTTCTCAAGAACCAACCTTCAAAATTGTGTGTAGAGAGGGGACTCTGAGTTCCAGCTCTAAGCATAAAAAATGTTTTGACACAAGTTTGATCACATGCTAGAAATGCCATGTGGTTCCAAATCCAGTTCTTAAATTGCTGCTACGGAGAAGAGAACACAGCAGAGCTGGTGAATAAGAGCAAACCATCAATGACTCCCACAGCAGCTTGTAGGCTGGCTCAGCTCTTGGCTTCACCCAGTGCCCACTGCTTCAAGGAGTCACCTGCTCAGGCTGCAGGAACTGCAACAGTGCCTGCAGCCCTTCAGCTGCCACCAGGACTAGTACAAACACAGGCAGCAGCTGCTTGGTGCAGGGACACACAGCTTGTGTGCTGAGGGGAATCCTGTGTGTGACAGCAGCACCAGATCTACAGAGGCAAGGTGCTAAGGACCAGTGTGTAGGCTAAAACTAATGACACCAGCAAACAATCCACTGTTTATAAAGCTTATTCTCTTTTGTTCATATTAGGTATGGAGAGCAGGCTTTAGACCTCCCACAGTGAAGATCAAAGCTATTATGAAAGGGTTCACATATCTCAGGATCTTAAGTCTTACCCTTAAGCCAAACTGCTCCTTTAATAACAAGACTGTCAGCTAGCAAAGGGCAGGTCAGAGATTTGGTTGTGGGTGAAAAGAGAAAGACTTTAGCACAAACTTGTCATCTATGTGGGATACTTGTTTCTCTTCTTTTCATCTTCCTGCTCTCAGCCTTGTCTCCTAATAGCTTTGAATCTCTTACCTGTGTTAGGCTTTAATCCAGGCCCAACAGAGCAATAGACCACAATCCCCCCTGTGCCTTGGGTGGGGGAAATAGCAAGGAACACGAAGCCATCTTAATTGCCTCAAAGATAAAAGTATATCAAAAGTCTATCTACATTAAAAATACATTAAGTTCTTGTCTTCTAAGTCTTTGACTTTGAGCCTTACAAACCTTGTGAGGTGACAATTCAGAAAGACAATTGTGCAGGAACCAAGAGTCGAAGCACAAAGTGTGCTAAAAGGTCTGCCACTACTAATTAATTTCCACTAACTTTTGGTCTAATCAAGCCAAGTTTTACTCTGCTAATATTACTTGGTTAAAATATTAATACTAGCATATGCTCCAATATGAAGCTCACTCTCCACTCCAGTAGGAATTTAAGGCACCTCCAACTCAGTGCATTTCTAAGCATTTCATGCTGCTGGACTCCATTATAAACCTACAATCATGAACAAGGACTTCTGCCTTTAGAGAGATAATCGTCTTCAGTCTAGTACAAGAGGTAGAAACCAAAAGGAGTTATAGCTTCATACTTCTTGTAAATACCTCCTCTTATGCAAGCATGCTTCTGCCTAAGAATAGCTTTTTCCTTTTAACTTTTGGTATCAATTTGTTTAAACTACAAAGCAAGGGCTTCATACTTGCAGAATTAAAGATAGATACAATCTTTAGAAAAAAGCCCACATTTATTTTCACACATCCTGGGCAGCTGTAAGATCCTTTGCATGTTATTAGTGGCCTTTCTATGTACCTCAGACTCAATCACTCTGGGAGAATACTTTGTTTTAACTGGTTACCTGAACCCCACATTTTTCTTAATGCTTCTTACTCCTGTGTTCTACTCCTAACTGTGGCAGGGACTGCCATTCAAAGAACATTTTCTTCACTGCCTGCAGGGCTGTTTATCTGCATCAGTGTGGAAAAGATCTTTCTCTTAATGATTTATGGTATCAGTTCAAAGCTAATTTCGTATCTGTTTACAACAGCATTCCATGCATCCTCTTTCAAGGAGAACCAGGAACAAAAAAAGCACTGGGTTGCCACCAGCAGTCCTAGTGGGATAGATCTTGCAAGGCATGAGTGCCTTTGAGGCACATGAAGCTGGGTCTGACTACAGGAAACACAGATTGTTCCCAAGTTACACGAAGCTCAGCTGATGTTAACAAGAATTTCAATCAAATGAGTACATTCTGTGCAGACAACAGCAGCTCACTAGATATTAGAGCACTCTGAACAGATAAGGTAAAAGATACCATATGCCTCTGTGCTAAATGATTTAGCCAAATGTCTTGCAGGAAAATGTTGATGTATTCTATTCCAGGAATGTTTCCTGGGAAAAACAGCTGTCGATTCAGGAAAGATTTCAAGGCTGCCTACACATGCCAACTGCAGCTTTTCAAGTAGCACAGAGCTATGTAAGTTAACTTATATTCGTAGTTAGGGTATGTTTCCAAATAATTAAATGGGAAAGAGGAAAGGCATCTATCAGTATGAGCAGCGTAAATTACAAGCAGAAATAACTACTGAGGTTTAAAACTGGCTTAAAACAAGCTCAAATATAACTGAAGAAAGCACTAACAGAGACAGGCTGTCCTGATGCCCACTCCCAAATGATACATGGAAAACTCAGTCACTTTGCTATCTCAAATTTAGGCTGTCCTTGCTGGTTTCAGACTATGTCCTCTTCTTTCATATGTATTTTTAGTGCTTGTAACTGCCAAAAATCTGAGGATATAGAAAACATCTTCTGCATTGGCTTCTCCTTTAGGTCTGATAGAAAGAACTTCTAGTCAGCTGAGCTAGAACTTGTGCTGGTTTTGACTAGTTAGCTGGATTGGGGCTGTATTTTCAATTTGTGCTGAAAATAGAGTTCATAATTCAGGGAAGTTTTTGTTATTGCCAAGCAGTGCTTATACAGAGCCAAGGCCTTTTCTGCTCCTCACCCCACCCAACTAGCCACAAGGCTGGGGGTGTGCAGGAACCTGGGAGGGACACAGCCAGGGCAGCTGACTCCACTGACCCACAGGATATCCCAGACCATATAGGTGTTATGCTCAGCACATACATCTGGAGAAGAAGAAAGGGGGAATGTTCAGAATGACAGTATTTTCTTCACAAATGACTGGCATGACAGAGCCCTGCTTTCCTGGGATGGCTGAAGACCCACCTGCCCATGGGAAGTGGTGAATTAATCTGTTGTTTTGCTTTGTTTCTGCATGGGCCTTTTACATTTCCTATTAAACTGTCTTTAATCTCAACCCACTGGTTTTCTCACTTTTACTCTTCTAACACCCTCCTACTGTGAGGGAGTGAGCAAGGGGCTGTGTGGGGCTCAGCTGCCAACAACAGAATGATGGGCAGTTTCTCTGTGCTACACTTGCTTTTGTGGTCCTTGCTGCTCTTGCTTGCTTTTGCTCAGCTGGTGAGGAGGAAGTGAAATGAGAGATGTAACTAAAGGGGTTTGCATTGAGAAGCTGTTCTTTCTCATGCAATTTTTTTTTCACATCATCACAGCATGAGATTTTTCCGGCAGCACATTTTGAAAGTCATAAATCTTAAGGGTAACAAGGGTTAAAGGTACTACACATCTAACTGACAAACTGAGAAGTGCTATCCCACAGCACTGCACAACATCAGAACCATCCTATCTTATTTAAATGCTGATGCTCTGACAGGTGAAGGCCACTTCCATGCTTGTGGTCCAACATACTAGAGTTAGATAGCACCTTGCTAAAACAGCACAGCATCTATTGACTGTGAGCACCAAACTGAACATCTCTTGTGCCCTTTGGGGAAAAGAGAAAGAATAGGGAGTCCCTGCAGATGCCTCCACAGAGGGCAGAGGGAGGAAGCTGTCACCATAATGATGACTAAGCAAGGTCGTTCCCTTGGGTACATCCTGTACCAAAAGCCAGAAGTGTTTAAGGAAACTAATAACCGGATATCCTGTTCTTTCACCTGGCATGCATGGAACTGAACATGCAGGGCTTCTTTTTCAAGGACACAACCAGCACCTCAACTTACAGAGCCTGTGAACCCAACCTGCAAAGGATGAAGGATGAATCGTCCTCCCCTTTATAAAACATGATGTTCTTGTAAGGAAATAATGTATGGTAAGTGAATCAAACCTAGCAGAGAACTCCATGGCAAAATAATTTGGTTAAGCTGTGGGATATAAAAATGAAGAATATTAATGCTGGGTAAAAAATAGATGAAAATAGCAGAAGGGTTTCAGTTGTGCTGATGTGCAATTCAATAACTGTGCACAAGCAAGCAGAGTTGCATCTGGTGACCTCAGATTTGAGATGCAATTAAAAACAGGATAAAGCAGGGAGTGAGACAGAAAATACCATGGGTGACCTTGATGTGTCTCAATACTACAAAAAACAGAGCAGGCTTGGGGTGCTCAACATCTGTGAATTGGACCCTAAAATGGATAGGATTGCATAAACTTGAGCAACTTCACAATTCACTTTGGATCCTGCTGGTCAACAATTTTTTTTCTGGTCTGGAGGTTTTAATTTTATAGTTTATCCTTGCAATTTTTTTTCATCCTTGACAAAAGCTTGGTTTTGTTTGGGGAATTTGTTTGTTTGCTTTTGAAAACAGTCTGAGAATTTTTTATCACTAAATATTATGAATTCATAATGAAACTGAGAGAGCTGGTAAAGCTGCCAAAGCCACTGCATCAGGCACACTTTCTGCTGAGCCTTATGCTCAGCCCTTCACCCAGGAAGGAGAGGAGTTAGCTGCTCCCTGGACAAAGGAGCCCTGGCCTGTACAGGAAGGGTCTTAAACTCCAGCTCTGATCCCTGAGCCTGCAGCTGTTGGACCAGCTCTTGCCAATTAAAGAAATGACACAACTTCCAACTGCAAAAGAATCCAAAGGTTAAAAAACAAGACAAAAGTAATACAGGATAACAGCACTGCAAAAGCCACAGTAAGACTTAACCAAGTTATAGTCTTCAGTAAAATCACAACAGTATTCCACTTACAGGCTGGTGACTTCCTGAGTCATTCACGATGTCACTAGCTGATCAAAGAGTGGGGTTAAACATAAATTTAATTAAATGTAGTCATGTCCCTGATTGATTTGGACACCAAAGAATCTAGGTGTGTTTCATCTCAACCTAAAGCATAATCTAACATACTTCAGGGCATTTCTGCCCTCAAAATGCTGACTTCTCTGCACTGACTCTAGAGAGAGCTTAGGGTACAAACATCGATGCTGTGTGCTCAGGAGAGGATACCATCTCCATTCTCCTACATCCCAGAGGCAGGCACTGTGTGGTGATGCCAGCTCTCTTAGCTGCACTTTTTGGGAAGGAAAAGAGAGTAAAAAATATATATGGGGATAGGAAAAGTGAGGCCATTTCCAAGAAGAAAACAAAGAATCAATCCAATTGAAGAAAAAAGCAGAGAAAAAGTAGCCTCAGGAAAAAACTTGGCCTCTGAAAAGCAATGGACTGAGATGGAGAAGAAAAACATGGGTAGGAGAGGCATGTGGTGTACTTCAGTTTTTGAGCGAGAACATGTAATTAACAGGAATTTGAAGTTCCTTTCCAGAGAAACTGCTATTGCTAACACTGCTCTCACTTCTGAAAAGTTTTCTAAGCTCATGGCAAAGATGTGTCAATGGCCCACTCCTTAGGTGGCCCCTACAGACACTGATGCTCCCTTGTTTTCCTCGGAAAGCCATTAACAGGTACACCTGGCACACACAAACATCCCTTCAGGCGACCTGATCACTTCCTGGTTTAATGATCCTCAGCCGCTAATCTTTGTATTTGGGGAAGGCGGGAAGAATATTTAGTTCCTACAGGGACTAAAACTGACGCCTGGAATGCCAAATGCATTTCCCTTTTCCTGAAACTCGAGGTGTCTGTAGCACATCAGTTATGAAGGCACTGGGCACCAGGAGCAGGGCTAGGAAAAGGCCACCTGAGTGGGAAGGTGCCTGAGAGAAACACCAGCACAGCTCTTAGAGCTCTGCAAGGAAATCTGCCCTGCGTGCTGCTGGAACACAGCCAGCAGAACACGGCATGAGTGACCGAGGGGCCTCCTGCTGCTGCCACTGCCAAGGGATGCTGCTCCAGGAACGCTGGAAGCAGTTTCATGGCTGGCCTGCAGCACACTGCTGTGGGAATCTTCTCAGTCACACATCACCTTCACTGATCATGTGCACAGGCAAGACAGAGAATTCTGTAAACCTCCTGTTCCTTTCCAAGCTTGTGCTTCCTGTGTGTATCCTGCTCTCTGCATCCCCGGCGCTCCTGCTCACACAATACTGCTCATTTAGTGTTTACAATGTCAGTTGTCTTTTAATTCCTACTTTTTTGTGTTTGGTTGGGTTTTTTTTGGTCTTTTTTTAAGCTTCTTTAATTGAGAAAGGAAATAAGTGAAAAAAAAGAGTGCTGCACACATAGCCCTTGAAAGTACTGTGCATGAACACATCTGATGGAGCTGTGTAGCTGTTCCAACAGCCGTTTAGGTGATTGGGATGCAAAAAATGTACCACAAATCAACACTCTTATGGTGTGACAACACCCTATCTCATGCCTTTTCTCTCCAGAGAAGGGCAAAGTCTTGGCAACCTCCAGCACAGTTATGACACGTGTAAATGATTTTATGAATTTTATTTATAAAAGGCTCATTACAGTCTCTGGCTCCTTAAATCACAAATTAAGGGTGGGGATGTTGTTTCATAGCAGATAAATCACATGTTCTAACATGATGGCAGTTCTAAAAAAGAAACCACCCTATAGCATTTGCACCAGCTGATTAGATTATTTGCTCCTGAGTTTATAGGCTGGCCCCAGACAAGAAGCTGCTGAGCAGATGTGATCCCATGCCAAGTCATTGTTATGCCTGGACAAACACCGAATTCTTCTCCCTGCCCATGACATAACTTTTCCTTGCAAAAACATAGCTGCTTTGAAAGTCCCTTCTCACACAAGAGAAAATCCTGAAAAAGCTGGGATCTCTATCATCACGCATCAAGCCTGTTTCATTCACGTGACAGGAGATCTTTGCCTGTGTTGGGGGGTGGAGAAGGATGAAGCCTCCTCTTTCCTCTGCAAGAGAGATTTCTTTAGCCAACTGGTAAAACATGCTTTGAAATCTAAACAATTTTTTCTTTAGACGAAGTCATTCATGCACAAAGCACCTGAATTTAAGCTGGTACTGTTTTCATTCCTGTGGATGAAGTTTGGAGCACATAAATATGCTTGTTAAAAATAAGGAGGAGGCCACAGTCTTTTGGAACTAAGAATCACAGAGGACCACTAGTGCATTGTTCTTACTGTTATTTGTGGTCACTGAGTATAATCAGTCTCTTGGTTAGAATTCATGTGTTTGGCTTGGATTCATTAAAAAATAAAATATGGAGCCAGATTTTTAATTTTAAATAGGAGGAGGGAGTCTTTTTTGCATCTACCACTAAGGAATCATTCCTTGCAGACTGCAGCCAAAGAACAGGGAAACCAGGACCATCCTGTGCCCTGCCCCAGACACTTGGGCAGGAATTGTGACTGGTAGTCAAGGCCAGTGCTTTCCTTGCTCAGAAGAGGTGCCAGGAGGGGTCAAAGTCTTGAGCCAGTGAGAAAAGCAGAGTGTGTTGTTAGTGTGGGAGATCCATAAGAGCACAATAGTAAGATTCCTAGCATTATGTGTACACCCCTCAACATGAAAATTCTAACTTGTCAAGTGTGAAGGAAGTGAAGCCTCAGAAATCTTGGAATCCCTTGATTCACTGTGTCTGGGGAAGGGGTCACTTTCAGCCTTGCAACATGAAGGAAAAAGGCACCATCCCAATCTTCCCTACTTCTTCCCACACCTCCTTATTTCCCCATCATCAAACCTGATGTTCAACTCTGCCAGGTATGCTGCTGTCAGACTTGTCCTTGAATGACTGCAGTAAACCGAAGCAGATCAGAGCAAGGATAAATCTAGCTTGCTGGCCTGGAAAACCAAAAATAGCTCCAACATTTGTGTTTGGATGAGGTTCCCAGATGGGAGCAGCTAGGCCAAGCGTTGGCTCCACACACTTCTTGCAAACATTTCCAGCTCCCAGGGGAGGGGCTTGAGTCAGCGCTGGCCCTGTCACACAAGAGGAGGGGCCTGCAGCCCACACACAGCTGCTTTGTTCAGATGAAGCTGTCTTTTGCTCTGACCTTCTTCTGCAGCTACATTTTGAGAGAAGCAGCACAAGAATCAAAGGGCTTGCTGTGTGATCTTTCTTTAACCTGTGCTCTGCAGTGTCTCAACATGACTGACACTGCTGGCTCAAGGAGGGCAGCAGGGAGGGATTAATGCACTGCCTCTCACTACATCCCAAGTTACTGGTACGTTGCAAACCAGAGACACTGCAGGCCAGTCAGTAATTGAATGAACCACTAGATTTTTGTTCCTCAGGAACCTTTACTGTACAAATCAGTAGGAAAGTATGATTAAAGCCCCAGATTTGCCCTTGGTTCAGCCGTTTTGCTCAGAGCCTCTCCGAACTGTTTCCAGGATTTTCCTTCTACCACCCTGTTTAATTTCTCAGTTAAGCTGTCACATATCCCATGTTTCTAGAGGCAGAAGGCTCAGTCACTGGCCATCAGCAGCTTTGGACATCAACACACAGACATCATGGCTCATCCTACACATTTCACAATAAACTACTTGTCATTGAGATATAACTAAATGTACTGAAAAGGTGCCATAAGACACCAATAAAATCCAAGTAAGTATTTTAGGTTTTGATCTAATGTGTCTCTTTTCAGCATTGGAGTAAACTCCTTAGTACCAATTCTCTAGTAATCCCAAGCTCCTCTGGACATCTTTACACTTTCCTGTATAACCTATGTTGAGATGCAGAGAACTTATCAGTTCTTGGGTGTAATATGTTAAAAAAAGTTCTCAACATCTCCTTCTGAAAGTTTCCATCACAAATTAAATGTTTCAGGTTTAATATTTGAGCTGCTATAAAGCAAACTGTGTCAAGAAACCTCATAAAATGCTTGTTTTGTGTGATGCAACTCAACACAAGGAGGTGTTCCCATGGCTGTGCAATGCCCTTACAGCCCTGCATGGCTATGGTGGCTGCACTGATGCTGTACCATACCAGTAAATAAAAAGCATTTTTGTAATTCAATCTAATTTCAAGGAGTAATCAAAATTTTCTATGGTTCCTTCAAACTCTTCTTAAAAACCTACAAGAGTTTTAACGGAAGTGTGTGATTTCCAAAGGTTTCTAAACAATTTGAGTATTAGTTTCCTTGATTTGAAGATAAAGGCATAAAAATCCCTTTTGTTTCCTTTAGAGACCACAACCCTTTTAGGCACTATGTTGTATGACTTCTATCATGAAGCAGATGAAGGCAGAATTAAATAGATGAAGACAACAGGATTTAACAGGACAGCAGCATCCAGCAGGCACTCAGGAGACATAAAAAACCCTGGTGAGTTGGGTCTCACACCACTTTTGGTGCAGTATGTAACACAAAGAACAGCCTGAAGTCTCTTGGGGTGGTAGGACATGACACCTATCTGCCATGAACTACTATGTCATGAAGACGTCTGAATTGCAGTGAAATTTCTTCTTCCTGGAGGATAAGGACTCTTTTCAGTGATATGATGAACTGTAAAGAAGTTAGAAAGATGCTAAGAATGAAAATAGTTTGCCTGAGAAAGTTACTCTGAGTCAGTAAAGGTGGATCTAATGGAAAGTACTGAGGGTGTTGCACACCTCCAGACTTGCTCTAGATAGTTCTCTCTTACCAGAGACAGACAGGGGTAATATATGGAAACAAGTCATCATGGACTGCTTTGATTTCCCAGACAACTGCCATACAACAAATACTTCCAGCAGTGACAGATCCCAAATATTTCTGTATGATAATAAAGTTTTGGACTTGTTTTGGTAACTATGAATCATCTGCCACTTTCAATATGATATCTCTGGGCCCCCTGCATCCTGGGGGTGGTTCCACACAGTCATTTTAAGCAACAGTTTGTCTATCTTATAATGATTCCCCCCTCTCTTTGTTTTTTAACCTGCTCCACAGCCTTTTTGTCTCCCTGAGTAGGCTTAGTGCAGAATTCTGGCTTTGGATCCTAAGATCTGCATCATGCTCAGTCTGTTCCATAGCATTCATGGCAGGCTGCCTGGGAGCATATCCTGGCTCTCACCAGAGTACGTATGACATAACCCTGCTAATTCCAAAATAAAGCACCTGTAAGCAGCCTGATCAAGGGAATGTTTAAAGAGGATGGTAATGTCTACAGACACAATTCCAACAGAGCAGATGCACGTATGTGTTAACATACACCCATATCACATCACAGTGTTTTATATCCTGATTTTATGTATGGTAGTGCCAAAGTTTCTATCAAGCTTCTCAGAAAATTGCTGTACTCTCAACAAAAGCTTAAAGTGCCAAAGAATGCAATTATCTTTAGAATGAACTTGAGTTAAAATACTTATGGGTACTGTCAAGTAAAATACATACACAGAGAACTTTACAGATATCCATGAATGTTTGGATAACACGCTTTACTAGTTTCCAGAGAAATTTAATCCTTCTGCTAATTTCTGTATCAGGGAAACACCTCTGCAACAAAAGTAGGTCATTGGGAATGCAGGGATCCCTTACAGTTGCTGTGTGACAGCAGGAAAGTGTGAGGCAGCAGCTGGCTAAGGATGCAGATCCACTTGTTTCCTTAGAACGCTTTCTGACTGAAGTGCTGCACGATCAGCACTCTATTAACAATGGCACAATGGCTCTTTGGAATTGTCTGCACACCCTCCTGTTTTTTAGTCAATGACTTAATAAAGGACTAACTGGGGAGGATGGCTAAGGATTTAATGGTTTTGGGCAAGTTAACAGATCAGTAGTAGCATAAGAGATAAGTCTAAGGATCCTCAAGCTACTGGATGGTAGAGAAGCAGCACTAATTTACCAGAGTGCTAAGCACAAGCTGGGTGGGGAAGCCCCATGGCCAGCACAGACAACTTCCCAGCTATCTTGGCTCAGTGTGAATTGCACAGTTTGCACTGATTCCTTTATCCTTTACACTGAGGGTCCAGTCCTGGGCTCCTCAGGACCAAAGTGACACGGAGCTCCTGGAGCAAAGGGTGACAAAGAGGATGAGGGGGCTGGAGCATCTCTCTTGTGAGGAAAGGCTGAAGGAGCTGGGGCTGTTCAGGCTCGAGAGGAGATGCTGAGAGGGGACCTCACCAATGTCTGTCAGTGTGAGCAGGGAGGGATCAAGGCAGGGACCGGGCTCTGCTCCCTGGGGCCCAGCAATGGCACAGGAGGAACGGGCAGGAGCTGATGCCCAGGAAGTTCCACCTGAACACGAGGAAGAATTTCTTCCCCGTGAGTGACCGAGCACTGGGACAGATTGTCCAGAGAGGCTGTGGAGTCTCCGTCGCTGGAGATATTCCAGAGCTGTCTGCACACAGTCCTGGGCCGTGTGCTCTGGAATGACCCTGCCTGAGCAGGGAGGTGGGACCAGATGAGCCCCTGTGCTCCCTCCCAACCTGACCCGTTCTGTGGTTTTGTGTCAGCACTGTCCTTACAGTGTCATGAACCATTACAAAACCTGTGCTGTACCACTTTTAACAAGAAACTTATTTCCTTATCATTCCAGGAAAAGACAGTCTAAACTTTCAACAATTCCCTGGCCTCCCCATGTTTGCTTATCTTGGAGTGGGATTTGGTCACAAAGATGTTAAGTCACATTTTATTGCCTAACAGCAATTAAGGAAAGCAAATTGCACCTTCTGATGAATCAGATATTACTTCCGTTGTTTCCAAATGCTTCAGTTGAGCAATTAATTAACTGCTTATTTCATTGAAGGAAAATAATGAGCAGAAACAGAAACCAGGTAGTCCTTCTTTGTGAAATATTTCCTAGGAAATTTTGGTGATATTAACCAGAAAAGAGGAAGCAGCAGCAATGATTCAATTTTGAAATAATGAAAACCTCTGTATTTTTATATTGAATTCTCACCAAGTGACAGCCCAAGCCATCTTGGGTTTACCCTCTGGGTACAAGGATGAGCCTTTCTCCATACACTTCTCATCAGAGTCTGTTACTTCCTTCTTCCAGGTCACCTGATTTCTGGACCTTTTCCCTGCTCCTGCTGTAAACCAGAAGTGCCTTGGGAAAATACATTGTAAGAGGACCTGAGGTACATCTTCCTGCTGTGTTCAAGATATAGGAAAAGTACGAGTGGCTTTGGTACAGCCTGAAGCTGATCAAAGTTGATCTAGCTGGGAGAAAGGAGGCAGCAGCTCATACAGCTCTGGATAACCATAGAAGGGGGCATCTGGAAATCAGCTTTACAGGGCTTATTAAGGTTTTGAAAGTATTTGCCATAAATCATCATTTGATTTGCATTGCATGCTTCATGCTATTTGTGCTTCAGATTTCTGAAGTTTAATTTGGGGCAGATAATAAGGGGCTAAAGTTCTAACAAGGACTGCTGTTTGACTATGCTTAAATCTGATTAAAGCCTAACTATCAACTTAATGTTTAGCATTTCATTTCAAGTTTGTTTCCTTTTGTTTCCAGAAGCACAGAAATAATTATCTATGTTTACAAGGAAATTCTGGCCACATTCAAACTACAAACAAAGCTATTTTCAGGCTGGAATCCTGTCTAAAATGGAGAGTAGATTTGTGCTGTTTGCCTTGCTCATTTTTCAAAATAACAAAAGAAAAACCAGCTTTGAATATCTGTGGTAATATGTAACTGAAAATCCAAGATAAGCTTCTATGTAATAAGGAGAGATCAGAGAAGGTGTCAATAACTCATTAACTTACATATAAACTATGGCTGTTTGAGTGCTAATATAATTGAATAATATGTAGACAGAGAAGAGAAAAAAAACCCAACTGACAAAGATGTAATTAACTTTGTTACTTCATCTTTAACATTTTAAGGTGTAAGGAGGTAATTTGCATGAAGTTATTGTGACTATTTCAGTGTAATTTGGAGTTTCTGAGCTCAAGAATCTTTAAAATCACTATTTTTATGACCCTAACATCACATCCTAATATGTGATGAAGTAATACTAACCAGGTTAGGCTATTTTAGAAAAACAACATGAATGCAACTAAGAAATCTACAGGACAAGATGTAGGAAGGAGGCACTGTTTTTTGGATGCCTAGCTGGCCAGAAGAAACTGCACAATTTCAGTTCCTAGGCATGGGCAAGTAAAAATAACTAGTGGCAGTGAGCTGACCAACTATGTTTTCAAGCATGACATCAACACACACTCATTTACATTCTGTGGTTTGCACACAGGCACAAGAGTTTTCCGCTGCATTATTTTTGAGCACATTTACAATGGCATGAAAGACATATCCCATAGGTAAATATCACAAAACTCTCTGGCCTACTGAGTTCCTCATTCTAAGTGTGGTGGTACAGCTGAAGCACTGAGCCAAGACACAGGCTTAGGCTGTGCAGATGCACAGAGTACTGAGAAGTTCTCAGTCCCTGCACTTGGAACTCCCTGCACAGACAAAAATCTGGCACTGCTCTTTGTGCTCCAGCTGCTGGTGCTTGGCTCTCAGGTACCTGCCAGAAAGGACCATCCTCAGCTTTGCAGTGGATAAAAGGAATTGAGAAGTGGTTTTGGCTGCAGCATTAAAGTCTTTCCATGTCTACTTATACAGGAAGATAAACAATTCTCTGTTCCTTTCCCTTTAAACAACAAACACAATACAGTGAGGTTTTGAGTGAGCTCTTTTGTTGTTGGTGGTTCGTTTTTTTTGCCTAAACTAACATTAGGGTTTTTTTTAGGGAAGCTCAGCACTGACTTAGAGCCAACAGGGCCTTACTGGGTAGCAGCCAGATGACAATATCTCCTCTCAAAAGAGGTTTCCCTTTTCATATATCTCTGTGTTATTTATAGGCAAAAAGCAATGCATATAAAACCTCAGGAGAAAAGGGAGGGGCAGCATCAAGCATCTTGAGACTTTATTCAATTACTGCCTGACAGAGAAATATTTGCCAAAGTCTTTTTGAATAGTTTTAAAAACTTTCTATTATAGGAAAAAACATCCATTAGTCAAAGATCTATCAGACCAGAGATAAGGAAAAGACTAAATAAATTTCTAAATAAAAGGACACTTATAGTATTTAAACCACCTGCAGCGTACTTGCTTCTAGAAAATGATGGAGAATTTGTTTGCTCTTGGTTTTTTTGGGAGAGGACTGAGGGGGAAAGTGTTGGCTTACTTTAGAAAGAATGCCTAGGATAGAAAAGCAGCTGGAGTAGAAATACAGTGGAGGTAGAATTGCGGTTCAATGGGACAGCCAGGAAATTTCAATGGAAGAGCTCCCTTGCTTTAAATTTGGCAGCTGCTGATGCACATAGTAGAATTTTCTCAAAGTGCACTGTTTTTTTGTCTTGATTTTTTTAGAAAATATAGTTCATGTTAATGTGACTCTTCTGCCTCTTATTCCTGCCATGAAGGCTTTAATGGATTGCTTGATTCTAACCCATTTTGCTACAAGTCTTAAAACACCAGAGTTACCCACTCTCTAGTCCCCTGAATATGCACATTTGACAAGAGAGGGGAAAATACTTTCATTTTCTCTGTTCATCTAATCTCAGATGAAAAAGTACAAACAGCTCCACTTCGATTTCTCTGGGATGACCCATCTCCTACTTGGGAGGCAAGAGCCAGCAGTCATTTTGCTCTTGATCAGCCACAGGATGTTCTGCTCCCTGCCCTTTGAGCAGGCAAAATAAAAGGAGGTAGAGGCTTGGCCACTAGGTATGGACAGGAAGGGAGTTGAAAGTATATCTCTGTAGGAATTTATACAAGACCTGAGGAGGAGCTCAGAAATGCATGACAAAGTCACAGCTGTGTAAAGTCTGCTGTTAATGGCTCAGCTGCTCTCTGCACTCATCATCCAAAAAGCAGAGGGCCCCATCTCTTTCTTAATTAGCCCTAAAAAGTTAATGACCTGTCACTTTGGCTATGTTACAACTTCTGCTCACAAACAACAGATTAACCAGTCAGGGATCAGCACCAACAGCAACAAATTTAGTTCAGCTGTCATGAAAAACCAAACCATTAAACAAGATAGTGCTAAAAGGAAGTTCGGTCAGGAACACGTGAACTCACAGACTCATGGGGAGCCCACATGCTCCTAGTTTGCCATCACAGGCCATTAGTCATAGAATCAGCAGAAACAGTAACTACAAGAGATGGAAAACCTGTGAATGTGTATTTATATTGCTGGATTTAAACTCCTAGGTTTTTACAACATCAGAAAGCAATCCAAAAGTAAACATCAGAAAAAAGGCTATAAGCAATCTGTGAAATTTCTGATAATGGTACTGCAATCCAGGAGAAGAAATATGTCAACATTTTGCCATCTAAATGTACTGAAGTCTTTAATTAGCAAATTGTACAGAAAACAATGAAATAGTCATTGGATATGGCCTTTTCATAACAATCTGTAGCTTGGTTATCTTGCTCTACAAATACAGAGAAAAAGTGGAAAGGTAGATATAAAACAGGGGAATTAACAGTGGTTTTGTAAGGTCAAAACTCCAAATCCCAGTAAACAAGACCTGAATTTACTTTGAACACTATAGCTGTGGGCACATTAAACTCCTTTTAGTGTTAAGTAAATGACAACTATGTCAAATCTTGAATTAAACCAGGCAATTCCTGCATTACACAAGTCTGACATTGTTTCAATAAGGCATTAAATCTACCACTAGAGTCCATGCCCCTGGCTGTGCTGCCTAATCTCCTGGAGGTAGGAGCATCCCCCCCTGCCCCTTGTAAATGTTCTACAGCAGCAATGCACTCATGGTTCATTTATCCAGGGAAAAGAGCTGTCCACTCTCCACAGGCTGTGATGGACAGTGAGGGTGATCAAGTCCACCCAGATTTTGCTAGTAACTAAACTGAATAAAGCTCTTCCTCAGCCAGCTTTTTGGCCAATGAGGCTTAGAACCCTGGTGACATCTTAAGTGTATTCAATTTAGATCTTCCTGAGAATTTTGTATATTATTTATGAGAATGGATTGATTTTTCTTTTCTGTGAGGGAATAATATAGCATGCATTCCTCCTTCCCCATCATCTGTACTTCTGGTAAAATAGTTCCTACATAAACACCAATGCATCACTGTCAGAAGAGTTGTACAGTTTAAAAAGACTGCCTCATTTTGTAGTTCCTTACTTTAACAGGGGTAACAAAAAATTCATGGAGAGGACAAAAATACCTGAATATACAAGAAATTCACAATTGCCTTTCTTGCTTGCTGTTGATAGTCCATTACAGTATAAGGTTAAGTTCTCCAGCTGCTTCTCTGCTGTCCTTCAGTTACATGTTACACAGAAATTTATTTAATCTTGTTCCAAAATATGTTAAAACTGAGAAGAAAAAAGCATAGAGATGGGTAGTAATATTATCTTACTTTGTCTTAGTATATAGTTCATGTAACTCAAGCTCTTTCCTAGCTTATACTTGATAAATCAGAATTCTTACATAATTTATGTCCATGTTTTTCTTTAATAGGATGAGGTTTTTTTTCATTTTCATAAGACATTTAAACACCCTCCCTCCAGCAAGCTGGATAAGAAATAAAGGTTTATGAAACAAGATTATGGCAGATTTTGGGTCCCTAAATTCAAAACTGTGCTCACAAACGAGTGATTCTGCTGAGCAATTTTTGGACTCTGAAGAGTCTCAACTCCAGAGATCAATTTTAGGTTTATTTCCAAAGACTTAAATGCTCTCCAGACAGCATGCTGGCTTTGGATCTGGTTCTAAGGGTGAGATTATAACAGAGTTCTGAATTACTGCTGGTGCTGCCACCAGCAAGGGGAGAGTGCTTGTAGTTAGGCACCAGTGGATTTATTTCTCTTGAGCACTTGATCTCCTGTGATCCATTCTACATCAACCATTTTCCACAAGGTTGTCCCTATTCAAACAAGCCTTTGCCCCATATCCTATCAGGTAATTTGTGTGTCATTGTTTATGTCAAAGGTTATCTACTGCTTCCTCTTAATGAAGTTGTCTCTGCTTCTGTCTGCCTTCTCCATCTGCCTTTTCCCAAGACTATGAAGACATCAGGATTTCCATCCATTCCCTTAAGGAGCAATGAGGCTATACCTTTCAGCAGGGAAAAGGAAGAGTGGGAGATGGGCCTCAGACAAAGAAAGGTTTATTCAGAAATTTCTGACTGGGAAATAAAAGGCTACAAAAGTTTGTTTAAATTCTGAGCCGGCTGGAAAATGTCACAGCAGTAGATATTTCTAAACTTTAAAAGAAAAAAAATAAATACAACGTGCATGCTGAACTCAGAAGTTTTTATATTTCATGAAAGCAAGTTTTTATTTATTTAAACTAAACTAAAAAATATAAGATTACTACTTTCAATACTGGAGAACAGATGTTACATTTCAATTCCCTGATGCATTCACTGCATTGGGAAAAAGCAGTAAATTCAAGAAAGTGAAAGTGAAACAGTCTCATAAAATATCACCTGACTTCAATGAGTGACCTTACCTCAGGGTCTTACACAAACTGAGGCATTTATAAGAACACTGTCACATGTCTGAACAGCTGCAAAAGAGCTCACATGACTTCCAATCCCAAAGCTGCCGTAAGACACTTCAGTTGAGGCACAAAGGTACACCTTAAATTAACCAGAGGGTAAGGAAGAGAACACTTGGAAAAACAACTCTCTCCTCAGTTTTGGGAAAAACTTCTGCATAGAAGCAGCCTTGTTTGGTGCTGAAGGAGAGAAGAGGGTTGGACAAAAAAGCCAAAGCTGAGATCAGTTCAGCTGCAGCAAAGTCAGTCTGGCAAATTTCTATGGGTATGTCTTGTACCGAGGCTGCCCAAGGGCCAGTACTGAAACTGCTCTGCTAAAAAATCCTGCAATTCCTTCTTGTCCAACACTTCCTTCCCACTGTGTGTGCCAATGCCAATCTGCCACGAGTCCTGGAAACAAAACAGCACTGCAGATCACAACTCTGTAGGAAGTTGCTCTAACACCTAGGACTGGGCCAAGAGCTTCACCCCATTTGGAACAAAAAGAGGACTTTGTGCAATTTATGGGCACAGTGGTAAAAGCTTGGCCTCTAATCAATAGTGCATGAGTTACTGGTGTGCCCATATTGCACTCCTGCATTTAGGTTTGCAAAATACTCGTTCTGACCTGCCAGACATCTCCAGTGCTCATGTACTGGCAGCACAGCATCAGGGTGCCCTGGGCCTGTACTGTGTGGCCAACACACCCAGAGACAGTGCTCAGACTGCAGAGGGAAAAGCCTGAATGTAGCTGCACAGCCCTGTTACGTCTCTTAAGTTAGTGGAGAAACAAACATTTGAGAACAGATGATTTTTGCACTTGGAACTGAGCCCCTGGACCACAAACCCTGTATCTACTGAGCCAGTGTCTTCCCTTCCCAGACCATACCTCATTCTCCAAAGAAGGAAACAAAGCAGAAAGCGCAGAAGAATATAGACTCTGCTGGCTCCAACACTGGATACCGTGCTTCAAAAATAAGATGTTTTGCTTTTCTCAGTCCCTCTTCTAGACACTTAGAAGAAATCTGTTTCATATGTTCTGAGACCTTGTTTTAAATGGAAAGGATGCTGTCACCATGCCAATAAGGACTGCTTGCAAGTACAGTTTTAATCCCTTGGTGCAAATCCCACAGATCTGCTCAGCACCTTTCACTCAGCACTTCAGACTAAGAACAGAACTAATCCTGTTCCTTTCTATGCAAATATTTGTATAATAGATAAAACAGAAAAGAAGCTATGGCCCACAGTACTGCTGCACATACCAAGTCCTGACAAGGACTAAATCATACTTCTGAAGGGCTTCCTTTAAACTGGACCCAGATGAAGGAGTCACAAAGTGAATGACAAGCTTTATTATAGAGATAAGAAGGCAGCAGAGAGCAGTAGCAGCAAAGACTGTAGGACTGTAGCTAAGAGAAAGCACATACCTGGCGTTTGACCTGGGACATTCTGAGAGCTTTGAGTAAGATTTCATGGATGTTTAAGTGAATTTCAGACCGGATACTGTGGTCCTGTGCCTGTCCCTCCCTCTCCACCTCCCTCTTGTGCCAGCAGTAAAGCTCATGTGGCTCAGTAACAAAAATGTCTGGCAAAGAAAGAAGAAAGTATTTTGGAACTTTATTTCTTCCAGTTAGAGTTCAGGCAGATTATTTCCCTCAACAGAGTCACAGGAGCACTATTTGCTAGTAAACAAGTTCACAAACTCCTCACCTCAGTTCCTTGCAACCTTCTAGAAAAAGTATTAAAAAATATCTCAAACACTGCCAGCCCACTTGGCATTAATAAACTGAACCACTGGAACACTTTAGCTTCAGACTCTCCAGTTTGAGTGCAGAAAAGCTTTTCATCTGAGTTGTATAGGTTGGCTCTCCATACTAAATGGACACTGATGTGAGGGGAGAAGAATTTTTGCTATGGGAAGATGACATCTAGCCAGAAAATGTCAAAAGCTTGGAAGCCAGTTCTTAGGAAACAGGCTGCAAGACATGGAAGATGCCAAATCAAGCTTGCCAAGTGCATGCCAAGTGAGGGGAAAACAAAAACATGGTTGACAAAAAGCTGCCATGATGCTTGATGGCTTGATGATGAGCTGTCTCGATGCTCCTTCCTGATAGCAGAAAGTAGCTGATGGCCGGCTACATCCTAGATCATCAGCCAAAATAAATGAGAGATTCCTGCTTTATGAATGGTGAGACTGAGTAGAAGTCTACAAAACCACACCTACAGAAAGTGTATTTCAAGCCTCTGTCAGTCTCTCTTCCCAGCAATGTGACTGTGTCCTCAATATCAAACCATTTCAAGATTATGAAAATGTGTTCCCTAAGTGCACCTCTTGTCAAAACACAAAAAGCATTCTGCACTGGCAAGGAACAAACGGTACAGGCAAGATGGCATGGCAATGCCTGTTAAACACAGGCAAGGGAGAGGGAAAGAACACCCTTCTCTGCAAGGCTTTAGGCACTATCGAACTCTGGAAAGAGTCTGGGTGCTCTGCAGTAAATCTAAACGCTGCATACTATCACCTTCAATCTGGTATTCTTCACTTTCCATTTTGTTGTCTCCATGGGATTATTGGCTGAAAACAGACACAACTGATCATTTCTGAGACCTCAGATTCCATTATTCTGCCACAACACTTACTAATTATAAATGCTTTGCCAAATATCCGATGTTTTCACTGGCTGAAAGCCCGCACTTAATGGGCTGATAAAGAAGCGCTGTCAGAGAGTGGCACGTGATTGGTTGTACGGGTCAGCTGGAACTGTGCCCTCAGGGGGTGCCTGCCTGAGCAAACACATGAATGAACTTTTCCTGGGTAGGAAGCTATAGGAACGCTACTCCTAGAAGGGAATTCAATGTTTAACTATTTCCACTGCTATTAAGCCTTTCCCTTCAGTGATGAAAGTTGTACATGTTGTGCATATTACTCCCAAGAATGCTGTGACCTAACTTCAGTGACTAGAAAACAACCTGAGCGAGCTGACTTAAAGAGAGTGTGTTGGGCATGCATAAATACCTGCTCCTCTCTTTTCTGGGCACACTGATCATACAGGAGGATGCTGCTAACACTAACCTGGACATCCTGGTTGGCCTATATCAATAAGGCATTGTCTTTTTTTAACCCTGCTGTTCTGCTACCTTCCTTGTTTGCCCTGAAGTCGTCCACAGTTCCCTCACTCTGTCCTCTCCCTTTCCTGCATCGCTGCTCCAGACCATTGTCAATTCACACCATAAACCTGCAAAAATACAAAAAGAAATGAAAGTTCCATTCTTCTCCATTCCATCCTACCCCCTCCCACCTGATCACTCAGAGCCCTGTTTCCTGGGGCAGGCCTAAGGCCCCAAACCATCACAGGCCCGTGCAGGTGCTGTACCAGCAGTGTCCCACCCAAGCAGGCAGAAGAGCCTCGGGCTGGGGAAGGGGCACAAGACAAGCAGGTCTGTATCCAAGTGACAGAGCCCACCTGCTCCAAGTGCTTTGGCTTTAGGATTAAATCCTTTCTGTGAAACCATGTCAAAGTGCATTAGCTAAACAGAGCGTGGAAGTGAGACCACAGAAGACCAAGCCCCTGAAGTAAGATGGTGATCAGTGAGAAAGATGCAGAGAACAACTGAGGGATATGAGAGATATCAAAGGGTTGTTTTCCAAAAAGTTTCAATAGTTGTTCTTTTGGCTTCAGCCTTTAGTTGGTTTTCTTGGCTTTGCTGTTTCATTTTCCAAAAACCCTTTGTGCTGGTGGAAAGGGGGACAATATTGAACGAGTATTAATATATCTGTCTGCTACATTCCTCAGATATTTGTTATCTAAACTTGCAATAGCTAAAAATGCCCAGATGCTGGAGGTTACATTGAAGCCATGTCTTTAATCTGACTTATCAGCTGAGAGAATGCTCATTCAGTCATGTGACGGCAGGCATCTGTAGGAACTTTTCCAGAAAAACAACCCCAAATAATAATTTTCCTTGCCATCTATCTAGTTCTCAATTAAAATCACTCATAACTTAAACTTTCTTCCATTAAGTATTTGCTTCTACTGTGCCAAATTCAGGAAGTTAACCCTGTGAAGACAGGGTGAGGGGAAAACAAAGCAAGAAGCCCCACACCCTGTGCTGTCACTCAAACTTGTCAGAAGTTACAGGAACAGCAATGGCACAGGTGTGCAGAACACTGGAAATTAATAACTCCAGGGCCAGCTTTCTAGACACAGTTTCTGGCTTTTGCTGTTATTGGTTGTGCCCCTTACACCTTTCCACTTATTTATCATTCATTTTACTTGCCATCTCACTCTTTTGGTACTGCTGTCTTCTTAGAAGTATATTCAGTAGTTTATTCCATTTTGACAGAGGAGAGTGAAACAGAAGCTGCTGCCACCTGAGTGATTAACCTCTCTAAGGTATAACATTACATACCTGGGCTTAACAGACACCTTTGTAGGGCTGTCTTTCTTTTAGATGGACTATTATAAACTAAATTCTGTTTATGATACTTAGGCTTTCCATAATATCTGTTAAATGAACATCTTGGTATCACTACATCAGGATGTAGAGTCATGTAAAAATGAAAAAAACGCAAAAGCTTCAAGGCAGGGGAAACTAGACTACTTAATTGCATCAGACAAAATTTGCATCAGCCTAACCCATCCAGGTTCAAAGCTGGTCAGATAAAAGGTCTCTGTCTAGTTTGTAGGGAATTCAAACAAAACTTTAAAAAGGAATATATGTTTTAATTCGTTTTCTTAGGTGGTTTAAGAACAACTTTGACTTTGAACTGAGGTAACTTTGAAATGCCATATCTATTTCAGTGGTGGGCATGCAAGAGCCCAGTCTGCAGACAGGCTTTCCACCACGTGTTGATTTGTGTGTTTAGGGTCCTCACCTGGTGCATGGTGCAGAGAGCCACAGGTGGGTGAATTAAATAACAGCTATCAAAGTTCCAGCTTGGGTAACACCTCAAACTGCTGTTCTAAACCATCTTTGTTGACATCCCTGAAGGGACGGTGGCAGTTTCACTTTTCATTCTGCTGTGCCAGTCTGGAAGGGAGAAGCTCAGTTTCTGTTTCCCAGAAACAGTCTGTTTACCTGTAAGTTTCCAGCAGTCTGGCAAGGAGTGCTTGCTTCTAAATTGAGGAATCCTCAAACATTTCCACAAACATTCCCAGGAAGCAGCTAACTCCTGACACATAAGCACTGTGTCCAAAGGCCAGGAATGCATAAATAAGACTTCCCCCTGCTCTGGTCCTCCTTCAAAACACAAAAATTATGGTTTTAGTTCTGGACACAATTTCACCTACTTAACCTAAATTTGTTTCTGTTGTTTAATTTGTTTTCACTATGGACCAATATGGTAAAAATAATGCTATCAATAATACTGTATTAGTTACTTCTAACCTTTTCTTCCCCCACATCTAGCATATTTTGTTTTTGTACTTTCAAATCCTTCTCATTTAATCAAAACTGGTTGCAACACATGCAATCCAAAATGAATTGCATGAGTATAAACAAGGACATAAGAACAAATTACTTCTTAGACCATCTTCTGCATGGAAAAATATATTTGAATGATACAGTCCTGAGAGCAAGCAATTTAAGCTTTTGCATGACTAACTTGACATTAAAATTCCATCTCTGGACCACAGATAGTGAAATAGTCACCCATAGGATGGAGCTTGCAGGCATGGCTTGTTTCACCAATGGACTAAAAAGGATGATTTGATATTTTTTCCATTAAAAAAATGGTTTGAGGTTTCTTAACTAATTTATTTTGGTAGGCCAAAGAGTCTGTAGTGGGTATTACTGTCTTGATGCTTTGAAGAACTCTTGTTTTTTTCAGGTTCCCACAGAAAATCATTTGAAGGACAAAAAAAAAAAACCTTTGCCTCTTTGTATAACAAATGGCTATGGTCTAAACCAATACGAGAGCTTAAAATTAGTGCTTCTAATGTGACCACTGAGACATTTCAGACTTAATTACATCTAAGGCAGACTCAACCACCCATTTCTCTCCAGTTTCACACAAACAGTAATTGCCCTGTAGCCGCACTGCAACATTGGAGAATTAACCACATCCTAGAGGAGCTGGAGCAGCAAAAGGGAAACCAGGGCAACTCCAGAGAGGCTGTGCAGGCAGAACAGGCTCCCAGATCAGTCCTGCAGGTCTGCATTCTGCAGTGAGAACCAGAACCAGGCCAGTGGTTTTCTCAACCAAACACCTGCACCAGGTAATGCTCCACTTCCTCTCTTGACTTTCTACTTCAGCTCTTGTTGAATTAACATGGAGTCAGAGATACAAAGTGAATATTCCTGAGTCCATAAGCACACATGTACTGGTGCTCATCCTAATTAATCTACTTTAAAAAACCCCGTATTTTTGCTAGAAGCAGCTGTGCAGATTTTGCTGCAAGCACCAAATGATACACAATACCCAGGCAAAAATATAAGTGGTATTTAAGTTAGTGCACTAATAAAAACACAAATAAATAGTCTTTACTAATAAAACTGCTGAAATGAACATTCCCACAAAAATCTTACACTGGGATGTTACATTGGAGGCCAGCAACCAAACCATCGAAGCAGGAATGTGGTTTGCAGCTCCAGCATGACTGGACCACTTGAAATATGCTGCTCTGTGGCAGGCAACAAATCCTCAATGAAGGAAAAGAGACAGCAAAGTACTTTTCTACATACTTAGATCCTGTGAGTGAAAGTGCAAAGTACACACTTAGGTCTGGTAACCAGTGGGGCTATAAACAAAATTATCTGTCAGCCACAGAGCTTGGAAGTTGCAGAATCAAAGCCTAAGAGGAGGCAGAAAAGTCCGGGAGGTCCCTGGCATGGTAGGTAAAACAATCCAGGATGCCTCTTCCTTGCTGCAATGCTGCAGAGTACTGTGGTAACTCTTGCACAGGGAGAGATTTCCTCTCATTTTACAAACCAACCAGTCCACACTGTTCAGAGAGCAGAGCTCCCAACCACCCTCCCACTACCACGTGTTCCAGACTGACTCTGGACGCAGCAGGGAGCAACAAGCTGCTTGCTGTGCTCCAAGATTGCAAAGTTCATTGAGGGCCACTTAATTATTTTATGCCTTACACATCCAGGTTTTGGTTTGCTGTCTTGGCTCAAGCTGGTTGAATTACAGATTTCTGCGTTATTCCCTTTCTTTGCTGTCTGTTTTAATATAAAGAATAAGATTTCACATTGCACGCTGAGCTGAGGACCCATCCTCCCAAGCTTCCTGGAAGAGGATGAAAGCTAAGAAAACAAGGAACAGCTGCTCCCCTTTGCCTGTCAGGTTAGACTTCCTAGAGATCCTCTGGGTTCACTATGCAGAAGTGTACTGGATCTACCACCTAAAAATAAAACATCTTTCAGGGAAACATTACTGTGCACAGCTTTGGAACGGCTCCAAAATGAACCCTCCACACCATGGGCCAAACACGGGCTCGCTCTCAAAAGGAGTGTCCGAGTGAAGAGGTGGAAGTTTCCTTCCCCTGGCAGACTGAAGCTGGATACAGCTGCAGATTTAACTTGCACACAGGAGTGTCTTTATTTACAAGGGCCGGCTCATACTTGTGCAAGTATGCCACAGCTTTCTGCTTTCAGGCGGGATAGATTCTGGTTTTAAGTTATCTTTCTTACAAAGAGACAAAACAAGCAAAAGCATCACAATGGCAAACTAGTAATTGCTGCACAACTCAAGCCTGAGGCGCATTTCAAACAGGGACAAAGGAGGAGGAGTATTCGCACTGCAACTTCTGAAAATTGCCGATTTGCGGAACTTTATTTCAGAGAGTTGAGAAATACTGTGGTTTTCTTTCCTATTGTTTCCTTAATCTAGAAGCAATTCAGAAACATCACAGCTCCATGGGTAAAGTGGAATAACAAGAGCTAACACTGACAAATCCCCAGTCAGCACTAAGTCTGCCTGCGGCCTTTCCCCCGAAATAGCTCTTCTGAGGGAAGGTGCATCCTACTGAACTCTGAAAGATACCTTGTGTCTGTGCTTACTCAGGCAGGAGAGAACTTCTTGCAAGATTTCCAGTAATTCTTGCTAAGGAAGGCTCACATGGAAATTTCTTAATGCTCTTAGAATTAAATATTCCCATTAAAAATTCTGAATCATAATTTTTTTCATTCCTATTTTCTCTTATAAAAAAACTTGAAATAATTTTTTTCATTTAATGTACCCAAAAATTTGTTGGTTTAGATAGTTCACATGTAACCAAACCATGTGAAACTGCTTTTTACCAATTCTTGTTGACAGCTGAGGCAATATTCCAGATGATTCTCATCAAGACTGGCTGAACAATCATCCTGGGTTTGTCCTATTACTTTTCTTAAAAAAATCTATTTAGTCATCATATTATTCTCAGGACTCGCATTACACGGAAAAGTTTTCTCATACATACTAGGAAAAGGATCTTGTCTAGATGTATTTTAATATCAGGTATTATATATAATCTCTCTTGCCACTGGAAATTCAAAGCAGTCATCAGTAAAGGCAGTTGTTTTGTGTTCAGTTCTTGAGTCATTGTGTGTACAGTTCTGAGCCATCAGCCTGTGATGTGCTTTCCTTATCTTAAGCAGAGCAGCAGTGCCACTGCCTTGCACAAGTCACACCCCTGCCCTGCACACAAGTCATCCCTACACACTGTAAACTCACTGTAACAGGGTTTGACTCCATTCACATCTGGTTTTTTATTGCATTTTCCATGTGAGCAGGGACATCTGTGATATATCATAAATGAGAAGTTCTTGAATCAACTCCTGGTTACTCAGCTCAGAGTCAGTAAGCAATTAAAAAAGAAAACATCATCTAGTGTTTCACATTAACAAAGTTAGTCCCAGGACTACCCAGAAATTTCAGTTTCCAGAATGAATGGTACATTCTCAGCCAGGGAGCTGAGGAAATCCTGCCAACAGACAAGGGTACATCCTAGCACCAGGTTGCAGTGACTTCTGTGTTTGTTTTCGTGAAAATACTGAGAAATCAACAGACTGGTTTCCCTCACATACATTCCCTTCATTCATTCAGGTAAATGTTTAACACTTAATGAGTGAGTCTTGGTAAGGTCTCATTGTTGTAGTGCCTTATAGGACCCACACTGCTTGCCACTTCTGGTTCTTCATTTTCAGATATCTAAAAAAGCTTTAGAAGGAATTCTCTATTTCTTTCTGCATGCAGACTTTCTATTTCCACTCCAGCTGTTCTCAGCTAGTTCCTGATAAATCTTTTTCTAACAAACAGGATCCACATGAAAAATTGTACCAAAACCAAGCTTCCTATAGTCTTTGACAGATTCCCTGTGCAAGAGACTGACCAAGTGTAGTTGTTGTCCTGATGAACGGTTCTTTATTGTATTTGACCTTTGTTGGAGGTTCTCAGGCTCACAAATACCTTTTTTTCAGTGCTGTAACTGATAACTCTCAAACAGTTACGGATTTCTTCATGACTACCAACACGTAACACTTCCCTCTAACACAGCAAAGGAGGAATGTTTGTCATGTCCCAACTCAGAGATGGCCAAAGGGAAAATCTACTCACCTACCCCAATCCCTCTGCATTATTTCAGATTACACTTCCTATGAGTTTCAGACAAAACACCTGGCTGCCACTGAAGCAGATGAAAAGTGTTCCCATGATCCTTTTTAGTGACTCAGCATTTTACTGTCATGCTTAAATTATGCCATCCTTTTATTTTTTTTTTCCCAAATAATTGTGCAACTAATATCTGAGACTTTTACAGAGGTGGTCTGTATATGTCTGTATATCATACTGCTATGGTTAAATTGAAGGCAAGCATTTCACAGTTTCTTTCTTTTCTTAGCAATTTCTCTTTTTTAAGTCTCACATTTCTTTTAGTTGATGTATAAATAAATGCTTAAAATAGTTTCAGCATTCTAAGACTGACTCACACATTCAATTTGATTTCTAAGACGATTAATCATTTCCTGACTGTTAGTACTGTGAAGCAGGAAAGACTGAAGGGGTTTTAAATATACTGATTTCCCTCCCGCCCCACCCCTGCCTAAATTTAAAAGAAACCAGTCTTCTTTTCAAATAAACTCATTCCTGTGAACTAATCATTCTGGATAGTAGCAAACCACTGCAAATTATGACCAAATCTTAAATCAAACATTCCTAGAAGCTACGAGAAACACTTGCTTTCTTATAATTTTGAAGTTGCTCAGATGACTCAGAGATACAATGCAAACAAGAAACCAAAAATTATTTGCTTTGAAAATTACAGGTATCCAGCAGGAACTATTTTAACTGGCGCAAGCAGTAAGACTGCAATGATGCTTTTAATGACATTTCTTTATGACAAGGTGGTAAAAAGATTAATGCTTAACATCAACATGAAAGCATTTTACAAACATGAACCAGGCTTCCACGTGCACCACTAATCTGTTTAAAAAGGGTGAACTCAGGAACAGGGAGGACCTGTCCAACGTCCTGTTAAGGTAAAGCACAGGCAAAGCCTGCTGACACCAGCATAACACACTGTGCAGTGGGAGCTGATCAAACACAGAGAGAGAAAAGGCACCTCTGATTTCCCACAACAGGTCTGGTTTTCTTTGCAGATTCAGAGAAAACAGAAGAAGCTTAGCTCCAAGACTGTCGTTCAAAGAGATCTGTGGTTTGACAAAATTTCACAAGTATCCCTCCCTTACAAAACATCTCATCTGAAGGAAGATCTGTTCAGAAACTCTCAATGAGGCTTGCAGGACCCGTTTTAACCAAAATTTAGTGAGCTGAGTGAGCCTATCTCCCTCCAAAGCACTTTGGCAGCTATGTAAGAATTACAAGTTATCTAACAGACAGTGGTTACCAACATCACTTTCGCAGGAAAGCCTTGAAGCTGATAAACTGAGATAAGCAAATTCAAGTGAACTGCATGGTAGAGAAGCAGCAAATGAAAGCTGCTCACATCTTGTTCCCAAGAACTCTGGATTAAGCTACACCCCTCTCACATCAGCAACTGGGTTTGCATAGCATAATGTGGTGGTGGAGAAAGAGTAATCCTCTGGTGTGGCTATGGACAGTTGTATCTGATATTCTTACAGGTGGAATGTGCTTTTTGTAGTATCAGTTAAGTAACTGATATCCTGAACAGAAGTCAAAATTTCATATAAAGTACTATAAAATGATGTTTCTTTTCTCTTGTCTCTCAAATTAGCTATTAGGAAGAGCAAGACTAGTTTCATCCTTTGCAGACCCCACCTCTCTCTGCAAACTAGAAATTCTTTTTCCTAAGACATGGTTATTGGTCTCTCTCCTCCTTCAGAAACTCATTTTTCTATCTCTGGTAGCTATGGCTGCTGAGGCAGTCAGCTCTGAGCAGCTCTGTAGTGGTGACCCAGTCTGGCTATCTTCCTTCTCAGTGCATCAACAATGCAGTTTCAAGCAGCTGCTTAAATCTCCTTCAAATAAATAACCTCTAAATGAGGACAAATTTACACAAAGATGTCTTCATTCCACTAACCAAAAGACAAAATTTGTTTCTGTAGTAAAATAACAGCTTGTTTCCTCATCCGGTGTCATGATGTTTATTCCATACTAAAGCTGAGAAAAATGTTGTGGAACTAAGAAACAGAGCCCAAGAATTCATCTGTCCTTATCAGCCATCCAAATAAGCCAAAAGAAATTAAACTGTGGCCTATGTGAAATATAAACTTTTATTTGGGGACAGGATAGTGAGAATGGAATGCTGACATCAGTGTTTTCCACTCAACAAGACATTTCCCAGCTTTGCACAGTTGAGTGAGGACAGGCAAGAGCTTTCAACTTATTTCAAAAGATCTCAAATCTGAATAATAAGGCACTTTATAATCAAAAACTTGACCCCATTAAATCCATCTTAGAGAACTGGCAGCCAAAATCAGTAATAATTTTAAGACCTAGACATATTTGCAGATAAACTGATGGCAAAATCCTTCAGCTAAAATCAGACACACAACTGAGCACCATCCAACCAGACTGACTTACTCCCCATCAGCTCAACTGCCTTAACTGTGTGAATATTTGTCTGAAACATTTCTTCCAGTTTTGCCACTGGACATTTGCAACTCCAGGTGCTGCAACTCCCTCTGCTTCTCCTTATCTGAGAGATGAAAAGTATGACTTTAAAATTCAACACAATTTTCAGGGAGTACACTCATAAACAGCCATCTCTCATTCCCAGTTGTATGCAGCACATATTCAAGATCACCAGGAAGTATCAAGACAGCTTTTGTCTTTGCACAAGCTCTAACATGGCAGAATAGAAATGCAGCTTCCTCTGCCCCAACTGCTGCATCCATGAAGTCCTAAGGAACTCCTCCCTTGACATGGAAACAAAGGTTAAGTGTCAAAGAACAAAGATAATCTCCAAATGCTGTATCTTTTCATGTTAAGAACCAATGAATTCAAGCTAGCAAAACCGTAAACCAGATAGTAAGAGTTACTTTGACAAAGACATATGTATAGAGAGAGCTTCACTTTTTTATTTTTATAACTGTGCTGGAATTATCTTGCTGATAAAGATCTGGATTTACCCACTACAGGACTCTTCACGTTGCTGCACTTATCTGAGGACTAAGAAAAGACTGTCCAGTTCATTTTCAACCCAGTCAGCATGAGAAGAGGTTTGGAGGCTGTGCTTTCATTTCCTCTCTGGTCATAAGCAACTCAGGGCAAGAGGCTCAATCTGACTCAGTGTCTGAGTCTAGAAAGGTTTAATAGAGAGACACAGGAAAAATGACACGACAAAAGGCTGCAAGAATTTTGAAGCACCAGGATACAGAACCACAAAGCAGTTTCAAATGTGAAGGAAGGGACCTTCCTGGCTGCAAACTGGCATCCTTAAAGCAGTATTACTGGCAAAATTTAGAAAGTTCTGCTGCCAGGAGCAGATTTAAGCTTATTTTCCACAACACATCATGATTTAATATTTGCATCTTAGATGTCTCCTGTCCCTGATACCTAGATTGCTTATTTGATGGTACAATGTAATTTAATTTCTTTCCAAGAAAGCTTCTGAAGCAATGACTGTTTTGAGAAATAACAGTATATTGACTGTGATGAATTCCTGTAGATGTAGAGGCTAATTAACAAGAAGCTAACTAATAACCTGGTTGGATTTAATCCATATACTGAACTGGCAAAATGCACCAGAGAAAGAGGCAGATGGTGAAAGCATACACTTGGGGGAGAAATCACACATGATAGGCACTTTCAAAGTGGTTCACAGATATTTTAGATGCTGCCCAGCCCCTCTTAACCCTTGGTCTCATCTACTTTCCATTGCCCTTCCAGGCTTCTTTCTGCTCCCTCTCCTGCTAAGTCATTCCTGCATACACAGAGCAAACTACCCTGGCTTAAAGAGGAAAATGCCTAACAATCACATATGCACAACATTCTTCTAAATAAAAAGCAAGGTTCTGCAAATTTTGCCTTTCACTGCTTTTAGATGTCCTTGTGCATCAAATGCAGCAACAGAACATGAAAGGGAAGGAAGTTTTCTTAGTAACACCGTTTTTATTGCCAAGTTCCATTTACAAAGAAAGGTCTATTCCTTGTTCTTGTCCACGTCTTTAATAGCCATGACAAATTATCAATGCCAGCAAATACAGACTCAAAAGTCTGGATTTCAGAATTATACACCAATATTTTCTAATTCCACTCCCTTCCCAGATGCTTAGTTACATTGTTCTTTAAATTAACATAAGATATCACATTTACTCCAAATGTCTAACATAACTTACATTAAATAATTAATACTTATTGCCTGTAGAAAGACATTTCAGAATTTAATTCACAGCATGTTTGGGCTTTTTTCCATGTAAATGTAAGTGCATGTTCAGGACTTTTTTTCTCAAATGAACTACATTTCAGACAACTTTACTGAAATAATTTCATAGGAGGACAGTCCATGTTCATTAAATGTTTTCTGTAGTGCTTAAATCCCAGGTACATTCAGTCTTTTAGAAAAATACATTTCTCCCTCTTTGCACTGAAAACATTCTAACTTACAAAACAGCTAAAAATGAAGGAAAAAGTTTGCAGCAAAAATATCAACACAGCTATTCACAAGTGGAGGTACCTAAAATTATCTTCTGAAGTTTGTAATGCTTCCAGAGGGTTTACTGAAGTTGTGACAATGTATATTCAGTGCTGTTCCTGGGCAGAACAAATCACCTAGACATTGTAATAGTCTAAAAATTTGCACACTTGAATCTATTCTCTATCCTTAAAAAATCATCATGTGCCACAAGACTTCTGTCACAATTAGTCCTTAAATACACCCAAACACCAACCCTCAGCTCTCATACATACTGAAGTGATCAGACTGCAATTACTCTGTGTCTTAAACTCTAGTAATGTGTCTCTGTGTCTAAACTTTAGTATGAGTATCCATAACTAAAAGTAACGGGAAACAAGATAAAAAAATCTCATGAATCTTCAGATTATGATTTTAAAAGAATCTTGTGAACTAGTCTGGACCTTAACTTTTGTTATCAAGTATTCTTAGTCATTACCTGCTTAAGCCATTTTTAGTTACTTTTAAAATAAATGCACTCCACACATTTATTTATGCTAACAAGACAATCCCAACAATGACAAGTTTTTCCTTTTCATATTAAGAACCAATGAATTCAAGCTAGCAAAACAATAAACCAGATACCACCACAGTGCACATTTATTAGACAACCAAAATTTACCTTTACATTTATAATACATTAACAAACACAAAATATGTATTTTATAACACCTTGCAAAAGAAATCAAATCTGAGCAACGTGCAGATCTAAAAATGTTGGGAGATCAAAATAGGGAAAATTCTGTACAAATGTAATATAAAAATATGTTTCCATATGAAAGAACCCTCTGTTTGAGACTCAGTAAAGAACTGCATCTCCTATGTCTTTGTTGCTGCTCAAGTCCTGAGCAGCAGAAAAACCCCCAAGCACCACTCCCCTCCCAACCCTTAAAAATCCCACCCTAGCAAGCCCTGCTTGGATCACCCTCTGCTTTTCAGAATCCAGTAGGAGATGGGAAGAGTTATTCTACTTTTCTAATTCATGCTGCAAATGCTGGGAAAAGTCAGAGAAACACAGCAGGCA
Source organism: Anthoscopus minutus (assembly GCA_013399455.1). Taxonomy (NCBI): domain Eukaryota; kingdom Metazoa; phylum Chordata; class Aves; order Passeriformes; family Paridae; genus Anthoscopus; species Anthoscopus minutus. The sequence goes on from VWYI01043220.1 coordinate 233,265, forward strand.
AGCACAGGAGAACTACTCCAAAGATTGCTAGATAATAGAAGAGCAGTGCCCAGGTGAGTAATATCCTAGGGTAGGGCAGTTGTGGTGAACCAGGCACACACCAAAAAAATTCCAAGAAGTACAACAGGAGTTAAGAAGAGAATTTTCAGTATGTATTTAGATGGCTACACTAGGCTGTATGAAAGGAGACTAATTATCTTGGAGGCAAAAGGCCTTGATCTCCCTGCCCCCAGCTGATGTCTCTGCAGATTTCTGATTCAACTACAGGACTAAACCATTTATTTTCCCAAACAGCAGCTGCTTGCCTGGGCAATGCTCTTTTAAAAGCCAGTTAAACTTCAGCTGGTTAGTGGAGACAGGAGGAGAATGTTTGGCTTGGTGGGGGTTTTTAACTACTACTCCCTGGTGGTCAGTGCCACTGCCCCTGAGGCTGCTCTGGAGCTCCCAGTCTCCTGCAGTGAAGGGACTGATCACACCAGTGACAGCACCACCTGAGTGAAGCTGAGTTTACTCTTAGGAAGTGGCTTCATCCTTACACAGTTTGATCTGCCTGTCTGATAGCCTACCTATGTCTTCAAGCATAAAGTTTATTTTACTCCTGTGAAATGACACAATTCCAGGGCAATTTCTGAATTCCTGGATTGCCTGAAGTAATCACCCTAAGACACTTGCAGTAAGTGTGGAAATTACAGTCTCACATCTTGCTGCTTAATTAGGAAATGGCTGGAGCTGAGTCAGGGCAGGTTTAGGCTGGATCTCAGAAAGAGGTTTTTCCCCCAGAGGGGGCTCAGGCAAATGAACAGCAGACCAATTCTTTTATTTCCCTAGTAATAGTATCTATCTCAGTCATTTCCTGTGAAGCTCTCACCACACAAGTGAGCATGAGATTTAAAAGCCAGTCAAAAGTAATGAAAGCACAAAGCCACCCTTCTTTCACTCTGCCCCATTTCTTGTGCTCAGGGGTGAATTATGCATATGCATTGAAGAGACTCCTTGTGCATGGGCCTAATCTTGCTAGAATTGAATTTGAAATGAGATAAAGATCAAGGTTTTCCAGTCTAAAATGGATTCTATTTAAGGGAACTCAGCCTGCACAGTGGTATTTTGTGTAATCTAGGTCAAGAATTTAAGGTTAATAAATAACATAAAATGCTTTCAAATTAAGTGAGGCATTTTTTATAATGGTCTTCAGAATATTACTGAGACTACAGTGTAATGCTGCAATATTTTAGAGAAAGTCTAGACTGCAATCAGTTCAGCTACTAAAAATTCATGTGGCCCTTGTAACCAGATTGCTACTGATGTCTAGGCTTGTTTAGAATCATGCACATTAGCTGCAACAGTGACTGCATGAGTGCAAATTCATCTTTAGCATGAGACCAAAAAACCCAAAAAGTAGGTTCTTATTCCAGTAATGCCAGATTTCACACAAAATCCACTGCAGTGCTGAGGACATCTAACTCAGAGTTCATTTAGAGTTTGGGCCACTCTGGTCAGAGGACTAGTTAATTCAATTTGAGAGAAAGTAGAAGTCACAGAAAATAAGAAAAAACTGCATGGAAAAGTTAGTGAGGAGGAAAAAAAATGCCAGGCATTCAGTAGCAGACACCTCATATACCCAGCTGGCAAACATTCAATATGGAGGAAAAGACAAAAAGTGAGAAAAGTGGTACCTGTGAATTAACATCATATAGCACTGAAAAATCACTTCAAGTATTCTCCTATGACAGCCAGGAAGAGGTACAATAAGCAACTGGGAAGTGGGTAAAAACCTTGCTGATTCAATTATTTGGTAAGAACTCAATGCCAGTAGAGACAGAATGAGGAAACAGATTGCAGTGGTGACTGAAATCAATACCAAGTAAACAGTAATTCTCCCTTGAGAAATTGCCAACTCAGTGTTATGAACAGACCAGCAGTAACAACCTACTTATTTTACTATTAAATTAACTTACTTGGAAATTGATGAAAAATCTTAAAATTCCTTTCATGTTAATTATTTATCAAATCAGCAGAGAACATTCCAAACTCTCATCAACATCTTTCCCTTTTCTGTCAACTTGGTGTAAGGATCTAGGAAGTAATGGTAACTGAGAACCACTTACGTAGCAATGCTGTATAACTGGGATACTATCCCAGAAAGGGAAAAAAAAATTACACAATACCTTTCAAGATCAGACTTGCAAAGGAATTATCAGATATGGTGACCTTCTTCCTACATGACTACGGAAAATTTGAAAAACCTCTTTAGAGTAAAACTGCTTCTGTCTGCTTCTTGAAGTTGTCTTTCAGTTGCAGGGATATCACCATTCCTCAGATGTGTAGCAATCTGACTGTCAGAAGTGAACAAACAAGCTATAGCAATCTTTTAAAATATTTTATATTCCTCTCTAGGCAACTAAGCAAAGACTAAAGTAGTCTTAAAAACCCCTTATGTTAATTTGAACAAGCATTGTATTTTAACTTCGAATCAAACCTTGAAATAAATATTACATATGGAAAACATAATATTTAAGTCTGGAGTCCTACAAAGGCAATACTGAATGCGGCCAAGCCTGCTGGTATTGCAGACCTCCAAAAGATGAACAAGATCATGATTAAAAAACAAAACCAACCAACCAAAAAAACCAAACAAAACCCCCAAACCCCTCCTCCACAAAAAAAACCCAAACCAAACTGAAAAAAAACACCTTGACTCAAATGGAAGTTTTACCTCTCTCTTACAATATATAATTTTTTTCTTGTCAGTGGCTTGTCTCTCGTTTCAGAGACATAATAATGCATGTACCATGAAGCTGGGTATCCAAAAATCTCTTCACTTTGCCATAATACTGTAGACCTTTTACAATTAATTAGTTCCTATTAGAAAGACAATGGGTCCTCTGAAATACGTTCATGTTCTTGTATGACAGAAACTGGTAGGTAAGAACCAGTCCAGATTCCAAAGTTTGGTTTTTTCTCTCTTCTCCAGTTCAGGTATGAACTCTCTTCTCCAGTTCAGGTATGAGTATCCAATGTTGGCTCTAAAAGTTGCTGACATTCTCTGTCACCAGTTGGTCCCTTTGTGTGAACCTGAGGCCTCTCAAGCCTCCAGAAGTATCTGCACTCCCAGAGAAAAAACAAATCACAGTTTGGTTGCACTTCCTTCACTGTTTATTAGAGCCTGCATGGTGGCTTTACTCAGAACATTCTTCCTCTACCTCTTTCACCTTGTCAACTTCAACTTCAGACTGCAAAGAGGCCTGAGGGATGCAGCTGAATGTTCGAATGCTGTGTGGATCAACTGGTGGCACCAGTGTGAGCGACTCCACGCTCAGCGTGTCCGTGCTGTCATCTGTGATTAAGGATATTGTGGGCTGCTGTGCAGGAATCAGGCTGGGAGACAGGTTGGCTGTTTCTATGTCACTGGTTTTTACAGCATTTTTGCTGGACTTTGAAACAGCTGGAAGAGTTTCATCAGTCAGTATTGTCTGACTGGAACTGGCCATCAGAGGCTGCTCTGGAGCTGAAGCATCATCTGAGAAAAGAAAACACCAAGAACAATCAATATTCAAGTCAGTATGCACGTTAAGCCTAACAATATACCATTATTCATTAGTGTTCAAGAGTAACTGGGTGGAAAATGCAGTTCTGTGAAGAATTATTCTTACACATCCACGTTTTAGTAATAAGAAATAAACCAAAATATTATAAAGGCATAACCTAAAATGCCCACAGGATTCTGTTCAAATTAGGAACCAGGTAATTATATACATTTAGTATTAGAATATGTAGCAATATTAGAAATATTCTTAGAGAGAGGAAGTACAGGGAAAGAAAACCTCTCCAGTATTTAGTATGAATTAAAATGAACCACTACCCCATATCAGGAAAATCTTTAGAAATAAAAAACTGAAGATCCACTCTACAGCCAGCTTTCCCAAAAGGTGGCCTGTTTCTTACAAAAATTTGGAAGTCATTCCCTCAATTCATCCTCCAGATTCACACTTAAGTGACACTTCAACCACAGAAGGCAGAATTATGGCAGAAGAGGAAGGAGGATAATGTCCTTACTGCAACTGAAAGGTGCTGCAGAAGAGGCCTGTTTTACACAGCCTTGTGAGACATGGGGGTTTTGTCCTCCTAAGTATGGAGCATCCAACACTGATAAAATTGAGAATAAGCATAAATGCTACAGAAAACTGATATGCTACTGCACCTTCCCACATTATGAAAAAACTCTCCAACATTAATAGCTATTTGTACTGTCCTTTCCCCCTACAAATCCTAGTGAACTGTCAAGCAAGCTGTTCACTTGGCTCAGGATGGAAAGGGAATGGAGGGGATGAGGTGACACAGCCTTAGATGATCAAGTATGCCCAAAAAGTCAGGATTTCTTTTCAGACTACAATAATAGATGCCATTAAAGTAAGAGGTATCCAGCTTCAAGACAGACCGGTTTTCAAGCTTTTGTAAGAAACAGCATGTGTTCAAGTGTACAGGCATCTACAGAAAAGCCTACAAGGCAATGTAGTGAATAGAGAAGCTAGGAATTAAGATATGGTTTTAATACACAGTGACCTTAAAAATATTTCCGTTTCAATAGGATTCCAATTAATCCTGGAAAAGAACAGAAAGCATGAACATAAGACAGAGGGGAAAAAAAAAGCAAAAAAGAAAAACAAAAAGAAAAACGAAGCAGAGAATGGAATGGGTATCAGTAACGTATCTGTGGGTAACACTAAAATTGATTTTTTTTTTTACCTTTCTGGTAAGATAACCCAGACAATGATGTATTCTCACTTCAGAAACCACTCGTGTACTTTTTGCTGAATTGGTGGCTAAAGCTGCTTGCTTTGATAAAAACAAGATTTACAGATGGTAAAAAAGTCCACTTTTAAATAAAAGAGACATCAGTGGTTATTTTTGAACTATAAAGACAGAGTTAAAGTCACCCTACAGATTCTTTTTATCTGTCAAGAAGCTTTAGTGAGAATGTAGCAACTGATAACAGAGGAAGTGATGCAAGAATTGCATGGAAAATGAACTGCTAGAACAATGAAATACAGGCTCGTTTCTCTGAATTCCAAGCTAAACACTCAGTATGCACAGAACAGTGAGTTTCTGCTTTTTGAATATATAAAATCTTAAAAGGATATCAAATGTTCTTTGCCAAGATAATTTTTTAATCTAACTTATACTATAGCATGAATAGTTACCCAAATTCAGGATTCAGAAACCTAAGACATTCTGGTAAGTAAAGTATTACCAAATGATCCATTCTGTTCAGAATGTTGTATGCAGCACATTTCTATTACAGTTCTATTTAACTTCTGAATCTGCACTTCATTTCTTAAATTATTCCTTCTCCTCTCTCAGTAGAATATCAATGTATTTTCTTCATACTTGCATTTACTGAAATAATGAAAGACATACACATTCTTTTGTTACGTTAGATTCCCAGATCCTTTCAGGTGGGTTCTCAGTTAATGCTAAGGTGACTCCCTTCTTAATGCCATAAAGAAAAAGTATTTGAAAAAAAATCTTCATAAAAAAAGTATCTGGAGCTAACAAGTCCAAACTTTCTACACAAAAATCTCAAAAAACATTAAGAAGAAAGATAAAAATATCAAACTGTAGGCAGAATATACTGCCCAGTATTTCAGTGGCAGCATTTGTAGAGAATACAAGATCAGAGCTCTTCTCTGCTTCCCTCCAGATTTTATTTACTATTGCTAGAAGCCAGTCTCTCTCTCCTCTCAGGATGTCCTTAGTCACTCCAGCCTCACTTCCGTCACTGGCACAGAATTTCAGGGAATAGTGACTGATTGCTGTAACCCAGGGTGGCACTACTGCCAAAATGACCAGAAAGCAAATCCCAACACACGGAAGGGTGGAGGAGGAAGAGCTCTGAACATTTGTCTAAAGCTCACAAGAATGTCTGTCTTTAATCAGGTACCAAGATAGGTACCAAGCTCTTGCTTCTAAAGAGTTTCATGTACCCAGCATGTTTACAGATTAATTTCTCTACTTTTTATCTGGAACATCCCTTTATACTACATATAAAAATACTAATTTGGCTTTCAAAAATGCCAAACTCCCAACATTTTGTCCAGTTTGACTTTTGGATAGAAGGAAAAAAAAAATAGTTTTTCCCTGGATAAAACCATCAGTCACTGAGATATGCTCTACTCTTAAATGTCAAAAGGTTATAATCTAATACTAGAAAACAGCATTTCTATTTCTCTCTCCCCAGCCTCTATGTATTTAAGCAAGAGTGTTCTGGCACAAAATATATGCCAGATCTGCAACAAAACCAGGGAAAGTGAAGTCAGTTTCTTAAAATGGTTCTGATCTTAACAGTGAGTTCTAACAAACAGCCTTCCATACCTCCAAACTTATTGGACTTGTTGAAAACAAGGTGTAATTTTGCAAGTTTTGGGGTATTATTAGCTTGCTTTGGATGCAGAGCCTTCAACAGCCTTATATGTTTTTCAGCAGTTCTTTAATGCTACAAAGATTATCATTTCAGCACTCAGCTTGTTATATTAACTTATGTTAAGAAGGGTTATTGTGAAAGAAGTTAGAAAAGAACAGGAAAAGGAAAGAATGAATATCACCCACAGAGAAGTGTCCTGAGCTGTACAGCAACATACTATGAAAGGATAACAAAAATACAAATTACAAGACATTAAGCAAAAACTTGCAAATTAAATCTATAAAGACGAAAAAGAGTGTTTATAATATTAGCAAAGTAAGTATCTTCATGCCATGAGAGTAACAAAAGAAAAGAAATTAATTAGATACAAGTTAACACAGATTATATAACAAATATATAATCTGGAGTGTATTTCCATAATGTTTTGCATCTGCTCCCCCTCCTCACCTCAGGTGAGGATAATCATACAGTCCATAAAGTCATCTGCCAGAATCTGATGTTCACAGAAATATTAAGCTTGTGCCATCAGAGTCCAGGGACAGTCTTACACTGACTGCCTGTCCATTTGACCTGTGCTATAAATAGATTTCTTGTTGCTGGCCAAGGTCCTGCATTACTATCCATTCAGGAGCAGTGCTTACTAAATTTCACTACAGCCAGGACTGCCCTGTGCAAATGAAGACATGGCTGCTTTGAAGCTGGAGGCTTGATAGCACAAGTTTCACCTTTGTCAAGAGTGCCCAGAGGCATGGGAGAAGCTGCAGACAAGGCTTTCAGAAACAGCTCATTACTGCTTTACAGTTCTCCCAAAACAAAACGCAGAGACATATTATGATGCTTTCTTCAGTTTCCTACCTCACTTTAATTGCTGTCAGCATGGAAAGCAAATATGTTCTATTGATTGTTATGGGCTTGTGAAGGCTTATGGAGGAACCTGCCTGAGTGGGTATTGCGGGAGTTTCTGCTGCAGCTGCTGCTGGAAGGCCTAAACCCAGTGTCCACCGTGACTGTCAGCCTCCGACAGACTAAACACCCGCCGGCGTCCTTTCCTGCCAGACCTTACTAGAGGGAAACACAGCCAGAAATCATACAGAGGCTTGAACAATGACACAGGGAAGGGAAACTGGAATGGAGACAAAGGATAAATGTTAGAGCAGCAACAAGAATAAGTGACAAGGACACACTCGTAACTGCTGGTATCTTGAATACAATTTGACACCACACCAAGAGCCTTCTGCATCTGGGTAATACTTCTGAAGCTGGAAGTATTCCTTCTTTAGAAATAAATGAGTTTATATGAAGTTAATTTTTTGCTTTCTATCTCAAAATGTTCATAAGTTTGGGCTACATCTGGCGATACCAACAGCACTTACACCAAGGAGGGCTGTCAGGTATCTATTTGCATTACAATCTACTCACCTGCTTTAGAAACTTTGAGAGAAGTTATTTACCACAAATTCTGGTGACACAGAATTATTCTCCTTTCCCCTGGCCATGAATTATATGTGGTGCACTACTGTGCAGGTGACAACACTTCAGACTCTTCATACTATTCTCATACCCAACATTAGCATTTATGTTTGGTTTATAAAACCAAACACAGGCTTTGAAAAGATAACAGCAGTTCAGATGATGATGCTTCGTACATAGAAAGTTCCTAGAAAAGAAACTTTCTAAGAACAACCTAGTCAGAAAATTACTAGAGCATCACAGAACAGGAGGTCAAACCATATCTACATTACTGATTATAGAGGGAAGAGACAGTGATGGTTTCAATAGGAAGGCAGGCACTGCTCACTTCCATACTTAATTAATCACCCTCTCCTTGGAATGGAAATTTAATCTTACAGAATAGAATTCAGTATGTTCTCTGCAACAAGGGACAGCTCTCTACTTATTTTAGATCTTTTGTCATCAATAGCTGTCAGAAATACGAAATACAGTGCTGAAGTAGCATGGATCCAGTGCCTTGTGAACTCCTTGTTATCTACTGCTCTGATGTAAACATTTTCTTAAGTATTGAAGCCAATTGCTTTTTAAAAGTTAAGATAGCTTAAAAAGTAATAAAATACAGCACAGATGACATTAACACATTCATAATTCTGGAAGACTGCTAACTTACTGTAAGAGAGCTTCTATATCTAATCCTTGGCATATGAAAATAAGCACTTTAAAGAAGTGCACAGTTCCAGCAAGGGTAGCCAAGACATGACTGTATTCTAAGCTCTGAAACTTGATGACTAAAATCTACCTAACAAGAGAACATTTCTACCTTATGCACAGCAGCATTCCAAAAGCATATGATAATAATAAAAAAAAAAATCATGTAAATACAAAGAGAAAAACCAACCTGATAGCAGCATTTACAGAACCCAATACTGATCTTTCTGTCTTATTATGCATTCTGCTTTCTTTAAGGGCTGGTTTCTGTTTTTTCAATTTTGAAGAACAGTAATCTTGTAAAGGGCTAAGCCTAATCCCCAAACACTGCAAATGGGGGAGTTGCTAGTCTTTAAAGTACCTGTGCCATAAAGCAGTGTGACAACTATTAGGTAGGATAGCCAATAAACTTGGGAATCATAGGAGTTTATTTCACTCATGACAAAGCAGTTGATGCAACACTGTGTGACTGATGTGGGTATGAGTGATAACAAGTAAATTATTTTTACAAAACACTGAATTAACATTACTTTTTCCTGTAACACATTTTTGAAAGCTCTTTTGCTGTTTAATCACTAATATATCCTCTGTGTTGTAACATTTTCTCTTAACTAACATGTAATTTGTCTTTATTTTGTTCTCATCTATCACTGTTTTATGTAAAAATTGGTGTCTATGTTCCAAATCTTATTTCCTGAAAGAACTCTGTGAAGATTTACAACTATCATCTCAAATATATCAAATTCTGACCAGTATAAATCTGTCAACAGACTACAGCTTAGGACATGATAATCACAAGTTCACAGTATAAAAAGCTGTGTGGTTTAAGATGTTGCTCTTAAGGACGATAGCTGAGGTAGTTTCCTTCAAGTCCAGACAGGCATCTCCCCTTTATCTTGTCTGCCTTCTTGTCTGAAGTTCCTGAGCAACCCAGGGTGCTCTTCATGCTCAAAAACTTGAGCAGGTGCCAGAATCTACAGGGGAGCAGGGAAGGAGGGGCAGAGAGCTCCTACAAGTTTGTGTATGTGCTCAAAATGGAATGGGAAATGAGACAAACGTGACAGACTGCAGCAGCATTCAGGTGCTACCTTGAGACATAAAACCAGATTTTGGTAACTGCTTGCTGTTCATCAGCAACTGGTCACTTCCTCCTCAAAGGAGCCACTTCACATCATTCAAGTCCCCTCTTCTGCTTCACAGCAGAGTTTGGCAGTTCAGTTTCAACTGTCCTTAAGTGGTTAAGCTAAGGGAGAACCACTGCTTCACACAGAAGTGGGTGAGTACCAACAATTGTTTGCATATCCCAGTGGTCAGTATGATCTGATATAACATGATCTGTGCTCTGCTACTTCAGCAGGGGTCTGTTCATGCACAAGCCCACAGAACAGCTACCTGCACATGCAAACAGACCCTCACTTTCATGCCACACTCCTGGCCAAGTTGCCACTACAGATCACAACTGCATGTCAGTAATACCAAAGGGAGAATATTCAAACTCGCAGTAAACTGGTCAATCAGTTAATGCAGAGACACTGATCCCAAGAATAAATGACACTATTAAACTGAGTATTGGCAAAAAGTGTCAACAGAGCTCCAGAGGTTGGGGAAAACCCTTCCTACTTTCACACCTCCCAAAAGACCTAGCTCCAGGGATTTCAGAATTCTCACTAGTCTATAATAAGGGCCTTGAGACACCATCAGACACTCAGCCACAGGTTTTAAACCACTACTTGTTCATTACTGCCTGCAACTGCACTAAGCAGTTTGGTACAGCAGTTTTCTATAATGGGCAGCAGCATTGAAGAATTAGGCACACTTACTGCTTTAGTCTGATTTTAGGCAAGTTTCTCTGCATTACTGGTATTCTTTTACAAAGAAACTAAACTATAAGATATGCTGCAACTATGCACCAAATACACTTCAAACACTAATAGCAACATATTAGTCTGAACTGATTACTTGTCCTTTGTACAACCACATACATGGCAGAGTTTCTTGGTCCTAAAGGTCAGAGCAAATATGGTCCAGCAAAATCCCTAAGCCACATGCAGGCACCTCAGTACCAACTGTGCATTATCCTATTGCAACAAAACCTCCTCACACACCTACACTGTCTTCCTCCTTGTAACTGCCCTCTGAGCAGAAAAAACCCAGGAGCTGAGCTCAAAAGTCATGCCTGCAGCAGGTTAGAGCAAGATGCTGATTTGGGACTGAAGCAGCTGATGCCCACTGCCAGGTTCCTTTCCTCTCACCTGGCTGAAGGTGACTGTGCCCAGTGGTAGGGCACAGAAGTGGATCCTCACAGCTACATTTGCTAGAGCCTCACAAAAAAAAAAAATCAAAGCACACCCAAAACCAATTTTCCAGCCCAACACATGGCATTGTGCACATACTTTATGATTAAATCACAATGAAGGTCTAGGTGGGCAGTTAATGCAACCTAACTGGTAAAGTGCATACTGAAACCACGCCTTTCAAAATACTTTTCCCCTGGTTTTGGTTTTTTTCATTATATTTATTTTTAGGAGTGAGGAGGGTACAGAAGAGTCTGGTGTTTATTGTTGTTTTTCTTTTTCTTTTTTTTTTTTTTTTGGAAGCCAATGAGCAACCTCCCATCTTCAAACTTTTTAAAATGCAGGAAAAACAAACAATTTTTTCACGCAAATGCCAACATATTGTGTAAGTTGATAATAATTTTGTTAACCACACTCTCTGATTATACTTTAATAATTCGCTATCTTTTTATACTTGATGAGTAATTATGTGTTCTGGATCTATGCATTTTTTTCATAGAAGCCAGATTATGTGTGCTTGAAAGACCTCAGTCTGAAATGAAGCATAATCTTGCCTGATATTTGTGTGAACTAGCATATTGCTTATACCTAAAAATAATGTAGATTCTTTATTTTAATTTCTTTTACCACAGTTTTCTCTTAGGCACTATTGGCAAGAATCTGTAGCTGCATTTCTCCTCCTGACCACAGAGGATTCAAATACAGCAAAGGACACTTTACATGAGCCTTTTTACACTGCTAAGGAGAAACCTGTCATCAAATTCACATTTTCTTGTAATGCCAATCCAGCCTGAGAGTTCTGATGAATGACAGCACTTATTTGTGCAATGACTACATATTACCTGGGTCATGAAGAGACTGGGTAACAGGAATCACTCGCCAACAGAGAAAATAAAATTTTGAATAGATGGTATATAGAAAAACATTCCAGATTTTGCTCTGAAATTACACATCTTGCAGGACTATTTTGACTATGTTTGTCTCTCAAGGTAGCAGCTGCTTTTTAATCTAGAGTCTGGGTGCTAGAACGCATTATATTTTTATTGTTCCTTAACTTCATCAGCAGCCTTTCATCACCCTTTCTAGCAGAGATATTCACTTTAAATATATAATGCACATTGATCTGCTGACACTTTTCAGTGAAACCTAGAAACATTCAATACCTAACAAAGGTTACATCATTTCCTGCAAGACTGCCATGAATTTTAGATACAGATGGGCCTTCCAAATAAAGGCAAAATGGCATGTCTTAGAAGGGGTAACCAGAACAGCCCTCTCAAGGAGTGATCAGTATTAGAAGTGACCATTAAAATGCAGGTTTGGTTGAAAAGGTTTTGAGAATCAAGTTACCTCTAGTGTTTTATAACCAAAATGAAGTAGAGTAAGTCACTTCTAGCATGAAAGCATTTCAGGATGCACTCTACAGGATTTCCTTGTTTAGTCTCCAGCCTGAAGCTTTGCCTCACACAATTTGCAGTCAGAACAGACACCATTGCAAGATTCTCTACAATTACTACATTAAAAGGAGGAATAATGCAACAAGAAGTTCCAGTTTAAGCATACCCCTGTCCAATGCAAACACAAGCAACCTACATTTGTGAAAGCTACACTGTCAGTGTATTTCTATTGCAGCCTCTTCTGCACCAATGAAACAGCCTCCTGAAATGTGGAAGTGTTCAGCTACAAAAGTGTTATTGCAAAACTTTACAATATTAACATCCTAAATAACTATTTTCAAATATTTCATATTTGGCCCATTGTTACAAATTAGAGGATCAGATAAACACACAAAAGCATATGTCACCAATTTAAAAAAAAAGCTTCACGTGGAAATCAACTTATCCACTATGGTGAAAGGCTGACAGTACATTATAGACTTATTCAAAGCAATACTTCAGTTAAAACAAACCACCAACAAAAAACCCCTCAGCACTCTAAACTGTTAGTGCCAGGAGAGAAGTCAGACAAGCAGGACATTATTTCACCAGTACTTAAAGTCTCTACTGAAAGTACCCAAGTACTTAAGAGTTCCAGAAAGCTGAAGAGATCACTGCAATTTGCACTACAATTTACTCTTAATTTGCTTAGTTGATCAAGTGATCGAAAACCATAAGACTTTAAATCCAATAGTAACTTAATTTTTAATCCAATAGTAACTTAATTTTACAATAAACTGCTCTGCATCCCTTATTGCCTAGGCTGAAGGTGATGGGTGAATACCTGCTGGGCTCTGAGCAGCAGAAGGAGTGGATGTCGAGCTTGCAGTCACTGAATCACAGCGCCCCGTACTGCCACTGCCACTGGAAGGGGATGGTGACGAGAGTGGGGATGGATTGTGCTGATTTATGCACTGGGCTACAGCAAAGCCTGCAAAACAGGACAGTGAGGTTTACAAGTTAAATATTATCTTGAAAGAGTGTAAGCTGTTGAACAAATTGGGAAAAGGTTAAAAACAAATCCTGTATCAAGGTGGTGCCAACCTCATGTAGTGACCCAGAAGACATGCCCTCTCACACCATCTTGAAAATCAGAAAATATGAATGTGCCTTATTGAAAATAGGCTACAAGCACTGATCAATGAATAAGGAAAGAGAGTGAAGGGATTCAAACCATTTTATAACTTGCACGAACAGTCAAAATGTATCAAAACTCTTCAATTTTTGATATTGTTAATATATTCACAGGTCACAGACCCTCAACATGATAAGGAAAATAATTAAGCAAAAAGTGAACAAAAAATCCTCTGGGATAGAAGACCTACATTTTTTACTAGACTAACTTCAGAAAATTTTAATCAATCACATCTAATGGTGGCCTTGAATTTCATCCAGCCTTTCACAAACTAAACTTTTTCCAGCCTGAAGACTGGAAAGGTCTGTACAATGTCTGACAGCACTCCTTAGATGAGTCATCTTCTGGCTTCTAGTATAATGCTTCTTCAAACGCTTTGCAGTGTAGCATCCTTTTCTTTCCTAACCACCTTGCATTCATTCCTTTCTCCTTCTATAACTACATACCTATAGCTATCTCTTCAGGTTTTGATAGCAAGCAGCTTTTCAGAAGTTGGTACACTTCTACAGCAAAAGAAGTGTCTTCACCATGGCCTGTAGGTCTGGTGAGGTACACAACTTTTCTGCTTCTGCTCTCCTCCCTCTCCCATGGGAAAGTAATAATGGAGAAGTTTTTTTGGCTGTCCTGTGAATTACTGAAAGTAGCCACAACGTGGACTGTAAAACATCTAATGATACTCACTGCCTTCACTGCAAAGTCAACACCGAAAGGGAAAGTATCTGACAATCAGGCAAGACTGAAAATGCACCACACAGTTCTTTATCCTTTTATATAGGAATCTCCCACAGTACTGAATGGATGATTCACTCAGAGAATCTCCTATATCAGAAATGTGCTGGTGCCATACAAGAAGCAGCTACCCAAAAACTTTGTTTGAAATGACATATTACAAGAAACTGTGAAAGCTTTAAAACATAGATATGACAACTCAGGAAAATGCTGTTAGCAGCAACACACTGAGAGGTTGTGCTACAAGTTAAAGTAACACAAAAGAAAGCACAGAAGAAAGCTAACAAACATCAGTCCTGTTAATAATCTCACTTGATCTGCAGTCCCACCTTCTACCTCTCATGCTTACCCAAGATCTAAACTCAAAACCACTTACAGAAACACAATGTTATCTGAATTCTGGTAGCACTGCAGCATAGTTTTAGATAGGTTCCTAAATGTCACTTTTACCAAGTTAAATTGCAATTCATTATGTTCAAGATGAATGCCACTTGAAAGAACTAAATCACCACCAAGGCAAGAGAGCTCTCTCAGTGAAAAACAAAACAGTTTGTGAGGGGCTAATTATCCCATAAATGTAAATAAATCCATGTATTTTATTTCAGAAACCAAATAAATTGATTTTCTGCAATCACTTAGGTAAGTTAAACTGAGGTTACACACAGTGACGCCTGACAGTCTGCAAAAAGTTAACCACAAACTGAACCACCTCAAATGTGAAAGACTTCCACATGTATCACTAGCCCCGAGTGCTACAGTTTTTAATCACAGAAAATGTGCACTAGGTTTTTCATACACACTTCATAGTTTGAAATACCAATTAGGATTGGGAAACAAGGAATAACCAGTGAACTTGTGACCACAGAAGTGAGGCAAAGCCAACTGTTAATGTGAATGAAATTCACAGTTCCTAAAGCCACTGGTATAGAAGAGCTTACATCAAGATACTTAGTTTCCCTTACAGCGCTGGTGAAAGCTGTACCCATCCTAAGCATTCTATCCACAAACAGCTTGCACTTCAAGGGGGAAGAAATCTTCCACCCTCATCAGAACAGTAGAAAACAGTAAATAGGGTCTCCCATGACTGTCATGAGAAAGCTGGCCTGATTTAGCAGGATTGCCAGCCCAAAGCTTCTGCAGAACAGCACTCATGGATTCATGTCTTTACATGGGAGGATTTACTTCAAAATGACCTCAATGTATTTTCTCTCCCAAAACAACTGCAAAGGAAAAATTTTAAGTGTGCTAACAGAAGCTAATTTAGGTAGGAGGGAAAGGTAAGCCTAAGTCATTCAAAATACTATAACTTGGAAACTGCTGACCAAGAAAAAATATTCTAATCAGGAAACTCCTTCAGGAAATATTTGCAAAGAAATGGTGAATAGAATTAATCATAGCTACAGGAAGCAAAATAACAGTTAGAAGGTTTATCTGATGATGACAGGAATATTAGTTCATACTACACAAAGGGTTCCAAAGCTATGGATGAGTTTTTTTCCATCAGACTTTATGATGAAGAGGTTATAGCTTGCTTGCCATGTTAACATTAACAAGAAGTCTTTTTCCTACTTTTTTCCCTCAAAACCTTATCATCATCTATTAAGATATTAACAATGGATAAAATAGTAAAAGAAATCTATTGATTCCTTTTGCTTTTCAAAATAAATTTACTTAGTAGGTAAGCAACCACACTTGTTAAAATATTTACATGTACCTTTTGCTGGAAATCGTTAACATTTCCCTTAAGACGCACTGGACATATAAATCTCAGAACAGAGCTGATACTTGAAACTAACTCTTGAGTTTGCTTGAAGAGGAAGTCATTATTTATTTACTTTCAACAGAAGACCTTTGTTCACAGGACCCCTATGAAATCTGCTGGTTTCTTTGAAAACAGTGTAATTCTTTATTTACATAGAGTACTTCAGAAGTACAATATATTCATACGTAGCTAATACAAGAGATGGTGAACAGTCCAGCCAGCTACACTATCCCTAAAATGCTCTAATATTCTAGCAAAGGCCAGTAACTTAAAATAGACATTGGAATATATTCACAGCCATGACTTCATGATGATAAAATTGATTGAGTGAGGGATTTTGCTTAGGTTGCTCTCTGCTGAGAACTGTCCAGCCCAGCAGGAGATGATTACAGCATGTCCCTGCACTTTTCATTGTGTTCAGGGGGATGTTCTGAAGCACTGTCTGTGACATGCTCATCACCCTTCACTTGTCTTGCACAAAATCCAGTTTTGAGCTGTAATAATCCTCATATCCTCTTCCCCCTAGACACTAAGATTTTAGCTTTGGACTGTGGCAAAATGAAGGAAAATCAAACTCAGTTTAATAACAGTAAGGGAACACAGAAGGTAACTGCAGGCTCTCTGCAGACATATGCAATCTTTATGTAGGCACTGTGAGAGAAACGGAACCAGACAACTGCAATGAGTGTTCTTGAAAATTCTAAATTCATTGACAGTAGGAATTAGGGAACTCGTCAATGGCTGTATTAAAAGTTCTTCACAGACTGAAATTTCCAGGAGGAATGAAAACATTTATATGATTGTTAATTTCTTAAAAACAAACCATGATGCATGTACAGTGCTGACAGCCAACATGGTCCTACCAAAAGTAGCAATTAGTCTTCTAAAAATGTTGCCAGAAAAACATGGCTCTCCTCTAAATCTACAAAGGACATCTTCACCAAAGGAAAGCATAATTTATTTCTTAAAAGTACAACCAGATACAGCACAACTGACTGTGCAAGCTCTGCAGAACTCAAATACCAGCTGGTGCTGTAGTAGTAAGAAATGAATACATGAAGCCAGTAATTTAACGGCAATTTGTTCAATAATTTTTTTAAAGTCACAAAGTCACTCTTGAAGTAAAAATCACTGCAAGCCTGATTAAGCACAAAGAGATTGCTATGAAAATCACTAGGAATGAGGAAACTTTATTAATTCCTCAGGAAAGATAAGAGAACAAACCCACATTTGATACTTGATTTGTTTTGTAATCAGATGTAAACCAGGATATTAATTCATTTTTATTATATTACTGTCATAAAATGCATTTCACAGATGCTGCACCTGAAATACTTCAAGTTCTGTGCGTCGTTTCTCATGCTTTGTATCAAATAAAATCTTCAAAATACTTTTCCCTCTGGATCTGCAAGTGGAAGTCTACATTTCCTGGATTCAAATATAGCATGTGGTTGCTTGAACAAACTACTATGTTGTATCATCTCCAACACCTCCCCTTCAAATTAGTAGATGAAGTCATTTGTTAGGAACACAAGTGCACTCTCCTTGGAGAAAGCTGAAACAGTAACACTTGGCACTTTTCCAACCACACCTTTTCCATGGAAGTCACATCAAATAAGGAAAACATCCTGTCACACAACATACATTTGTCTTTGAAACACCTGAATGACCAATCTATGGTCTATAAGACTAATCTTATAAAACCATTTATGGTTTTATAATTTCTGTTCCCCAGTCAGGACTTGGGCAACCAAGCACCAATTTAGTCTTAAAGCAGTAAACATCTGTGTTCTAAGTAATTTGAATTCTGAATCACATTTAAAGAGAAATGCTGAGTTCTGTGAAATGACTGGCATCAAGTGATAATGAGATCTTTTGTATAATTCACCACAGTTAAGTACTTTAAAGCAGTATGAGATTTCCCTTTAAAATTACTCAACCCAAATGGAAAAATGTCACCATCTGGAAAAGAATTTCTGCAGAGAAGTCAATCTGTGAAACAGACAATAAGGAGACAAAAAAAGCAAAGAGCTCATTGATTTAGAATCATTCCTTTAATCCAGTCCCAAGCTAATGTTTTAGGAGTAGCTGGGACCCTTTTCTGTCTTGCTCACTCTGAGGTAAGTGAGGCAGTGCACAGCATCCTGGCTGTTTTCACAATCCAGCATGAAAACATTCATAACCAAATTAAAGGAGGAAATATGCACAACTGATAAAATGTGATGCATAAATACTGAGTATGCAAAGCATGATTTAAACTAACTTGATTTGTAAGGAAGTCAAGGTATTAAGACATCTGGGGAAACTGCCATGGAAGTATTGCTCACATGTCCACACCCAGGTATTACTAGTTTCCCTCAGAGCAAATTTTTCCATAAGCCTCATCCTGGAGTTGTGTGTTCAGGAATACATCACAATAAGCTTTGCATTGCTTGTACAAGTTACAGTATAGTTTCTGCATTCAGAATCACAAAGCAAAAACTGCTTGTTAATGAATGCTGATCTTACCTGGGACTTTGTCAACAGATGCAAAGACAGAGCGCTGCACTGTTGGGTCACTGCTCCCACGCCGAGACTGGTCATAGAATCTAAATGGGAGGTGCTGGGCTGCAGCTCCAGAGCTATGTCCAAAACCCATAACTTCGGTTGAAGGCTGAACAGGAAGATCCAGGAGAGCTATGTTTAATCACAATTGATAGTTTTTGTTACTCAAATACATAAAAGGAAGAGGAAGTGACAAGAAAATGATAGTTTGCTCAGGGTCTTAAGACTCAACCGGATTTTAACATAACTGGCCTTCATTTGCCTCTTAATTATGGTTACAAATACACTGACAAACTAAAGAGACAATGCTTCTGGCAACCTTTTATACATTGCTGTCCACAACACATTCACACTAGGGAAACCTCAAGGTACAGTGGAGAAGAAAAAAACCCCAGCATTACAGGAAGCCCCTTGCACTAAAAAAAAAATCATAGGAGTTATTAACAATGAAAACCCCCCCTTTTATTTTTCCCTCCACAAATAAAGCAATTCATTAGTTGCAACTGAACACTGCAGAATGCCATTTAAAGAGACAATCTGCTTTAAAATGGAAAATAAATGCCTCTGCGTTACATTCAACCTAAAATTTTTAATATCATGTAGATTGTAATATCCTCAAACTTGCTTTATTTTTTTTCTATGAAGCAAGCCATAAAAGTGTGACATATCCACTTTATGAACTCGAAGTTAAATGTGAAACCAAATCTATTCCTTGGAAACTCAGCCTTGGTTTAGAGCTTTCTGTGGCCCACCACTCTGCATTGTGACACTGCAGTGACAGCCAAGTCTTGTGTCCCAGAATCATTCCAGGACAATCACTCACCTGCTATTCTCTGCATTTTGGTGCGCCGAGCCTGGATCCGGCCTTTGGCCAGGCGCTGCTTGGCGATGATGCAGCGAATGTGATCCGCAAAAATAAACGTGGCCTGGAGGATGGGGAAGGGCTTCGAATGAGGGCTCGAGGCAGGCTTGTGAATTATTATGTTCAGGGCTCTGCTGTCATCCTCTACTCCAGTCACCTGCATATCCTAAAGAGAAACAGAAGGCAAGTAGTTAAAAAAAGGTAAGCTTTTCTAAACTACAGGTTAAATGTTAACAGTGAAAGAAAATCCTATGAATGTTCCATTAAAGCTCTTACAAAGACAGCCTCTGTGTTAAAAAACCCAACAAAATAAAACTGAGCCAGACTCTGCAAACTGTACAACTTGGATTTACTTCTTCAGAAATCAATACTCATAGAGATTGAGTAAAATTATTTGAACACAGCAAATTTTTAGGAAATACAAACCGTGATGGCCAAGGCAAGAAAGAGACATGAGAAAAACTTCCTTAGATAAGCACAGATCATTTCAAAATAACAACCTGTCATCTTCTCTACCTGTGTAGGAAAATCGGAACTCTAAGTGACTTCATTAATGTGCTACTTGAGTGAAGTGCTTGGGACACAAACCTAACTGGATGTGACTTCTGTGTTCAAATGAGTACAGCCCAACATATGTTAAGGAAATTATCCCATTTGCAATTGTTTCTGGTTACCTAGGTAAACTTCTTCAGAAAATCTGAAATGTTTTAAAAGGCAGGAAGCAGAAAAATGTCTAGTGACCAAATAAACAAGCAAGCATGGTACAAAGGTTAAATATAGCTAATATTGATATTACTATTTATCCAACATAAAAGGTAGATTTACAGCTCAAAAAAGCTGGCCATGCAAACCACAGCTTCCCTTACCTGTAGAAGGCCTGCAAACTTAACTACTCCCCATCCCAGTCTGGCAATATCTGGTTCAACCAAACTCATCTGGTAAATATCCACAGCTAGGAATCTTTGAACTTGACCTCCATCCTTTGTTATGACTGTACAAGCAATCAGATCACTGTTATCTGAAGGAAGGAAAGAAAAAAGTTATGTAACACTGAAGTTGAGTGTGGATATTTTCTGGATTGTGTGGGTATTTTATATAACATAAAATGTTAACATATAAAAATGTAATAACCTTGACAACACATGGTTAAAGCTTCTGTTCGCATTTTTAACAGATATTTTAACTTCCCTATCATAGTTACATAGAAAAGGCAAAGGAGAGATTTTAACTTGTAAAAGCTCTGAACCACTGTTGTTAAATATGAGTACTATATGCACCTTGCTTTCTCTTACCATCTTCATTAGTCTTCAGAAAAAATCTCCATCTCAGGGGTGAAATTGCAACAGTGTCAACTTCTCTCACTAAGTGGAAGTCTTGAGAAGTCTTTAACAATTACAGCCAGGCCCAAGGCCACTGCAGGCCATTACTTCTACCCTGTTATAAACTTTGGCTCTTGACACAGGCTACTTTTGTACAGGTCTGAAATCTATGCTGGGCTCTTGGACACACTTTAATTTCAAAATTATTTGGCCTCTCTAGGTAAATTGTAGCAGCCTTTGACAGTGTTTGTTAAATGAGGTGGCATTTTTTCCTTTATCCATACACTTCATTTACTTTTATGAAACAAACATATCCTCTCTTACTCTAGAAACCCCTCCAACAACACCCAAAAGACATTCTCCAGCATTTCCTCACTGCTTCATTCCAGTTCAAACCCATTACTCATGAAAACGTACTAAATCACCCTATTTACATTGCTGAAAACTATCAAGCAGCCCTTAAACTGGCAGTGCCAATCCCCAGCAGAGCTCTGCTAATTCTACCAAGAGCTGCTTTTTCCTTCGCTTCACATTGACACTTTCATTCATATACTTGATTCACACAAGTCTTTTCCTCTCTCTCATCTAGTACAACTTACAGCAAGTAAAATATTCTGAAGGCTATACAAAAGAGCAGAACTTATTTTCTCATCTAAACAAGCATTTAACACCATTTCATACTTGAAGCATTTGCAGGATAAGCTACAAGTGGAAGTGTACAGCTCTTCACAGTGGCAGGTCATATTGCTATAGGCAATGGCCAAAAATTAGTTGGGATGTGGAAGAAATTCTTTTGTGCAGCAGGCTACCCAAAGATGTTGTGGAATTTACACCACCAAAAGTTTTCAAGCTTCAAAAACCAAACCAACTTTCTCTTCCTCCTCCCCCAAACCCCTGGCAACACAAGTGAAAGGTCCTTTCCAACTAACATTTCTATGAACCTGCCAATTACCCTTTACCAGCAGGATCCATTCAAAATTGATTCGGTGGTAGGAAAGAAAGGCATGAAATACAGAACCCTAACACAATTAAGAGGATAATTATTGCTAACCAGTGTCAATCTAGTGTGAGCTTTTGGAATTTGAAAAAACAAGTTTAATTGATACACACAATACATACAGGACATGACTGAGATAAGATGAGGATTGATTGCTATTATCCTCTCTTAACCCTTGAAGGCTCAAGAAATCCATACAGGATTGGCAAGTATCACTATAGGAACCTGTGGAGGATTTATTTAGAGAAGGAGCTGAGACACGAGGCAGAACTGGCTATTTCTTATTTTGCTATGCCTTATTTCTTGCCTCTTTTATTCTTTAACCAAATTAGCCCATCAACATATTTATTTCAGTTGTCTGGAATTCCTGGAGCAGTCCTATTCTTCTCAAGACATGAAGTACTTGGATTAGGACTCTTCCAAACACAATATGTCAGACTGATGAATTTTGAGTCTGTTGGGATATTCTCAACAAGCAGGCCAAAATACCAAACAGAGTTATGTAGTTCTCAAATACTAGTTTTTGATCAGTATTTAAAAAGTTTTTAGTGCAACAGCAAGCAGGTTAAAATACTTGCTGTACAAATTCAACTGTCCAACTACAAAAAGGCACTACTTCAAGAAGTCAAAAGGCAGAATGCTTTCCAGAACAGGAAGTTTTTATTTTAGACCTGACAACACCTTGAAGCAAAGCATTACTGTAAAAGTCTTTCAAAGAACAGAAAGGAAAGTTACTCATTTACTAGGCAACTGTCACAAGAATCCTTTGAGCCTATACAACTGAATGCAGGCCTTTTACATGACTGTTTCTAGTTCACAGCTGCTGAAGAGTCATAAATTGTCATCCTTGATGACAAAACAGAAGAGAAAGTGTGGTTAAACATATTTTCAGTGAACTGATCCGAGACTACTTACAGCTATGCTATGAAACAGCTACAGATACTCAACCACATTCAGATGAAAATATCAAGTCCAGTAAACTTCAGTACTATTCAAATTTGGTCTGGGGATTACAGTGAACCACAGGCTGAATTGCTTCCTGGTGTGACACTGCTGCAAGGAACTGGAGTGTCCCTTCTGAGATAAACAGCAATGGCTAATTTCTCCTCATGCAAAATGAAGCTTGTTTGGACAGTTTGGACACTACACCTCCATTACATGGATCCATGCTTTCGGTGGACTTTCTCCAAGAAAAATCCAAGTTTTAGAAGATACAGCTAAGGAAGGAGAGTTCATAGACCTCAGCTGCTTGCAGTGCTGAAGATATAAATAAAGGGAAAACAGTTGCCTGTGTTTATGAAAATATTTCCCTGAAAAGAATGTAATTTAAGAAATATTTATGAATATAACAGCTATTTGGGATGGTCTAAATGTACCTGATCTGCTTTGGGGTGTGATCTTTTATGATTTTATAATTTATAGTAATCCTAGTTCCAGAAATCATCTGCAGACTTTAAAAGCTCTTAC
Organism: Anthoscopus minutus; assembly: GCA_013399455.1. Lineage (NCBI taxonomy): Eukaryota > Metazoa > Chordata > Aves > Passeriformes > Paridae > Anthoscopus > Anthoscopus minutus. Next base: position 256,388 of record VWYI01043220.1, read on the forward strand.
AGAAAACTTTCAGCCCTTTGTATGCACAGCTGGCAGCCCAAGATAAGCATAAGGCTGGAGATAGTGAATGCAACATCTCCCACTTCACAGGAAGAGCTCTTCCCAACAGCAGGCAGCCCATTGGGGATGATATTCTGCTTTACTAACTAAGAAAGCAACCAGTCATGAATCCACCTTGTTCCCACAAAGTACATTTAGTTGAAGTAAGAGGATGTGTCCCTGGTAATACACCTGCACCACACTTTGGGTTACTCTTTGTCACAATTATGACAACAAGTTGTTCTGGGCACCTTTATCTAGTTGACCCCAGTTTGAGGCAGTCTAAGGCAGACAGTTATCATATAATATGTAACTGATTCAAAACTATTTACAATAGAAAAACACTGAAAAGTAACAGTAGTTGTGATTTTGGTGACAGCATAACCAGCAGTATGGAATGAACCTTTACCTGACTCTCTATTCATACATTCATAAATACTGGTGACAACCTTGTAACTACACTTAGGGGTTTGCATTCAACATGCGTGCATCAAAATATTAAAAATCCTCCTTTACAAGAAACTCGAATCTCCCTCATCAAGCTCACATAAAACACCATCATTACATTCAGGAAAAAGGAAAAAAGAAGCCATTTTGATACAGTATTGTAGGGTTTTTCCAAATCAAAACAGTAGCTGAAACCACTACTGGATCATGTTAACCTCTACTCCCCACTTGACACTATTTGTATACAAACAAGCATAAACACTGAAGGCATCTTAATGTTCCTAAGAATTTTAAAAGCTTTGTACTAATAGAGATGGAGGAAAATTTGTTAAATCAACAACATTTCCAATGTGATAATCAAAAGGCATACAAATGTAATTTTTTGGGGCATGCTTGGCCCACTGCAAAGTCTCCTCCCAAGGTATGGCACCTCTGCAATGCTGTGCATCCCATGTGCTCGATGACAAAAAGCTGGTATTCTCCTGTCTCTCTTGTTTGGGCAAAGACTCAAACTGAAAAATACATTTTTATGCTAGTAGAATTTCAACATGGTACTACTTCAGTTCAGGTAGTTTAAGTAAGAATAGCAGCAATGAGCAGCATAGGAGAAAAAAATGCCAGTAAGTTTTTCATGTCAGACTATTTAGGAAACTGAGGGGTTACTTACTCAAATCCAGAACATCATCTGCCTTTATCAGATCTCCCTCTCTTGTGAGTGGTAACCGAGTTTCCAGCTCCCCTTGCAAGTGCAGTGACAGTGAACGGAGCATAAAGAAAACTCTGATTGCCTGGACAAATTAAATAAAAGAATATTAAAATATTTTTACACTCAATACTACATATTTTAACAGAATCTTACAAACTTATACTGCTTTTACAACCCCCAAGTTAGCTGCCCTACAGTAAATCTTTTTAATACATTTAAAATTGAAAAAGTAGAATGTTATTTCCAACTCGGTTAAAAAAAGACAGGAAAAGCTGAAACATGCTACTCATTTTCAATGAGGTAGCGGAGGTTTTGTCTCACTGGCACACTTACACAGACTATGAGTGACAGGGAACATTACAGGAGCTGTTTAAGCAAAAACAATAATCTTGGAATACTTTTCTTTAATCATTATGTTAAGACTAATTGTATTTGCAATACTTCTATGCTACAGACTTCTATGCTACACAACCAACCTTCAGAGACTCTCACATTTTTCTGGCCAAGTCCAGCTAAGATGTCTACAAGCTGGGAGAGAAACATTGAGCATTTCTGTATTTTAATTTGCTGTGCTCACCAAAACTAGCCACATGTAATGTAACATTCTTGGAGCACTTAATTTATATTCTCAGAAGGTCTTCATCAGGGCAAGGCATTCTGAAAGTTGCAACAGTCCCAAGAAACTTTCAACAGCTTCTCTGTGAAATGTGTATGCTATTTCTGATTTACAAATTCATGACATGTGGTATGCAAAGACCCAAAGTGTCAAAGAACAATCATTTTATTAGCCACATTTTGAAAGGCACCATTTATAATCCTCTTTCCCTACAAGAACTGCATTTTTAGTATAGCAAATGAAAAATCATTTTTTATTACTTCCGCTGTTCTGTTTTTTAAGAGTTTCCTACACAGTAATTCTGAGGCATACTGTAAATTAACTGCTGCCTTACAGTAACAGTATTGAATTCATGAACAGCTGCAGTGCCCAGAAACTCCCAGATTGCAGGAAGTATTAGGAAAAACAAATCTGAAGTGCTTTAAGGGAAAACCCTTCACTCCTCTATTTTTAAAATCAACAGAACGGTGGCTCCTGTGAAGCAGAACTGTGAGTGCTTGGCCAGCTTTCTACTGGCAGTGCTTCCAGAAACTTCTGGCAGAACAGGGATGAAGAGAGGGAAGCCATGTATCATGTTCTTCCATGAAATGACCCCAAGGCAATGGCTTTGGTACGCTGTTAAAATTTCACAGAGCAGTATGTGGAGCAAAGGACATCAATGGTATCAAATGAAAATATGATAATAATACTGTTTAATTCATGAGAACAGAGTCACTTTGGAATGAGAGATGATCTCTCCCACTTAGGCAGACTGCATTCTAATATACTGTGGATTTACTGAAATTATACAGGATTACTATAAAGCAGTTTTCCTAGCAGGTGCTTCAAGAAGAATTCACAGTATTTGGTTTAAAATTTGCCAAATTCAATTAAGAACAGGAAAATTTTGGCATTTTTAGTAACCCAAAAGTTAAACCCAACTAGGTTTTTTTTTTTAATTTGAAGGGCAACCATCACTCAGCTTTCACTTATCTTCCCCCTCAAACCTCTTCCTCCTAGACTGCCTTAATTTTTATCACATTCATTTCCTATAAAACAACAGTACTCATCTCCAAACATGTAATCACATTTAGTGCAGAACAAAGTACTGGAGTAGAAAATAAAAATAGAACTTTAACCTTTGCAAAAAAAAATAAAAATGAACAAGAACATCAGATGAAATGGGAATCATGCTGTGCTTCCTACAACACTGCCAGCCCCTCAGTTTGTCACCAATATCAATATATTGTGCCTAACATTTTATCAGATCTCAACAAAACTATAAAAAGTTCTGTGACCTAGAATTTTTTCGACTGACTTTTGGGTTTTTTTTGCTAGCTTGGAACAAATATGTATTTCTACTTACATTACAGAATTATGCATTATGATGCTGATTTCCTCATTTATATACATGTTCCATATGCAAAGTCCCAATTTGCAGGGAAACCTAGCACCATAGTTTAACATTCCCACGAAAAAGTGTTCTCATCTTAGTACTTCAAAAACTTCTCACAAAGTGAGATTTTTGAGTTTCTCCTAAAGTTGTTAAAGAGGAGGAGCTGCCACTCAAGAGAGATTTTCTAAAGCAAGGAAGTAAGGTCCTAACAGTTAAGAACTCACAATATAATCAAAGTTCACTTGCTAACAAAATAAAACTTGAGAACTTTTTTGAATTGTGTCAGAGCATGCTCAGAATCAAATATTTTTCCATTTGAAACCATTATTAGAACTTCAGCAGGTTGAGTGGCAGCAGCAATGTCACAAGGTACACCTGAGTCTGGCATTTTGTCATGGCAGTTCAGCCGAGTAAGGCAGCCTGGCTGGAAGGAGGCAGCACAGGAACTGAGGAGATATTGAAACCTGAGTGCAATGTGACTGGGAAGGAGCAGCAACAAGGAATCATTCTGGGCATTCTTGCTGATGATAGAGGCCCTTTCACCTCAAAGGATCTACAGGAATATTTGTATTGATTTTTTTATTTCCATCAACAGAAGTTAAGCTGTTCCTTATTTTAGCACATGAAAATCCTGGAAGAGTCATTTCCCACTAATGTGCATTTCTAAGTATCCTTCTGTTAAACGCCTCAGAGAGAATTCCAGGAAGCATTTCTGCTTTCTAAGAATAATACTTTTTAAAATAATTCACTGTATTTCATCAAACAACTTGCTGTGATAACAAAAGCTGTGTGGTTTACAAGAAAGGAAAGTAAACCTTTTCAAAAGATTCCTGGAAATATGGTTTTTTTCTTCAAGAGTACTTGAATATACTTACATAATACACTTATATAAATGAAAACTCAGAGAACAGCACTTTCCAAATAATGATTTTGTTCAGTAACATATCTCTCAGACTAACTGACACTGCAAGGCTTCCAGGACACAGCCAGATAAGGGCCAAGAACTGATTAACCAAGAATGGAAAAAAGGATGTTGTCATTCAGATCAGTATCACCTCTATGGATTGTGTCAGTCACAAAAATAGATACTTTACTGGTTCTCTCCTCATTCCCAAATCTCTATCACAAATTACTTAGGCAAGATGAACTCTCAAGTCAAATTAAATTTTTGCCACGTCTAGAAATATGAGCAATACAAAGCCAGTCAGTCTTCATGGCGATTCTTACTGCAGGAATATAACAGAGACAGACTGAGATAGCAGATCACAAAAGAAGCTGAATACATATTGAAGGTCAAAATGCCTTTGTATATAGCTTTCTGCATGGACTGGCAAATTTAAACCCCAGGGCAAGAACACATTGCACTGACTAGACACAAGAGATCAGAGAAGTTCTCCCCTAGAGCAGGTAATTATTATACACTTTACACAGATCTGTCTTCATCAAGCTGTTAGGATTCTATGGATAAAGCTTCCAATCAAGTAGTTTTGAAAGAAAAGTATTTGTATTCCTGGAATTGCTCAATGATTTCGGCATCATTTTGTCATGAGCAAATGTAAGAAAAATAGTCTTACTCACTCTTCGTGTTCTTTCCACATCTCCACAAGGCAACCTTTTCACAAAATCAATCCCAGTCAGCGGTGTCCCCGTTGGGGGGAGCAAGATCGAGGCATCCATCATCAAGTACTCTACATTCATAGGTTTCATCTATAAAAATATTTTACCACTGGTTACTATACAGAACAATAAGCAGTTGCTTCTTTAGTTTCAAATACAACTCATTGTTGCATATTCTAAAATTCTGAGAATTTTTAATACTATGTCTTATTTAAGGTCCTTTCATGCAATCTCATTGTTCCCAACTTTTTATACAAATAAAACACTGGAAAAACTCCAGAAGATTACAGAAAAGATATTTCCTAAATACTAAAAACCAAATTCTGCCAGGTTTGATTTTAAAATTTGACTTAAATTTGTGGTTACTTCAATCACAAGGAAGTTTCTTGTAACTTTTTATCTCGAAAAAGATCTTTCTCAAAACTGAACTTGCTGAGCTTCAGATAGGTATAGGAAGATTTTCATACTGTTTAGGGAAAAAATAAATCCAGTGTCCCATTTAGTAGGCTGAAGCAATTTTTGTATACTCAATTTTAGAAAGTAATGAAAGTTTTTTAAATAAAGAACTGTGAAGTTTCACATATATGATTTATGTAAGTATTGACACAACTTCTCAGAGACAAAACCACCACCCACATTTTGTTATCCTACTCCTAGCAATAAAGACCCCAGTGTCCTCAGCAGCTATCAGTACTTTTTCTTGTTCCTGTGCTGTATCTGGGTTTGAGGATTTGCCAGGGCAGAAAGGGGTCTCACTTACTGTCATACTCCGGTATTCATCTTCAAACATATCCAGGAAGATTTCTTCTCCCTTCCAAAAGAAAGAATATGGACATCCCATGAAGCCTTGCTGTTTGGAGCTCTGTGAGGTTTGTTCTGTACAGTGTATCTGTGAAGGGAGGCTGGGGCTGCAGGGCACTGCTGAGCCCTTCAGCAGCACTGCTGGCACCTCTGGGAAAATATTTAGGAAAGGGAGAGATTCCCCTGCAGCCCCTGAAGGACCATGGTGGAGCAGGTACCAACACTACAGCAGGAGCTGAGCTCTGCAGGACCCACACTGAAGCAACTGTTGTCCTGAAGGACTGCAGCCCATGGAGGAGGGGACTCACACTGGAGCAGGGGAAACTGTGAGGAGGGAGAAGCAACAGAGAGCAGCTGCTGTGGACTGACACCAAATCCCTACTTCCCATTGCCCCTGCACCACTCACAGGGGGAGAAGGTTGAGGAGCCAGGAATGAAGCTGAGCGTGGGAAAGGGAGAAGTGGAGGACATCGGTGTTTTGTCTTTGTTTCTCACTAAGGTTTGTTTTTTTTTGGCAATAAAATAATTTCTGTGAAACTGAGTCTGTTTTGTCCATGACTGTAACTGGCAAGTGACCTCCTTGCTCTTTATCTTGACAAGATATTCTGTTCTCCCTCTGTCCTGTTGAGGAAGGGCAGTGAGAGAACAGCTGAGTGGACCTCTCGCAGCCAGCCAAGGTCAACCCACCACAAGTAACTTATTTTTTGTAAGCCACATTAAGCAAACATCTTTCAAGAGAATTCTAAGAAAAACCAGAAGATATTTCAGACACTTGAAATCTGCCATGGATTTACTGCTCCTTACATAGAAGTTAATGCCTGGGGCTAAAAAAATGTAGGTTTTTTTCATTGTTTATAACACACATATAAAAGTAAAAAGCTGCAAAGGTTTCCTATAAGAAAAAAAAACAAGTAAAACTTTAGATCATCATTTCTGATGTGATACAAACAAAAAGTAATGCCAAAACCAAATATATTCCATATTAGTGTCAATGATAAACTTGATCTCCAGTACAAACCCCATGAGCCTTGCAACAACACTTTGTGACATGTCAGAGTAGCATGGGAAGGGCAGAGAGGAGAGGAATTCTCCAAGAAACACTTCCTTCTGTCTCACAAACTTGGAGTTCCCAACTTAAAATAGGTGCTTCTTTGGTCACTGTGTAAAAACTGGCCTGCAGACATTCTCCAAATGCAAGGGACCTCCTTGTTACAGCATATTGTATATTTACCTTATAGAAACGACGAAGGAGATGAACACTTTCCTCCCTTGCACCCTAGGAAAGAGGAAATTCATTTCAGGGAATACACCACTTACTTATTAGTCACATTTGAAAGCCCAGGCAAAAACTCATACTGAAGACTCTGTCTAATAATATCCTGACTTCTGGCTTAATCCCAGAATTTGATAAAATACAGTTCTTGCACCCAATAAAATGCAGCTTGCATTTATTTGTTATTTCAAAAGCACTTTTCTTTACATTATTGAGATGGATAACATGCAAGTTTTAGAGAGACAATGAAACAAAAAACTGCTTGAGAAGTTACAATTTAAAATAGCAGAGTTGAGAACAGGACATAGGTTATGATGTTCACAGCAGAGAGCTACCAATGCAAAGATGTTCTAGAAGCTCAAATTTCACATTAAGGCTTATTGCAATCAGAAATGAAACAAATTTATTCAGCTATACTACAAGGCTGAAATAGTAATGCACTGACTGGCAGTTTGAAAGGTAATACTCACCTCAAGACAATCAAGGTGAACACTTTTTATGATCCTGCCATTTTTAGAAAACACAAGCTGCTTCAGCAACAGGCAGCCAAGTTCTAAAGTTGCTAAACGAATTTTTCCATCTGTGGAAATAAAATTTCAACATGCAAAATATCAGCAGTTTAGTTACAGCTCTTCTCATCATCCCATATTCTAAAATGTTTCTACTCTTCCTGCAACGGTCAAACTTTGCTCCTCTGTCACACCCCCCACCTGACAGGGATGAGTGCTGATACTGCCTTACAGTGCTGATGGCTATAAAGAAAAAGAACTGAAAGAGTAATTTATAGAAAAAAATTTAAAGCAGAACCATTCAATAAAAAGACTATCAATACTATTGAACAGTAAGCCAAAACGTTGGGTTTTGCTGCCTTTACCAATCTGCAGCACAGGTTGAATTACACCAAAAGGATCCCAGACCTCTGGGATGGATGAAGTTACAAGGTGAAAGGAAGCTTTGTATATAGCACACTAAAAAGGCACAGCTTTTCTTTGAAGAGTGAAAAGGAGACGTTCTACACAGCATGCAGCAACTTGAATAAAAATCCCCCATTTCCACCCTTGCCCAGCACTTCTCTCCCCAGGCATGCCATTATTTAAATAAACACATTCTCATTTGCACTCTTTCCTGCAGCTGTAGGTACAAACTCTTCATACATAAAGATGTTCTTCATCTCTGACATCAGCACAAGTTAATATGGTGTAAATCAGTTTTGCAAGTCAAACATCAGATTTTTATTCTAAAGACATTCAAAAATTTGATAGTGTGTCAGTTTTTGGGGAAAATCAGTTCTACCCATTTAAAGTTGTAAGGAGAGAAATGCAAGGAGGAGAGGTGTGGCTTGAACAAAAATAATATTTTAATGGAATAGGTCATGGAACACTGTAACCTTAATTTCACAAAAAAACCCCCAACAAACAACACATTTCTGCAAAACACTTCAGAACCAAAAATACAATTTGAATTTAAAAAAGTATGGAAAAATTCATTGCCACCTTAGAGATGGCAGACATAGGACTGCTATGAGCAAAGGAAACCATAGTTTTTGAGACTATTTCTCTACTGGAATTATTTCTACAAGCAAAGGTACCACAGATCATATTTTCAGGATGAAATCCATTAAGGTGAAACCACTCAAAATTTCCATTTTTTGTTTATTCAAAAGTGCAGAAAGCAATAATTAACACAACAGATCCTTGTATTGTTCTGAGCATAAAAACAACTATTCAGCACAAATCCAGAGTTTCTGGTTCCACACCAACCAAGGAAAAGCTGATAGTTGTCTTTCACAAACCATATCTACAGACTGCTCATCAAAGAGCAAGCTGAACAGTAACCTTCCTCTCAAAAACAAGACGCTAAGTAGCTTTTTTCCATCTTCAAAAATTTCACCTTGGAAGGAAAAACAAACCCTGGAAAAGCAATACCTGGTTGTGCAGCATAATTCATTATCCTGATGAGTCTTTCTGCAAGAACATGATTATATGAATTTCTCTCTTCAGCATGTTGAGCTGGAAGTTGAATTCTCTCCAGCTTGACTGAGTCAAGTCCTTTCATGGAAAGAAAAAAAGCAAATTAGAGAACAAGGCAAGCATTTAACAGACCACAGCAGCTTTCTCAGAAGAGAACAATTAGCAAAAGGAAACTAGGCAAGATAGCTTTGACTTTCTATTACAAGGAAAAGGAGGAACAACAAAGACCAAACACATTGATGAATCCCTGGAAATTCTCAGCCTTTAATGAGGCCTACTGGATGAAGACACTCAAATCCTGAAGTGGTTGGTGAAATGCAAATGATTTTGCTGCTTCTGAAATTCTCAGATTATTTGTTGCATCTAAATCAAATCAAAGTCAAGCCATATATCTGGAGAGCATTAATGGCTAAGGGGAGAAGATCAAAGTCTGGTTTTAAATTATGCTTTGATAGTTAAGTAATCTGTTCATATATGTTTAAAAGAAATGGGAATTTTATTTTGTAGTAGCCCCATGGTGTATCCTCCCCAACACAAAATTTTCAATGACTGGTTATATAAGGAAACCAATCCCATCTTTATCATATTCCTCAACAATATCAAAGTTATTTCTCAGAAAAGATCCGTTTGCTGGGAGACCTCTTAGAATAATACACAATTATGGATTGTGGGCATCTCCATCCCATTCTAAAGAACAGCAATAAACAATCCCATAAACCAGATGACTCTATTGAGGTTTACAGTTTCTTCCAACCATGGCCTTGCAGCTAACTCTACATAACAGCACTTACCTTTGTTGTGTGACATTGCATATAAAAGACAGAGCACAAAAAGGGCATAGTAATCATCTTCAGGACAGTCCAGTGCATTATAGACCATATCAAGAAAAGGCCTGTGGAAAGGAGTAATTTAGAAACAGTTAAAAAATGTATAGAAAAATAGGTAGCTATCTTATTTTACATGTAAGAGCTAATGGAAGAGGCAAGTTCAAAATTTCAGTAATGCACATTTTCAGGCATTATAACAAAAGAGTTCTGTTACAGAGCTTGTTGCTGAGTACTCAGATTACAGCCATGCTTTCTATGTACATACTGACAATAATTATGAGTTTGAACAGGATTTATTACATAATACTTTCCCAAGAATTGATTGTTCAAACATTTACAGGGTTGTTTATAGCCTGTTTAGTAAGTATACAGAAGTATTGCAGAGCTTGTTTTAAGTGCATACGTAAGTAAATTTAAGGAGCTGCTATCACTGTTGTATAAAACAGATTCCTTTAAAACTCATGTACTAAACAGAGTTGAAAAGTTCTTGCTATTACAAGTAAGCATTTTTACCAGAAGTTTAGAGGAAGCTAGGTTGTTCTAAACAATTTCACCATCCAACAGTTACAGGAAAGTAAAATTAACTAGGAGGGAATATTTGAAGAGGAAAAAAAGCTATGGATTGCAGATGAGCTTTGTTTTCCTGGGTTTAAACATGTGTGACCTATGACACACATACAGGAAGTAACAAAGAGCGCTAAGTTCACCTTTCCTTTACTAGTACCTTGGAAAGACAACAAAAGTCAGTGTAATCTGGAAGGCATTTGGACATATCAGATATGGCTGAGATTCAGATGACATTGGGACAGTCTTGATCGCAAGGCAGCCTCACTTCTGGTCTTAAGCTAGCTTGTACGCAGTCAGTTGTTCAAGTTCAGAGCACACATAAAAACTAATTATATTTTCACAACTGGTCCAGATAAACAAAAAATATGTCAGGGAAGTGTCACAGTCATCAGAAGATGACAGTGTGGAAGCTCAAGTTGAAAGGGTTTATTCCCATCTTTTAAACTATACTTTAAGAGAGGAAGGAATCCCTACAATATCTAAATTACATTCAAAGAAAATACATTAAAACAACATCAGAGTCACAGAAGCAAACACCTTTTGCTGTGTTCAGGCCTAGCAAATGAGAAGCAGGCTGTACAAACTCACTGCTGCACTTCCTGGGGGATCCGAAGGGCTGGCAGGGACCAGCACACCCCACACACTTCAATCCCCACAGCAGAGCCATGGTGCCCTCACGGTCACAGGGAGCACACCCCACACACTTCAATCCCCACTGCAGAGCCGTGGTGCCCTCACGGTCACAGGGAGCACACCCCAGGCACAAGAAGGCCCCGGAGCCCCGCAGCTGCGAGCACACCAGCAGGCCTCCGCAGCTGCGGGCACACCAGCAGGGCTCTGTGCTGAGCCCGGCACTGAGCAGGACCCCAGCCCCGCCCATGCCACGGCAGCAGCGCTGTGCATCTCGAGCCTGCATTCCACGGGATCCCTCTTTGCCCAAGCTCCACACTGTTCCAAGTGCTTAAGTCAAGTTGCCCACACACTGTAGATCTCAAAAGAATGTAACTACTCAAGGAAAAACAGCCTAAAGAATTAGCAACGTTGAAAAACAAGCTAAGAGGGCCTTTAGGTTTCCTAACCATTAAACAAGTCCTACAGGTGTCACCCTCAGATAGGGGCTTTTCAATCCATAAAATGAACTCAGCTTCAAGGTCTAAAGAACAAAGGGGACACCAAGATATTAAAATACTTAAATACAAGATAACACTTGGTTTGCTTTCAGATCAACAGCAGACAGTAAACAATCTAAACCCTAACCTGTAATATAAAAGCACTATTTAATAACATTTCATTAAAGCAAATGTTTTACCACGTCAAAGCTGCTGAGTTATCAGTAGTTGTTCCATTAACACCACTATTGCAGAGTACTAAATGACTTCTGTGCAATTCCCTTCTGTGGTGCCTAATGCATTTTTTCATTGTTTTCCCCCACATACTAATTAGATTCATGAAATTATTAAACTTGAAAACAATCATTACAGCAGCAAGATACACCATATTCACTCCAGATGCTTCTTCACAGCATCTATCAGCGTTATCTGTCTCAGCCACAATAACCTGAAGCTGAAACAACTTCCAAGAATCCCCCTCACCAATGTTCCTCATTTAGACTAAATACACAACAGAGCAAGGAAAACTTCAGCCTAAGAAAATGGCAACAGAAGCCACAACATAGCAAGCTTTGCCATGCTTTGGAAAAAAGCTTTGCTTTGCAGCATTTCATAAAATGAAGCTAATTTAAAACATGTCTTTCAGCCTAAACTTTCCAGTAGTGAGGCCTATAAAAATAAAACTACACCTAAAATACTTTAGCTTTTTCTTTTGTTTTTCACAGAAGGAAAAGGGCTAAGGGAAGTTAAAAGCTTGACTTAGCTTTTACAGCTGCAGATTTTTAACTGTGCTGCTTACCACTCATTTTTCAATTATTATTACTGATTTTAAAAAATCTCCACTTTTCATAGTAAAGGCTATATTGTAAGTATTTTCAATTGTATTTCTTAACCCTGTAAGCATTTGCTTCCTTTACTAGTCTTTTACTAAGGGCTTGATAGAAGCAGCAGATCAAATGCCATACAAGTGTTCCTCAAATCATTTACTCTTGTCCGCAACTGAAGACTGCCACACACCAGGAATCACTGTCACCATAAGCATTAATGATTATTCCAGGTGTGGAAGCTTCAGTTCCAGCATGGCAGAGATCACTGCATTTTCCATTCCCACATGGTGCTTTATCCACAAGGCTCATTGATGCCAATCAGGGTAGGGCAGAAACTACACATACTGGAGCAAGTCTCTTGAGAAATTTAGCTGCTGTTTCAAATACTATACTTGGCATATAACACATCATAAGCTATAGCAGCTAATCCACTAATACTTAAAAAAAAAATTACATATAAAACAAAGGCCAGAATTGCCCTATCCAACGTATATCCTTACTTTAAAACTATCTTTAGCTCTGCACCTTCTTTGATGCCACTTATTTTTAGAAAAGATGCAGAATGCTGTGAGACCACATCTGCAGATCAAGAGGCCTGAACTGCAGACATTTGCCAAATGCACTGGCAGCTCACTTCTAAGCATTCTGCACTTTTCAAGACCTGAGCATCCCAGTCACTTTAGTATTCCATGCACTCACTGCCAATTTCTCTCTAAAAGCCATTTGGCACATATTTTAGTCAAATTATCAATAATCTAGAACAATGTGCTTTAAAGCCAGTTCAAGTCAAGGTTCAATTTCACTTTTACAATGAAATTAAATGTTATCTTTATTAATGAATGCAATCTAAACTACAAAGTTATAATGGAGACAGAATGAAATTCTGGGAATACCAGGCAGCATTTCCTAAGTTTAAAAATAAATTTTAAATCCTATCAAATGTGCATTTCCCCAATGGACATGTTTGCAATTACTTTTGTGGCAGGCACATTTGGTTTCTTAAAATTCTATTAACAGGAATGCAAAATCCCTAGTGAGAAGGTGTCTTAGGGGTTTTCAATATATCCAAGCTTAAATTTTGATGTCAGGGCAATTACTGCTCTCAGAATCACTTATAACCTGTATTTCCAGTAGAAGTTTCCAATAACCCTAAAACATACTAATGAACCCAGGAAAGAGTACAAAGGTTACAAGGGTTTGCCTGTAACTATTGCTACTAAAATTCTGCCAAACTCACCTCTGAACTGAGGAATTTTCCTTGTTTTTTCCTTATCAGTGCATACAAACTGGACAAGTGCAACCCTAAATATAATTAATGAAACTTCTAATCTTAATTTAGACATTTAGGAAATTACAGGATGGAAACATTTATATTCTATTTTTGTCATGTTAATGTTCTGTAATTTAACTTTACCAACTCAATGCATCACAATTGCCATACAGAAAAGCACAAACTACAAAGGAACAGGATCATTTCCAAAACTGAGCAGTAGAAAGGCTACACCTCACTTTTGTATTGATTCACTCACTTGTGATCCAGAAAAAAACCCTGTAATTTTAACTCAAAGCAGACTTGAAACATCCCTTTAGGAAAAAAAGCAAAAGATTTAAGGAGAGGGTAGGTAAGGAAGCAATTCAGCAAAATCTTTCACAGTTCCTTTATACCTGTTCCAGTTTGTTATCTCACTCCCAGAAGCAGCTGCACTCTTTTCTTCATCTGTTGTATTCTGTTCTGTCACAGCAGAGATAGACAGCTCTGACAGCTTACATCTCTCCATGATTACCATCTCTATTTCTATAAAAAATGAAACATACCACCAAAATGTCATATTTTAAACAAAAATATCACAGGCTCCTCTGTATTTTCTGTTTGGTATTAACAATATAAGACAAAAGTCATAGTCCCATGTTTACCTAGTACACGTAACAAATCACAACTTGGTCTGTTAGTAAACAAAAGTACCTAAATTGCAAGCATCACTTCTTGCTGGAATACTCACCTTCATTTTCAGTGCTTGTTCTTATGCCCTTTGAACTTGCTTCTGTACCTTTACTTTTATCAAGGTCATCTTGGTTATCTTCAGATCCTCTCTCCTCTTCCTCTTCTTCACCAACATTTTTATAGTTGGGTCTTTTCTGCATCCTCTTCTTTCCTTTTTGTTTGTTAATTTCAAGAGACCTCTCAAGTGTTTCTGTGGGTTTTATGAAACATCTGATACTTGACTTTGCCTGCAAATTTGAATAATTTACACTGAGTTACAGCAAGGCATTTTTAACTGTAATTGATAAAGAAAGTTCATATAAGATGTAAATTAGCGCCGTATTCACAAATCTCAAATCCATTTTAAAACACAAAAAATTAGTACCAAATCAGCAGTAGCACAATTATCTCCAAAGTAATGTAGCCCAAAGATCTATCATTAAAAAGCAGGCTTTCTTAAAACAAGAGGATGCAGAACTACCTATATTATCACTACACGTTCTAAATTGTATTCCTTTCTTTGAAGGGGTGAGACAGACAGTACACAAAATTCTGACACCTTTTGTAAAAATGATAAAGGCAGCAAAATGATAAAGGCAGCAACATGTGTGTTGACAGCAGTGTATTAATATGAAGCATGCCCTTTTTAAAGGTGCAAGGACAAAATCCAAGGCTCTGTGCTGTGGGATTTTGTGTTGGTTTGCTTTTTTTGGAATCTTATGCTTCTCTCAATATAAAATTAATTCATGCATCAACTAGGAATAAATAACATTGTCATCAACCCTTTTTGGGCCTCCAGACATTGACTTACCAAGTCTGGAAAACACAACTTCATTTGTTAGACTTAATTTCCTTGCATTGTACCCAGTTATCACAGGGTAAGATGGCAAACCAACATCTCACTTTCCTGAACATTAATTTTTAGAGCAAGAAAATAAATTCAGATGACAAATGAAGTATTTCCAAGAGCATGCCATCCTAACAACACAGAACAGTGGATTATTACAGAAAGTGACCAAGATGCTACAAGAAGCTCTGCAAATGAAAGGAGTAACCAACTTGGTTTTTCACATTCTGCAGCTTGTTTCTGAGCTGTGTTGTTTGAGCTCCCCTCTCCCTGGCTAAGCCTGCCAGCTGATCACCAGAGTACAATATAAACACTGATCAACCAAACCTCTGTTACTGAGAAGTGGAACACATGGTTCAGAGCTTTCTGCCAGGTTTACACTAAACAAGACAGCTACAGGAACCCCGTGACCTTCTAGAGCTCTATACTTCAATCACATTTGGCTGACACTGCCTAAAGGGTTAAAAATTTAAGGGTAAGCAAGAGAAGACAGACTAGAGTAAATATCAAATAGATTATATTCTTTGCCTTAGGTGACTCAGTACAATGAGCACTTAAGATGACTGCATCAAAGAAACTTCAGGGAAAAAGTCTGAAAAAATCCTTCCCTTCACCTATTTAGCAACATCTATGCATAAAAACAAGAGATTAGGAAAAGATCAGGGAAGAATCTGTCTGCAAGTTGAAAGCCTAAAATGATTCTCTGAATCTTCTAACATTTTGCAGATGTTTTATAGAAATATTGCGTAAGTGACTTTACGCTTGGGACTGAAACAAACCACATAGTGGGAAGAGTATTTTATAATACCAAAAAACCCCCACAATATGAAATTCACTACACTTATGTTCCCTGATAACCTCTCTGATGCATTTTTTGTGTGATCCAGCTGCAACACAGAACGGTTACAAAATGACCAGGTTACCTTTATTGATGGCTTCTGGTCAGAAAGTTGTAAGAAAAGAGGAGAGCACCTTAAGTCCCATTATTTAGGGGAAAAACAGAAAAGTAGCACACAAGTTTCATAATGCATTTTCCCCTTTCTGCATTCACTTCTTACTTCTGCACTGCTTCCTAGAATCTTGTAACTACTTCTTTATAGAGAAAACATGTACTTAACATCCTTGTACTTCTCATATGCTGTCAGCCACACGAACAAAGTAACACAAGATAGCAGTAGATAGTGATGTGCTTGTGAGCACTGAGCCATGGTCTGCTCCAAGAAGGAATGCTGTAGAAAAAGCCTTACACAAATATTCTCTTCTGCTACAGGCAACAAAGCTATGTAATTAAAACATTCTAAAATCAGACTTACGATTAATTTAGATAGCATTTGGTTTATTCTATAAATTATACAGCTTGAGGTACTGCTAGTTTATACCTTTAAAATGTCTTTCAATCACATTTTAAATAATGGTTTATCTTGTGCAACGTGTGATGATAAAATAAGGCAACACCTTTTACGGGAAGGAGAAAGTAGGTTGAAGAAGAAACATGCACTAGGTAGAACTGACCCACATATGAATGATGCAGGAAAACAGATCTCACAGGAAGTAAGGTAAACCTTCGTGTGAATCTGACAATTTTAAATACATTCTGCTGTCTACACACATTCAAGTCTCAGTGTAGCTTAGGCAGTCACAACTGCCCAGTGATGCTCAGCAGATCTTCATGGCTAGGATGTTGCCAATTCATAAGATACCAGTAGTTACTGCTGCTGGTCATTTTTTCCATAAATTGATTTCCAGTAAACAGTATCACTTGTTCCTGTCGTGACAACTACCACTGCTCTTTGCCCTAAATAACTCTGAGTATTTTGCATTTATACACAGAAACTACAATCCTTCTTTTGTTTTTGTTAAGCATTCTTTATTCAGCAAGAGGACACGAGACTGCATCTAGTAATCTTATTCCTTGCTCTATACCTCATTGCACTTTATCTTATTAGAAAGATGAATATAGATATGAGGTTCTGCTTAATTCTGGGTTTAGAAACAATGTGTTAGTTAGAAACTGACAGTTACATTTCAAATTAAACATATCAAGACATCTCACAACAGATGAGCAGCATTAGGTACAGAGCAAGGGTTTAGAAAAAGCTGCAGCTCACCACAATACACAGATATCCCCAAAACAACAAGCTTAAGATAGTTTCAGAATGGTTATCATGACAATTTAGAACAGAAAGGAAGTAGTAAATAATAAATTTGGGTCTGATATGAGAAAAAAAAATTCTACATTCAGACTAAAAGTAAATTAAAAAATTTGCTTATCACTTCTCTTTAACAATTCAAAACTAACTTCTGAAGTAGCTTTTAGTATTCAATAGAAGTTTGCAATTTCTTTGCAACAGAAAACACCGCAGCAACAACTCTGCAATGATCCAAATTCACCTCATAATCCAGGGAACAGCTCCTGGACTGGCTAACAATGCTCAAAAATCAACTTCCTCTATGAATTCCCATCACAGAGCAACCAGAAACTGTCTCACTTTACTTGACTGTGCCTTCATCAGCTGACTTGAGTCTCCCTGCACTGAGCTGTGTATCAGCAGGGAATCCCAAGCAAAGCCTGCAGCAGTTGTTCCCACCCACCCCTGCAGAGCAGCTCCCTCCATGGCTCCTTTCCTGGGAAGCTGGGCACAGGGCTCTTCTGGAGAAAGCACTCCCCTCCTTCTGCACTTAACCACCCTCCATCTGTGGGCTCATGACAGTGCAGGCTTTCCCCTCCATGGTTTTATTCAACAATATGCTTGAAGTTACTAAAAATTAAGGTTTCTCCCATGGAAGTTTTTCCATTTAGCCACTGCTCTGCACTCCCTGGAATACAGCTTCATCTCTGGCAGCTTCTCTAAGGCCATTGCAGAAGGCCAACTACAGAACCCCTCTTACTTAGTACCTGTTCAGGTACAGCAGAACCCCCAGCTTACATGTTAGGAGGACATCTTTAAAGCCAGTAAGGAGCAGCAATGCAAACAGTATTGCAAACTTAAGAGAGGAACAGGAGTTTAAAGGAAACCCCTAATATTCCTAACATAAGTGCAAGCACACAAACACATGCTAAAGGTATTTTGTAACTCTGTACAGTAACTATGACAGGAAAAGAAAATCTCACTTCTGTAACAACTGGTACTCCACCCTCTTGCCACAAATTTCCTAGTAACAAAGCTTCTTCTGCACAAGTAACACACAGCATTCAGTATGTAGCTAGCAGAACATCAGATATTTCCTAACATAAGAAAGAGAGTGCTTTACCTTAAAGCATTCAGTCAACTCTACCTTTCTACCATTGTTTTTTCTAAAAAAAAGGTTAAATTTTAAATATCAAGGTCGACAGAACAAAATATCAGAACTCAAAAGCTACTAAGATCAGTCCACACAGCTTCCAGTGCCCAGTGGGAAGAAATCTGGAAAAGTTGATGTATCTTGGAGTTGAAACGTCTCTCCCACCTTGAGACTCCCAGAGCTATAGACACTGCTAGAAAAGAAGGTGCATGAGAACCAATCTATTGCTTGTTATAAATTAAACATTCATTCAGCAACTGCAGGCCAGTTAGTCATTAGGGGACACATTCAATTTTTAGGCACAACTACAGTCAGAGAGGCCTGTTACAGAAGGTCATGCACCCCTACTCGTTACCATCCCCAAAAGAGGCCTTTAAAAGGTAACAAGTAAGTATTACACAAACTGTGAAAGCCACAACAAAAGGGAAAATATTATAAACGTGACACCTAGAAAACCAGTAACAACAGCATCAGCAACATCTACTCAGGGTTAAACATGAAGGTAAAAGGGCAATGACAGAGTGACACGCTCCCCTCTCCCTGTGGCTGCTCTCTTCTCACACGCTCCCCAACATACAACCTTCAGTTGTTTTACTGCTAAAACACTGGGAATATTGGATGAAAATCTTAAGCCAGGAATTTTTTAAGTCTCTCACTTCTATTACAAGTTGAATTGCAGTACAAGGAAATTGCACAGTAAAGTTGTGCTGAATCATTTTTATTTCACTGCCAAAGGGCAGATAAAAACTGAACACAGAAGACTGGATTACAGAAGTGTCCCAACTGAAGTCTGCTGCTGCTCTCCTATCCTAAATATAAACACCTTGGCCTACCAGTTTCCAAATACCTGATTTTATTTTTCAGATATTTTCTTTACCTTAAAAAAATATAAAATTAGAGACAGTTGGCCACTTACTGAATTTTTCTGTATATCTTGTTCAACTTTAGAAGAAAATACTGAGAGGTCCCCATTGAGTATAACTTCAGCCAAGGAGTTCACCAATGGAGCATAATGTATAATTAGAAAAACCTATTGAAAGAAGAGCAGAAAAAAGTATCAGATATATTTACAGACTACACAGTTTCACAATTCCACTAGCTGAACATACTTTTGACCTTGTCAAGTGCTATCTTTAGTTTACATGTAAGTACAACTGATAACACTGAGAGCTCATTAAATCTTCTTTAAAATATGGGAGACATGGGTATCTGACCTTTCCCTACCTCTGAAGCTACCTAGTTTTACTAATTCTTCATATTCTTTCCTCCTTCTGAGAAGTGTAAATTCTCTCTCTTCAATGCCTTTAAAAGGAAAGCTGTGTGATATTACAGCAAGGAACTTATTAAAACCATTCCAGAAATTTATTTTTTTTAGAAACAATAAACTGATTATGGTGCACAGCACCCCCAGTCCTGTGTGCCAACAACTGGCCAGACTCCAGAAAGTGCTGTGCACACAATCACTGTGCAGTGATTCATGACAAAAAGCCATGCTGAGCTGAGCTGGATCAGAAGCAGCTTTCCTGGCTCTGAAATTGCAGCAAATCAGTGTCAGCCACACAGTAGCTACAGAACACAGGAGTAAGGACCATAATGCCTGGAGCATTGAAGCATTGGAGCACAAGTGCTTTGGTGCTTTACCAGAGCTCTCTGTTTATATTGACCACTCCATTTTGAGCCAAGGCTTACAAGTCTGGGCCAGCAAACACCTGGCTCCAGGACAGAACCAGCTGCAATAGCCTTCTGTCCTTCAGCTTATATCCATTCTCTTCTCAGGAATATCAAGGCTGGATCCTTTATCAGTGGTTATAGTTGTAAAATTCCCAAATAATTTCTAAGTCATTCAATCTAATCACTGCTTTGACAATATTTAGCTAGATGTTCTCCAGGTTTTCTGATTAAAGTCAGAAGCATTCCAGATGTCCAAAAGGGAAGTGATTATTAGCATGTAGTGGTGATCTATATAAAACTTTAAAGTCACAACACACTTCAGAAGTGCTTTGAACAACCTCCAAATCACTCAGCTTCTGCCAATTCAGCAAGTGTTGCTTGACTGTCCACAGGCCTGTTTGGTGCAAGAATAGCACATGTCCCCTTTGTAACAGTGGCTGAGAAATCCCAGCAGTGCATTTTCAGGTGCCAGCACGAGCCTCTCGGGCACTTGTCTCTAATATAAGAGTAGTGCCTAGAGCATATGCCTGGTGACAGGAACAGAAGCAGTCAGCAAGGATTGGCAGATCCCATCCCACCACAGACAAACTCCAGGTTAAAAGAGGTGGGTGAAGATGTTTTTCTGCCAGTCACTTCATTTTCTATATCACATCCCATTCCAATACACAAAATTTCCTCTCAGTTCTCATGACTACTTCCATTTTCTTTATTAAAGAGAATAAAGAACATAGATACAAATCCTGAAGTGATACCTTGTTGATAATTCCACTGAAAGCAAAGCAAGGACGTTAAAAGAGGTCACCTTATACAACTGCATGATGCAGATCCCTTTGGTTAAAAGAAGCTGCTGCTCCCACAGTTTTATCTGTGGTAAATAACCCTCACACCACCACAATTTTTTAGGTTTAGCACCAAATTATATTTCTCTAGGAAAAAAAACAAAACAAAACAACTCCATACTTCTAGCAAAAAGATGAAATTATGGTCCAGATCATAACGAGTGTTGAATAATTCTAAATTCAAAGAAAAAGTATAAATTCCATGAACACAAGTCAAAACGATTTTCAAACAATGTAATTTAAGAAAACCAGTCTCAGAGCAATGCACTGAAGATTACAGGGAGAACAGATGAATTTTCTTTACAAAACAAAAAAGTCTACTGTAAAACTCTTAATTTGAAAATAAGTTCCAGAAAGAAAAGGAGGTGGAACTGATATAAGTAAGAAATAAGTACTTAATTACAGATTTAAGCTATAGGCATGATATTCATATTGTCAGAAAATGAGATTTTGGTAGTGGTGGTTTTTGCGGCTTGAGTTTTCAAAGAGGAAAATTCAAACCTGAGATTTTCCATAGCTTAAGCAGATTCAAAATGTAATACAGCATCTAGGCAAATTTCATAGCAATTGTACCAAGTTCTGCCCCAGCATGTTGCATGATTATTATTATACTTCATTTTCAGGGTGTGAACATGAAATGCTCTAAAGGTTATCCTGTGCAATGGGATCCTCAGAAAAATGACATTAACTCAAAAAAGAAGATACTTTGTCTGCCAAAAATGTTTTACTTTCTTTTTCTTAATGGAAACAGAAAGGTTAAAAATTTGTTTTGACATTATTTTCTTTTACAGCTTTGCCAAAATGAAATACACTACTTTATAATCACAACAGTACTGCAAAATTTGTTCTGAACCAGGACCAATACTTAACATACTTACTTGAGAAAGAAGATAGAGAGAAACCTGGAGACTTATTTTTGGACGCTCTCCACCCTACAGAAAAAGTTATGAAAAATGCTTATTTATTTATACCCATAATTTATATGACTTAGTGTTTTATTTAAAACAAAACTTGTTCCACATTCTGCTACAATATATTTAGAAAGCATCATGCTCTTCAACATGCACTACTAGACAATTATTTGAAATGGAGACTCTCTGAATAAGCATATCCCTCACTCTTCCCTGGCTAAAAAATTGCAATTACGGTCTCTCATGGTTGCTTCAGTAACTTAAACAGGTGAGCATCTGAGAAGTACATTGTTTTTCACTATGCTACTATTTGTTCAAAAAATTCTTCTCAGTTAACAATCATTAAAGACTGCTCTTAAAATTAGCTATTCAGATAGTATGAAATATTACCCACAACAGCAGGAACCTGTGCAGGTTTAAAAAAACAGTTCTATTGCACTAAAAACCACTTTTCCACTTAATTTAAAGGCTATACTTTAACAATTAATTCAGCTACATCACATTAAAACACAGCTTCTCTACAAATAGAAGAAGTAAGTATCAAATCTAAAAGTCTGTGTTCTCTACCTCGACAGATTTTTAGGTCATCTCAAATCTGCTTCTTCTGCTTTTGCCAGAATACAAGTCACCTTAACAGAAAAGGAAATCACACATTTCCCAGTGTTGCAGAAATTTAAACCCTGTTCCAAATTTGCAGTTCTTCTTGGTCTCCACTATTGTGAGCTTTTAACCACTATGTCACCCAAAACAGCACTTTGGTGAGTAAAATTTGATCTGCTTTTTCATGTAAACCACACATAGATACCAAGAGTATCATATACCTACTGTCCAAATCACTCTGCACACTGAAAGCAAGCAGCACCTTTGAGAATTAACTCTTTGCAGGTGTTAGCTTACCTTGTCTTGATTTACTAATGAATACACGTAGAGTGGAAGAAAGAGCCTGTTAAGTAGGTGGTCTGTCAGCACATCATTTAAAAATTCACAATTAATGATAAGGATATCATTAAGGTAATGCAAATGATCAAGATGTTCTGCCACCAGGTCACTCAGTTTGCCCCTATTTCTGTGCCTGAAAAGAGAGCAGAAATAAAAAATTATACACGATCAATTGTGAAAGTCTTAAAAACTTAGGGCACAGTCCCTGCCACAGATCACCTGGCTCAGGCAGACTGTCCAAAGCAATGCTTCAGTGAAGTCAACTAATGCAACTGTTAAATAGTGGCTTTTATTTTCTTTGGGATGCACTCATCAAGTTTTTCCCCCAAGTTTTCACAAGACCTGTTTTTACAAAGTTTTGCTTTCCATTGCCAGTCTTTTCACAAGCCAGCTACAAAAATGAGAAGATTTTTTTTCCAAATTTGAAAGAAGAATTCAGTGTTGTATTTAACACCTACCTCCTCACTTTGGGAAAGCAAGAAACACATGTGCACTCTAAGGTGGGGGTGGCAAGACAAATCAAGAACAACCTGAATCAACAAAATATTTCTGTAGTTGATAGTGGAATATTACACTGCCATGTCAAGTCTGACAATTCACTGTTAAAGTTTATCTTTCTAGTTTAAATCTTTTTCCTAGAATCTTTTCAGAAAGCTCTTCTAATGAGATGACACATAGAAAAAGAATATTAGAAAGACAAAGTTTGTAAGATTGAGAAGCACAAAATACCTGTTGTGTCTTCTGGTTATCTGCTATTTTTAGCAGAATAAAACAAAGATAAAGAAAAGGCTTGTTGCAAACACTGATTTACTTGTAGGGGTATCAGCACACATCAGACACACAACACTGTTACCCTGAAGAATCACTAAAAAACTTTAAAGAATGAAAAGTCTGAACTGTCTACAAGGGAACATATATAAAAATTAACTTAGCTGGACTACTACAGACAAAGTGAGGACACCACTGACATCTGTGAAAAGCATTTCCATTCAATAGGCAGCATTTGTAAAAGCTTACTCTTCATCAGTCTGCACGCAGTTATCCAGTTCTATCACGTGGCTGCCAATAAACCAGACAAGGTTGGAGAAATAAGGAACTGCAGTTTTGTCTCGAATGTAATGCAGCATAGGCTGGTTGTCCACTGAAGAGAAATCATTAAAAAAAAAATCAGTTGCCAATATTTTTTATTGCTTTGTAAGAAATAGAACAAAATATCTTCTAAATTTGATTACATGCTAGTTTTCCATATGAATATACACCTGACACAATCTTAGGCATGAAATGGAAATCTATAAAAATGCCACATCAGTTCTTAGCTGGCTTGGATGAGCCTAATGTTGATATATTTACAGATGTCTGAAAATAAACAAATTTAGTGGAATTCAGAAAGGTTCTTTTATCACATTATTTATTAAAAAGAAGAGAGAAGAGCAAGAATAAAGCAGTAATGCTGAGAGCCAAGCTAGTTAGACTTACATGACACTGCATTAAGGAACACAGGAATCATCAGTGAAGGAAGGGCAAAAGAAACAGACAACAGTTAACAGGATTAGGAACTGGGATAGTGACATCCTCTAAAAGGGTTTAAAATGCTAAAGCACAAAGCATCTGAACTAAAACATACAGGGCAGGTTAGAGCAGAATATATGCAGATAGTCAGAAAATTATCAAACCTGAATATCTGAGCTCTGCCTTTTCAACTCTAACCATTAAACCACTACAACATTCAATGAAAATTCTAGACAAGTAAATTTTTTTTACAAAAATACTTTGTTGCATTAATATATCATAAATAGGATATGAAGCCTACAGTCTACTCTTTGTAGCTCATATTTGCATTTACAGTTCCTTGAAGTAGAAGGCAAGCACCAAGTGCCCATTTCCCAACATACAAGAAGAGAAAGTGTTGCAGCCAACACTGTAAAGACCACATTTGCCATGCAGGCTATTCAGTCATTTGCAAAGCAAACTGCTCATTGTTTTAAAAAAGACCTCATATTCTTCTATGAAGGCTGCCAAGCCACTTCTCTTACTTGACAGAAAGTTGTGTAAATGTAATTTAACTTCAAATGGACTAAAGAACAAGAAGCCCTGCATCAACACATTGCATAGTATGTATTACATTATAGCATGCTGATTTCAGAGGTAGAAGCTCAGAATAAATAACAATTTTTTTATAGAGAACAATGTGATATTTTCAGTTTACTAAAAATGTTATATACCCCAAGAAAAATTTAGGGGGAAGTGACTTTTGGATATTGGGTTTACAGCAGACATTCTCAAAGCAGTGCCAACTTCAAAGTTCAACCAAGTTGCTGAGGTCCCAGCTGAGTTTTGAAGACCTCAAACAATACAGATGTCTCAGTTTCTCTGGAAAACCCACTGCAGTGCTCAACTACTCTCACAGTGAAGCTTTAGCTTTTTCTTTATGTCCTACTGGAATGCCTAGCACAGGAGTTTGAAACTGCAGCCTCCCAGCCCTCACTGAGCACCTCTGGGAATGGTCCAGCTCCTCTAGAGACTGGAGCGACAGCAGCACCCAGGAGTTCTAAGTCATTTTAATGCACTGCCAATCCAAAAGGGAGCAATGTTGGTTTCTGCTCCATACACTAGAAAGCTCAATTTCATCAGTAAAAGGTAATTCATATTCTTAAAACACTCTGCTTTTGGAGGTTTTGCTTGTTTACTTTTTAAATACAGTCACACTCTGACCTCTCTTGAAAGGGAAGCTAAAAGTTCCTTGTATATGCCCAACATTTTTGTTTTGTTTTTTTAACTAGCTTCATTGCTGAGAAAATAATACTATTGACAAGTACATACTGCAGGTTTGGGGTAGTGGTCACAAAATCAAAATGTGTATCTGAAACTTGTCAACATGCTAAGCTTTTCAATCTCATAAAACAGACAGAAAACTCTCATAAGTAAAGAACTGAAAATTAAATTACAATGAAACATAATTTGCACACATGCCTTTCATAAAATATAAAAAGCATACCTTTGTAGACATTTAAAGTTATAGTCCTAACAGCAATCCTGACCATGCTTTCGGGGTGGTTAAAAAATTTAATAGCTTCAGTGTACAAAGCAAAGTCGTTAGTGTGCTGTAACAAGAGGAAAGAAAATATTTATTATTAAGCATGTACAGAATATGGGTTGGGATTCTGTATGAATTATGTTTCCTGTATTAACTTGGTATCTTTACCTTCTATTTAAGTAATCAAAATGATTTTACAATGCACATGCAGCTGCATTTATAGCTCTGCATTACAATAAACTGCTCTAAGTGTCAGAGCTGCTCAGGATAACTGTGCTCATACTCGGTGCTTTCATGCCCTCTTCTGGCAGAAAGCAAAGTGCACAGAGGAAAAACCCATTTCAACTTTGCCCTTTGACTCAGCTGTTTGGACTTGGACTAAACTTCTTAGAACCAAGTGATGCAACAGAAAAGAGCCTGTTTATGAAAGCACAAGAAAACAAGGCATAAACAAGTTGAATTCTCAAGGAAGCAGACTTAAGAACTCCTTTTCCAGATTTTTAGTTTATTATAGTTGTAAGAGGACAAAGCCATGCTCAGGCAGATATCCTCACAAACAAATTCACAACCACTGGTATGTATGGCCACTATAAAAATAAAAGCAAGACATTATGAGACAAGACACCGAACAGTATGTGCCACACTGCTATCAATTTCTAATTCAAGTTCTCTTATCATTATAATGCAACTTTATTTACTTACCTCATTATAAAAGAAATGTACAGTATGATTATTGAGTTTCAGGGAAAGAGTTTTCAAAAATGATATGTAATATGCCATGATCTCCTCATCAGAAAAGTCAAATTTGTGGACAATAATAGAATTCACATAGTTATTAGAGAGCAGGTAGTCTGAAAAAAAGAAGTATTTACACAGGTCAAACAAAAAGATCACTGTGGTAACAGGCTGTATTTAAAGTACCAGCTAGAAAGCAACAACCTGATGCTTGAAGATCACAACTTTGAGCATTAATATAAAGGATCTGCTCCCTACAGAGGATCTGGTCCCTACAAAGAACAGGACAACTGAGAATATATTTCATCTTCCTCAATTCAGGTAAGCTCTGCAGCTAATAAACTCCTTTCTTCCCAAAGTCCCAACTCTCCAAGGCTTGATAATGACATTTGTAACAGTTATGGAATACTTTGAATTATTAATTCTCCATCCTCTACATATTTTGCCAAAAACTTTGAAGGAAGCTCCCGTGGCTGACTGCCAGCACCAATGATGCCAGTTACTTTACAAATTATACACCAGAGCTCTACCACATGACCTGTGTCAGCAAGTAAACATTTCAGATCACAACTAGTTTGACTTAAAGAACCCCCTGAAATGTGCTAAGTGCTTGTTGTACCAAAAAACTACTTTTTCACCACTGAAAATCTATATTAAAAGGTATTATGGAGTCAGTTTACACCATATTTTTGGTAGTATTCAATTTAAAAGATTGTTAGCAATTCATATAGTTCTATACAGGGGTACTAGGACTAAATTTCATTGAATGAAAGGGAATCCAATCAAATCTCAATCTCATCATCCTAAGCACTTTTGAAGTGTTTCCTTACACAGAGATGTTTCATGGCTGATGTTCTCAAAAAGGATGTTCAGAGTCTGCAGCAGCTGCACACACACGTAACGACCAGACTTCTGACGCAGGATGTTCAGGAAGAACACAAACATATTCTTCTCCAAGAAAAAGCTGACATAAAAAAAAAGTCATTAAGTCACATGCTGTAAGTAACGGGAACATAATTTAGCTAGCAGCAGGGATGATTCAATGCAACTTTGACAAACAGCATGTTTTGCTTTTATGAAGAATTACTTGCCAAAATTGTATCTGTACAAAGATATATTATATAACAAAAGAATATATTTCAAAAACCCTTAAAACTAAACAAGAGGGCTTAAAAATTCAAATTATGCAGAAAAAAAGTATCAAGAAATCAAGGCCTTTCTTACTGTATTTTTAGTATATTCAATTTATCAGGCAGCTCTAAATACCACAGCTAGAAGATGATATTTATTTGTGGTATCTTAGGTAAATTGAAGCAATGTGATATTAATAGATGTACTGAGTAATTCTGGACCCTAAAATAGGTTAGTGTTTGTATTTATACCAAAAGAATGGAGAGTCAAACAAAAGCAGTACTTGAAAGGGGCCCTGGAGTCCAAACACATTTCAGAAGCAGCCAATTCCTGTACGACACGAAATTGAACCTGCTCACACATTTACTACAGGCCATAGCTTTTTACATACAGCCATGAAATACAGTCTTGGAGGAGTTAACAGTAACAGTGTACAGACCTCTGTACAACTCCAAGCATTCTTCGAACACAAAAGCAGAGTCTCAGAGAGCCCTGGCTCAGGAGTACTCACTCAAACACTGAGCTGTCATTCTGATCCCCCCAGATCAGGATCTCTGTTATGGAACGAATGGTCTCCACCAGCAGGTTGCGGTTGTGATCTGTTACTGTTGTATTTTTAGTCAAAATATGATACATGTACCTAAAAGAAAAAGAAGTCCAGGTAATGTGCTATGCTGCCACTTTCACTCACACACACCATGTGTGTCTTCCATCACTGTACCAATGCAGCCACAAGTATTTGCACACACTAAGTCTGATCCTTGTACAATTTTAAAATGCTAAGATTTCCTTCTAATACTGATGCAGAGAGAAAAGTAACTGTTACACAGAGTAAGTGACAAAGGAAACAGATCCCTCCCAGCCAGGGCTTATGAGGGCTTATACAGATGTTAACACAGAACTAGAAACTGTGCTACTGGCCCCAAGGTGCTTCTTCCATGAATTTCTTTGGGATATGCTGAAGTCAAGTGAGTGATGAGCAAGGAAAATAGAAGCAGAAGAAGCAGGTAAGCATACAGTAGCTGATATGGGAAAGTGGCACATGAGGGGTAACCAGGGAATTTCAATCCCTTCTCTTGCTTGCAGAGACCCCCTTACAGACTCACATCAATTCTGATGTTTAACACCAAACACAAAACTCTCAAAGACTATTTATTCACCTTGCCAAAGCTTCATCTCAGGCCTCTGGTCCCTTGAGCATAGAAACAGTGACTGGGAAGGGGGCAAAGTCCAGCTTTCTCATTTCAAAGGGCAGGAGTTTAAGACTGCCTAGTGAAGCCTAAAAAAGGGTATGTCTATATCACAGGTGACAGGAAGCAATAGAGAATACAAGCCTTTCATATTTTAAGTCTCAGAATTTTACTCTTCACAGAAGCACTTTTTTTGTGTACAAATAAGTTGTGACAAAGTATCAAATTACTTCTATCTTGTTACTTTCTCATGTCCTGCAAAAAAAACAAGAGAGATGGGGCACGGGAAAATTCTAATAAAAGCACAAAAATCATCACTGCCTTTCTCCCTTTGTTTTTTTTTCCTTTTATATAGTAAGAAAAAGAAAGGATGAATATAGGAAAGGTGCACAATTTTGAAAATAAATAAAAAACATAATGGAAATTTTATGCAATTTTAGAGCTGCACAAGTTGAGATTCCTAAACACAGCTCCTATATTGTTATGCTGTAATCGTGCTGAAAACCAGGAGTGACACCTCAGCATTCAGGATCTCTGTGCAAATACTCACAAGTGTTTGGAAAGGATGACAGATTTTCTGTATTATCAATCTTGCCATGAACAGTGGAGTTAATCTAACTCCCAGGATCTAATTATGTGAAAATAGCCTGTGTCCTGACCCTGAGGTGGCCTTCATTATTGTTTTGGATTCCATGAAAGTTTGTTCAGTTATTCAGATTGAAATTTTAGGAATCTCATTATTAGAATTTTGCCAAGGTTCCAAAAAACACGGTGCATTTTTAAAACAAAATTATGGTTTATGGCTTAAATTAAGATGTTTACATCAAGAAACTTGAAATCACATTTCAAAAATCAAAATTCCCATCAATTTTATCAACACTCAAAAACTGAATCACTGCACTGGGCAAGCATGCAGCCAGAGACTAAAATGCCATTTAATTGAACCCTCATGTGAGGCTGTTCCAACTACTTATCAGACTTACAAAGATAAGACATTCCCATATTTACAAATCTGTCAAATTTGGTTTTGGGAGCCTTCTTAAACCACTGAGCTGCCACTGAGTTGGCAGAGTTTGACAGGACTTGCTGCAAGACAGTCTTTCCTCACCAGCCATGCAGGGAACAGGTGCTATTTCAGAGAAGCTGATAAAATGCTCTGTGCTGTCATGGTAAAACACCGTGTGCCTGCTGGTCTTGGTATTGCTTAACCATCAAACAACAATTCTGCTGTGTTGAGTGCTGCACAAGGACACAAGAGGTAAACAGCCCTCAGAAGTTCACAGCTTTTACAAACTTGATATACACAGCTCCCTTCCCTCACCCTCCTAATCAGCAATAAGACA
Organism: Anthoscopus minutus; assembly: GCA_013399455.1. NCBI lineage: Eukaryota > Metazoa > Chordata > Aves > Passeriformes > Paridae > Anthoscopus > Anthoscopus minutus. The sequence continues at coordinate 286,465 of VWYI01043220.1, forward strand.
AAGTCTGCACCACATTACCAAAGCCATTATTATATTACATATATCACCAGATGGCAAAGAGGAGGAAAAAGGGAATAGGTGGCAGGGGGGAAGAGAAGGAGAGGAAATTGTCTTTTCTTAATATTTCTCTTCAGTTTAAAAAAAATTCTCTCCCTTCATGGTGGTTTTTCCCCCCCTCATAAATCAACACTCATTTTCAAATCCAAAACAGTCACTGATCACACTGAAACCACTCGAGGGAAAGTTGATTCTCAGCTGTGTCCTGCAGTCATTACTGCCTGGTCACGTGCTGTGCCACAGCAGTCATTAAACAGCACGTCAGAGAGCACCTGGAAATCCTCTTCCACTGATCTGGAGATCACAGTTCAAGATTCCTTCTGTGGACACTGACAGTGGGATGGCTCCCAGTGAAGATGTGAGAGCTTAATGCTGACCACCTGTGAGAATTCACAGCGCTTCTAAAACTGCACACAAGCCCTGAAAAAACTTCCCAGTAGGGCACTATGCATTATCAGGACAGTGACTCAAAAGACAAAGCACAAACTCAGTTCCTGCTCTGAGGATGCAGCAGTTAATGGAGCAGAGAACATCTGAAGAGATGGCAATTAGATCACTTCATTCCAAAATAATTTAAACAACTTCCTGAGACAATTAGTAATTAATACTACAATACTTCACATAGTTTAGCCTACTTATTTGAAGTCCTACTGAAATTATTGCACGTGTATTTCTCATTAATAAGTTACATTATATAAACTTGGGATTAAAGTTATTCCAACAGTAGAATTTTCAGTATGGGATGCAGTGGGAAGAATAATAAGCTACTCTGGGAACCTATATAGAGCATTACAAACACAAAAAGCAAGAAGCATTTAATAGTCAGGAATACATTAGCTCCAAATTTATTTACTTACTAGCAGCATTACTGCAAAATTCCTTAACCTGCTAAGGCACTGAAGCACTTAGAGGAAACCTGGCTTCACCTTCAAGCAATTTCATTTTTTATTTATCCTGTTTGCTTGAAAATGAACAAGAACACATACACATACTTGCTTCTCTTTACAGATGTGAAATACCATATTATGAGGACATGAAGTATCACACAAACCTAGTGTTTTTTTATTTAGATAAATCCTTAAGGGCAGCCTCTAAATGCAGAGGGGTCAGGTTTGTGCCTCAAAACACAAAACTATCAAAGAAGAGCTTTTTGTCATCTCTGTATCTGAAGACTGGGTTCAAATAAAGACACACCATGCAGGAAGTGTCAAAGCACCCAATACCATCAAAATCAGTGGGAGATGTTGCCAGCAACTTAACAAAAAATTCTGAACATATTTCTGGTTAGAACCCATGCTCACAGGAGTAACATAGTAACTCATGAATATTCTAAGTGCATATTAATTACTTTCCTACTTATTACTTATAAAAATACACTACAACAGTAGTTTTAATCTAGGAAGTCGGGGTTTAGGAAGTCAAGCACTCAAATTTTAAAACCCCAGACTTGACTATAACAGGCTTGCTCCTTCACTCTGCCTGTAATCAGGTAATTGCATATTCTCACAGAGGAAACCTGATGCACAGCAAGGACAGTGCCTCGGGAAATGAATCACCCTTGAAAAAAGGCTTCAAGCACACCCTTATGGACACTGCATCTGACCAAGGCATGGGAAATGTTCAGCACCCAACTTTAATGGCATGGAACCCTTTGTGCAGTCACTATGCAATTAAAATACCAAGTGCAGAAGCAACAATGGGAAATGTGCTTGACAGTAACAGGGCTATGTCAACACCACAGAAAAGTAGGGGGAAGAATCTCGCTTAGAAACAAAAGATACACAAAAATATCAAGTTCTCTGAGAAGCACCCAGGCAGGGAGTAGCACTGTTACATCTCCTCCAGACTGCATTTCAGAAGTTGGATTATATTTTAACTGTTTTCACTAGATCAAGAGACTGTATAACAACACTCCATACAAACAGCCTCACAATTTTCCTTCAGCCAACCCATTCTCTGGCTTGCCTGCAGGAAGACTGTATAGTAAAATTTGAAAAGCAAGCCTCAAACACACAGCATTAAAGTAGATGGGAAAGATCCAGCAATTACTGAGAAAAAGCAGTAACACTGCTGGTATCATTAAGCACGTGTATTGTTTACAATTTAGACTATACTCTACCTTATGCAAGTTTAAAAATAAAAATGTTCCCACAAGACTGATTTCACCCCTGTAACACAACACAATATACCTTTTACAGGCTGAGCAAACCTGTAATAGCAAGGCAGGTGTGTTGTACTCAGCTCCTTCATATGGAACACAAAATGGGGCTTTGATGAGTTGAAAAGATGAGAAAGTAAACAGCTTATCAAGTGAGCTTTCTGAGACTTTCTTTCAAGACCCCAGAACAAAGGCTCTCTGCTCTTTTTCCTTCTCATTTTAACACCTGGAAAAAACCTACATTTCACCTTTCCTATCAGCATCTAGCTAGAAGCTGAAGTTCATGCAGCCTGGATAAACACTTAAAATATACATAGTCTAAACAGATCAAAGGTCTCATCTGTCCTCTAAATATGACCATTTCAGAGTCATAATTACAGAAATCACATGCAAAAAAAGCAAACAGATCAAAGCTCCAGTTTAGTAGATAACGATATACTTCAACTCTCAGATAACAAGTCAAACACAAGGCACAAGACTTACAGCCCAATTCCCTTTTCCTGCAAGTAAGGTAGAGTGTTATTCTTCTATTCTCTGTGGCTCCAACAGAACATATGGACACATTTTTCTTGCCTGAAAGTAAGTCTCAAGTCTCCCTCTCACCAGCTTTTTTTTTCCTAAACTTAAATTCAGTTTCTTCAAGTTTCATCATGCATCAGCGTTTTTGCTCTATCTTCAAGTCAAGTATCAAAGCCAGACAGAGCTAAAGCTACACTAATGCTGAGTAGTACACAGTAACTACTCCTTGTATGTTCAACAGAACATTCCTAAGTTTCCATCTGAGCATGACTTTTCCCCCTTTTTCCTGTAAAACCAGACTACATTGACTTACTAGTCTGACCTACAAAATTACTTCTGTAATGCTACTGCCTCATTAGTTTTGTATTCATAGACTTTGGTAAAAGGCATTGCATTTCAGTTCGTAGTCTTACTCATTTTGAACATTTTTCCAGTTTAGAGACAAGGACCTGAATCCACAAATCACCTTGATAAAGCAACTGCAAGATCCAAATCTTGTACAGGGCACCCTGCTTGTTACTGTCAGAACCCATCCTTGTACTTTTTCTCAATGAGCTACATATTCCCAGTGATTTCATTTAGAAAGGGGTTCGTCTCTTAATGGCCTCCTTTTCTCGTTCAGTACAAAGAGAAGCTCATTTTTCCTGCAATAGCAGAACACTCAAAATTAATTTTATCCCTTGCCACCCTTCCAACTCTCCAGTGGCAGAGCTAGGAAAAAACCATTCCACCTTCTGCAGCCAGCAGTAACACAAGGCTGTGGGGCTCCAGAGACACACGTTATAGTTCCCAAGCTCAAGGCTTTCCTTCTGCAGCAGCTGCTGCGTCCTGCAGCCCAGGGCACATCCCTGCCCGAGTGCCGTGACTCACTGTTGACTATCGACATCCCCACACACCCAGGAGCCGCGCTGCTCACACAGGCACCAGCCCCTCGCCTCTCCGCCTCAGCCAGCACCACCAAACAAAGTTCTCCCTCACGAGGAATGTGGCATTTCTTGTATTTATCACGCCTCGTACTCTACTCCACCGAAGACTCTGCGGCATTACTAAAAACAAAACGAGCACGTATGGCAGCCCAGAGTGTGACGAACTGCGTCTGCCCTCAAGTCCTTCTGGGACAGAGAGGAGGGTTTCCGTGAAGCAGACACCAGACCACGGAGCCTCCGCCACCGGGGATTGCTCCGGGCGCTTTCCTCTCTTGAGAGCCGCGGCAAAACGCCCCGGAGAGGGCAGTGAGCGCCCGGGGAGCGCCGCCCGTCGAGCCGACCCCTCCTCTCCCGAGCCCGCAGCCGTCTCTGAGGGAAACCTGCCCTGGGCAGTTCTGCGGACGGACCCGGCCGCAACCGCCCCCTCCGAGCCCCCTCACAGCCCCGCCACCCTCCGCCCCGAGCCCGCGGCCGCCCTCCGCTCACTTGAGGTGGTCCAAGGAGTGGATGCTGCGCGCGGCCTTCCCGTGCCCGCCGCCCACCCAGCTGCGGGAGCGGCCGAACATGCTGGCGGCGCAGCCCGGCCCCGCCCCCGGCCTGCGAGTCCCAGGGAGCACCGCAGGGGGCGGGGCCAGGCCCTCACCAGGCGGGGCGGGGCCTGAGCCGGGCGCGCTCTGGGGCCGGCTCGCTTAGGGCAACGTCAGAGAGTAAACAGAGCACGAACCAGAAAAAAACCTATGAAATGTGTGAGTGTACCTCCTAAGTACGTTGCAATTTGAGGTAAAGTTTGGTCCCTGACATTCCTTGTTCGACTTCCATAAACGAAATGAAGCTGTTCCGTGGGATCAGCTCTTGTGCTGCAAGACGCAGTGTCAGAAATTCAGCTGCTGACATTCCCCTTGCCGAGATTTTTCCAGTAAGGATCTTGAATGGGCTTAAAAATTAAGAACAAAGTGAAAGGGACCTATGACTGTCTTGATCTAGTTTAGGATTATTTTTTTTAATGCTTTAGTCAGAGAAAATAAATCTATGTAAAAGCTGAAGAGTTTGTCAGCCAGTAAAAAAAACGCACCGAGTTTAAAATTCCGCCTTCGGTTATATTTTGGTATAGGTAAAGCCTTGGTCAGCAAAGAAACACCTGCACGGCAGCCGAGAGGGGCGCGGGCCCGCAGTGCTGCTCCCGAAGGGCCTCGGTCACAGCAGAGGTCGTGAAGCAACTTCCAGGGGCAAAGGCACAGCCCAAACGTGGCCGCGCTGCCCCGCTCCGCAGCCTGCGGGCTGCGGCAGAGCTCGGGCAGGCAGGAGTGCGCAGCCGAGGGTCGCGCAGCGCAGTCCGGCCCCTGTCCCTGCAGCCCCGCAGCGGGACCCGAATGCCGGCAGCAGCGGCGCGGCGCTGGTAAACAACAGCGGCGTGCGGCGGCTCAGGCGGGGCGGGGAGCGAGGGGCGGGCGGGCAGCACGGTCCTGCCGCGCAGGCCGGCCTCGCTGGCAGGTGCTCCGCGCCGACCTCGCAACGCGCCTGCGGGTTCCTTCCGCAAAGTTTGCGGGCGGGAGGAGGAGGAGGAGGAAGCCGCGGCGGGACTGCAGTAGCCGGGTTGGAGATGTCGCTGATCAGCCTCCTGCCAGCGGCGGGGCTGCGGCGGCGCCGCTGAACCCGCGCTGGCCGCCCGCCCGCCCGCCGGGGCGCCTCTTTCTCCGGGGACTGAAGAGACCGAGCCGTCCGCTCCGCGCCCCTGCGGGGCTCCCCTCTTCCCGGGGTCTGTATCCGGCTCCTCAGGGATTCTGCCCTTTGCTGCCACCGGGGCTGCGGCGGGCAGTCCTGCACCGCTTTCAGCTCCGCCGCCGCTGTCCGCCCCCCGCGCCGGCCGGGCGGGTCGGTGCCCGCTGCCCCCGCAGCCCCCACGGCTGCATGACCGCCGCGGTCTCCGCACGTCTGGATTCGGTGGAGTCCTGGGCCTTCCATGCGCTGCTGGTGCTGCCCTATATGTTTTACGTGGGCTTGTTCTTTGTCAACGTGCTGATCCTGTACTATGCCTTCCTGATGGAGTACATCGTCCTAAATGTGGGCATCGTTTTCCTGCCCGAGGATATGGACCAGGCTCTGGTGGATCTGGGGATGCTCTCCGACCCTGGCTCCGTGCTCTACGAGACGGACAGCGAGCTGGATGTCTTTGACGGCTACTTGGAGTGACGGCCCAGGGCACTCCGAAGCGACTGAGCTCTGCCGCCGCCTGGCCCGGGGCAGGGGCCCGGCGTGCCCGCATGGCCGCAGCTCGGGGAGCGCCGCGGCCCCAGGGTGCCCTCGCTGCGTCGCAGCTCCTTCTGCGCATCTTCCCTTCCAAATGACGCCCGCCCCGCCGGTGCCGGGGCCACAGGGGCAGCTGGGACCCGCTGCCGCCGGGCAGGCCCTCGGAGACACAGAGGGCTCTCAAGGGAAGTGAGTAATTTCTTACTGTCCGGCCGGGCACAGCGCTCCCGGGGCAGCGGGCACAGCGCCGGGGACACGCTCCGCCGCAGCTCCCGGCACGGGCGAGCGCTGCGGGCTCAGGGCCGGGGCCGCCCCCGGCGCTTTCTCCGCCCGACAGCGCCCAGGGGCTGGCGGGGCCCCGCTCCGTGTCCCCTGCGCGGCAGGGACTGCGTCCCTTCCCCCCGGGACTCATCCTTCGAGCCCCTGCAGCTGTGCTGCTGGGGGCTGCCGGTACGGCCGGACAGCAACTTTGCTGATCCGGTCCTGAAAGCGGCCCTGAAGCGAAACGAGCATCCCGGTTAATATTTATTACAGTTCAGAGATCTTTCTCGAGCCAGAAATACATCTTAATTTTTTGCCCTTTAAAACCACTCTCCTGGATAATGCCAAACTACCCAGCTCACCACCTTCCCATTTTAATTGTAGCACGAGGGTTTGCTTCATCAGTTTGGTGGGGGTTTTTTGTTGTTGTTTTCTTTTTAAATTTTTTTATTGGTCGTTTTGAGTGATTCTAAAACTCTGGAAATGTAAGGATGTAGCATTTTAAAACACTGAAATGCATTTGGAAAGAAAAATCACTATTTCTAGCTAGGACTTTCTATGCCAAATGTATGTTAATGAAAACATTCACAGTTTAAATTAAAATGTGCTAGCAAATCTGCCAGCAGATTTTTTAGCATAATATTGTCTGTAAATCTGAAAACCAGTTCAGGATAGCTTTATTTTTCTGTTTGAAATGATGGAAATAGGAAATTCAGTTAAAATGTTACAAATATAAACTTGATGACCACGCTGTACAAACACCAGTTAATATCCAACTATTTTAAGCAGTATTCTAATTTAACAAACCCAAACAAACCTTTCTTGTAGTTCTGTCATTCATATAGGTTAAAATTATCTCTTGTATTTTTATAGTGAGATTCTGTGTAAAGCAATATTAGCTGATTTTGGTCAACAGTTTAGAAGGAAAAATTGGACATTTTTGGGTGTTGGAGTAACATTGCACAAACACAGCTGAACAAAGCTTGACCAAAGGCATGTGGGAGCCTAACGAGGGAGTGAACAGATTTTGTTGCTACTGAAGATATCTCACTGCATATAGTCACTGCAAATGGAAGTGTCTATGCCAACATTTGGTGGTCCAGCCCAAGCAACTGCATTAGAATCACTTCTAGAATATAAAGTGTGGAGCAGAACAATCCTCCCCACAAAACACCATTGACTACTTTTGTGGTTTTCTCCTTCTTTCTCAGCTGGACGAATAATACACATGCTCTGTATTCCAGGAAAGAAATTTCTAAAAATTAATGGTAATTTAAGCAAAATCTTTGGTGCTAAAAACCGTATCAATTTTCTTCCCCAAAATACCTTTCCCCAAGGTCCAAATCTTATTGCTTCAATGCCATGAAGTGGAGGGATTAAAAATACTTTTTAAAAATAACTTTTTTTCTGTCTAGAATTTGTCTTGATGAGTTGTGTCTAGTTTTCAGGAAGACCTAAGGAGAGCACAAGACAGTTTTTCTCAGTGGGTTTGTCTTACTATATGCATATATAATTTGATATGAGCACAATTTTGTTCAGTGTAGATTAATGGGCTTCTTAAAATTTTCCTTTGTATTAGTAAGATAAGCAGGTCTGGAAACTTCTTGATATTCTAACTATAAAACCCTCCATATTTTCCATATGCAGAAATCAAAATGCAGAGGTTTTGTCAAAGCTCAGAAGTAAGGCTCAATCTATATCCAACAAGAGCTAATGGAGTTCTGCACAGGTACCAACTCCAGCCTTGATCTTTCATTTTGAAGCTGTCATGGTAGATAGTGGTTTCCACTGAGAATCAAATCACAAATCCCAAAAGCTAGATCAATTCTTAGGCAGCAAAAAATTTACTGTGTTTCATCTATTTCTATATTTAATTATACTTAGAGACATAGCAACCAGGCCACAAATTGCATAATTATTTAGCTACTAGGCAAAGACACAGTGTTATCCCCGTGACAAGGGATTTGAGTTAATATCCTGGTTTCAGGTTTCTTCACTGTTCTGTGCCATTCCTCACCAGTTCCATAGCAGCAAAGCAGGCAGAAGAGGGCCCTAATTTGGGGCTGAGTTCTCTGTTTTGGGGGCAGCAGTAAGGCCCTGAAAGGGAAGATTTAAATTCTTGAGATGCTTTGCCTGCAGTGACCTGAGTTTGTGTGAGTGTTAACCCCTGCTCTCTTGGCCTGGGAAGGTTTCCCACCTGCCCTGTTCCCTTGCACCCAGAAGTGCTGAGGATTCACAAGACACTGCAGGAAGAATGAGTCTGTTTTGCCAGCAGTGATGAAAAATCTGTAGGCCTACTCTTTGCATTAAAGAGTAGGGCTCTTCATGTGACTCACCAGTGATTTCTGAGAACAACCAAAGAGCTATGATTAGCCTGAGCTGAAACCTTGCAGCGTCCGTGCCTGGGAGAGCGGTGCCTCGCACCCCCGGTGAGTGACGTGTGACAGGAAAACAGAGGGGGCAAATCCCAGGAGGCCTTTCTGCAGTATGTGGAAAGGCTAATTTAGATATAAAAATACAAGAACATATGGATCAGAACAGCTCTGTGCTCTCTGGCAGCAAACTCCTCGCTTGAATAAACTCAGTGCAAGCAAAATGATGTCCAAGTGTCTGAGCATAATTGGTGGCAGAGATTGAAGGCAGACAGTAAGTAAACAGCTCAAAAATGTTTCCTGGCCTATTCAAATGAAGGAATACATCTGTATCAACTGAACAGAATTGAGCTCATTCGTGTCATCTACTGTTTTTGTGTGAGTGTGCCAGGTTATTTACTATATTTGAAGCTCCCTACAATAAGGTCATATGACTGTTCCCATACTTTCATAAAATCAGATGTCACTCATGAGAAAGTACTCCTTTCAGAAGAAAGCAGGCAAAAGTAATCAATAATGAAAACTGAATAAGAAAGACTGAATTTATGTAATCTTGCAGTATATACTTTATCTGTATTTTTTCATAAGATGAATTATGATGAATATCTTCAGTGAGCAGAATCCAGCACTCAAAATCCTGTGACTCAGCACTTCCAATAAATACCAGCATCTAAATTCTGAATTCCAAAAAAAAATAAATAACTCCCCAGCTCATCAATATAGTGCCAATTAGAACTGCAGGCTCAGTGTCTATGAGACAGCCACCCCCTGTGCCTCTGTTCTGAAGCAGAGATGTCCTGCCAAGGACAGAACATAAGAATGATGTCACCAGCACTGTCAGGGTACATATAAATGTATCAGCATCCTCTTTCTGACTTCTTTCTTTTTAGCCTTTAAATATTAAAAATAATGAGCAGAGTAGTTTGTTACTAAATTTACCTTGCCATTTTTCACATTTTCCCTATTTTGTAGAGATCACCAAGGTGATTTTTGACTCTATGATGCAGATCAGTTGGCTGTTTTATGAGCTACAATAGCAACAGGATTAAGAGCAATTGCTATGATTTTTAGAACTATGTGTTGAATTTTTAGATGTTATTAGAATTAATAGAAGTCCAGTGCTCAAACTCACCTGACAGCTCTGCTTTAAAGAGATATATACTTAACAGGAGTTCTGTTCTAGATGGAAGATAGAATCATGGTTAACTGTTCAGCTGTCCATACAGACTCATTAACCACAGCCATGGACAGTTCTAAGTGATTTTCTGCCAAATGCATTTATTTATATAATGTCAAGAGAGTAATCAGATTTTTTAAAAAGTTTTCCAAATGATGCTGTTAATAATGTGAATTAAAATGAGGCACAGAAATTAAAGAGACGTTCAATTTCTGAAAGACATAGTTTAGGCCCTGAGTATTGCATGGGTTAAAATCCTCAGTCACAAGTAACTTTAAAGAATTTTTTTTTAAAGTCTGTGGTTCTTTCTTATAAAAATCAAGCTTTCTGTAATAAACTTGCTTCAATAGGTAGCAATAGCCAATTACCACTTTTAAGCTGTCAAAGGAATTAAGAAACAAATCCAGTTTAATTCTTCATGTTTGTTTCCTGTGGAGGAGAGACAAAGTGACACTACAGTTCAGCTAATAACCATCAGTCTTAAAATAGAAGAAAAGAATTATTTTCTTAGAGACATTTAGTCTCTAGCTCTTTACATTTGTCCCCTCATAATGATCCTAGCTTATAAGGAGTACAACTATCCCTAAGGATTAAATATGCACAAGTTTCTAAATCTTTCCAGTCATTCAGGGAAACTGTCAGACTCTTTCTTTTTGCAGTTGAATTTTATTACTTTGGCTACAGATTTGGAAAGAACAAATAGCTGAATCGTTTGAATGATGCTCTCTGAAGACACAGCGTGTGTCTAATATATGTGATAAAAAGGGCAAAGACAAATAGGAGCCATATATGGGGAGTAATGTTATAATGGAAAATGATGATGTGCACTGAGTGATGGATTGCTGGGGAAACTCCAGGTCAGTTCACAGACTTAAGGCTAAATACTCTTTGCCGGGCCAGCAAGAAAGACCCAAGGGTTGCTCAGGCAGTAGAGCCCAAATAGGCCACAAGAGCTGAAACACTGCAGAAAGTGAGGAAACAGAAAGCAGACAGTGTCAGGATGTGAAACAGTCACACCATGTGTCCTTCACTCCAGCCTGCATTGTGAGGAACAGTGTGACTGAGCTGTTGATGCCAGTCATACTACAGCCATACTGCTCAGTGCTTGCAGGTGTGTTCTAGGCTACTGAAAGTCCTAGTTCTGACTAGGACTAGCCTACGCCTTCATTTTCCAGGTTTCTGAAATGTTTGAAGTTTTCTTTTAAAAAATAGGTTCTCATGAAATTGGAGGGACAGATTTCAAATCTGAAAATTAGAAAGGCGGGATTGAATATCCTGGCCAATTGTATAATTTACACCCCATTTAATATCTGCCACAACAAATTACAGTCTTGGACTACCAGCCCTACAGCAAAGAGTTTGGAACTACCACTAGACAGCTTTAAACTTTGCTTTGGAGGCCCAGTACGTTTTGCTGTGCTATTTTTAAGTCAGCCTAGAATCTGATCTGCAGTGCAGAATGCTAAAAACCTCACTGAACTGTCTGCTGTAGATCAGTTTTTAGTTCCACTTGGAAAGCAATCAGATAAACATGAAATGAGTAACCTGGTAGAGCTTCTGTTCCCCTTTTTCATGTCCTCCTTTTAAGAGAAAGGATTTTGAGCAGATGTGTTCTGTTAGCAGGTTCTGTAGCTGACAGACATTTGACAGAAATGCCTCACTGGACACAAAAGTGCTTCTTGTTTCTGACCTAGTATCTGCAGTAAGTGGCACACAGGAACATGGGAAGTGTTGTGATGAGTCAGACCACCATCTCACAGCCCTTTGTTCCACCTCTGGGAGAGCTCATGTCCCTGACCAAAACCTGCAGGCTGCTCTCTGTGCTTTCCCAAATCCACAAGGCAGGATGCAGGATGTTAGAAGGCACGTTGCTGTCCAACCCCTTAGCTAATGTGTTCCAAACCCGCCACCCTTTGCCCAGTCTGTGTTATGAAATCCCTCTGGATTTCCTTTCTGTCAGTACAGGATCTGAATACTTGAAAGAGCTTATTTTCTGCAGTCTTGAAGATTTCCTCTATTCATCGTCTTCCTTGAGTCAGTAATGGTGATGAATAAAAATTAGTCCCTGGTATACTCTGCTACTGAGTTCTTTCCTACCAAGCTTTATTCTTTGCTTCCAATCTTTTAATCTGCTTTCAATCCATAAAAGAGCCTTTCCCCCAGTCCTGTGTCAGCCTGTTTGCTTTTGGCTTCCTGTAATGCCTTTGTTAATGACACTATTGCTCTGTCTGTCCAAACTCATGCAGAATGTGTGACCATCAGATTTCATTCTTCATTCAGACCCACAAAGGGGAAGGAGGGAGGAGCTGTCAATGCAGGACTTGCTGCACACAACACAGAAATGTCCTGAGCTGCAGGCAGCCAGGGGACCCACTTGTGGTCTGCTGTACCTCAACTCCTCCTCAGCACAGACTCATCCCCAGTCATCCCCTCTCAGAGCTGCACCGTTCTACACTACACTAATTAGTCATCTGTAAAATCACAAGACCAGATGAATACTGTCACTAGTGCCCAGCACCTTTGTAATCCACAGCTCTGGTTCCACTTAAAGGAATCTTTACAGCCTTGTATTCACCCCTGATGATTGTAAAAAATCACCTCTTACAGCAGTGGGATACTTCGAGTTAGTCAAGGCAAATTAGATAAACTGGGATAAAGGAATATAACTGTAATTTATTCTTGGCAGTAACACCAAGAAGTTATCCCAAAATGTTGTTTAGCTCTGTAGCTACTTGCCAGAGGATCCAAAATAGTTGGAACAATATGACTCTAAAGCAGAAGAGAAAGTGACCAAAAACGGACTACATCAAATGTAGGCAATACTTAATTAACACAATGATCCAAAAAATGAAAACACTCTCATGAACACTATCTAGTCAAGATAATGTAGCCAGTTCAAACATCAGTTTTAATTAGTACATCTAATGATACCAAATCTGGATAAAATAGGTTATCCCACTGCATGTCACAGCTGGTTTTACTCTTAAGAATATCCCCTAGTAATTGATGTGATGCACTGTGGTTCACAGTTTACTCTCATATCCCTCACACTGGTATCTTCATGGCTCTGTTAAAATTCCCAAGATTGGTGTGCTCTGACATTAACAGAAACTGTGACACTGATTTCTCTAAAAGGTTGTGTATGTCTTTACTTCTCAAAGAATTATACATAGTCACCAAAGGGTTTGATTTAAAATTTTTTTTTCTAATAAGTCAACAACATGCAACATGGTGGTGTATGTTGCATACTCAATGACTTTTCTGTTAATTTTAGGTTTGGAGGGTTACTCTGTATTTATGTGTTTTCTTTTAAACAGATTCGTTAAACACTTGAAATGGATTATGACCAGGCTAATGGATCAAGTCCTGGAAAGAAACTATACTCTGAATCTAGAGATGAAAATAAGGACAAGAGAACATCAGACCTTGTCAGTTGTGACTTCTCTTCAAGCCTCTGGTGTGTGCACTTACTGCAGTGATTCATGCACCTTACTGGGCTTCCATAGGTAATTCTGGGATGGACTATATGAAAAAATAAGATAAACTATATTCCATTATAACAGAAAATCAAGATTTGATAAACTTTTGAATGAATAGCTTGTCACCCAAATGGACACACTTTACATAAAGCTTAAGCCAGTTTTACAATCACAGGTTGAAAATTCTACCAGCCAGTAGTTCAAAGGCAGTGCTTTCTCAGGGGAAAATATGCAGGAGTGACTGAAGGAGATTCTGTTCAGGGAGTATTATGGCAAGGACTGTGCTAGTAAGATATTTTATTTAAAATGAGAGTTTTGAAATAGATCAGAGAGTGAATTTTATATGTCAGGTGGATTCACTGTTTAACACAGGATACTTTGCAGATTGTTTAAGCTCATGTTCCTATGTACAGATGTGAAAGCAATACAATAAAGACTGACCTTTTCCATGAAAAATTAAGCAGTTGTGTTGTTATTCTTCAGTTTGAAAAGAAAATAATTGAAGTATGCTTTCAAGGAAATTCCAGCTTTCCTCTAGGTACCTGCAAGTAGTTCCAGATTACAGGAAAGAAATTCTTCTCATGAACAGCTACTTAAAAAATCAGACCTGAACTGAAACATCAGGCATTGGGGGACAAGGGAGGTAACCCACATGTTATTAGGGCAGGCATTGGGCTGTTTTTTTTCATTGTCATTGGTTTTTGTAACTGCAATTTTAAAACCAAGCTGATGTTTAAACCAAATGATGAACATTTTGGATAAAGCAGAATTGAAAACCATTCTGCTGGCACTCTCTGCATGATGTCTGTCCTCTGCAGTCTGTCTGCCATCTGCTCCCAGCATGGGCTCCCTGCTGCAGACAGATGGTGTCAGGAGTCTCTTTTCAGCCAGTATGAGGGAACAAGGGGGTGATGGTTTAGATCCCCCATGAAATAATGACAAACTTGTGTATCCTGATACTCTCAGTGTGTTGCATTCAAATAGTACATTTTAGCTCCTAGGCAGCAGCAATTAGCTCCCAGTTCCCAGAATTCTGTGTTCCAAATGCAATTTTCAGCTGCTTCTGCAAGAGAGGAAGCACTGACACTGAACCAAGTAGCATTTCTCCAAGATAGGTTTCATCAGGTGCAGTTCAGGACCTTTAAACACTGCCAAGTGTTTTGTTCCACACAACCCCTGGACAGCAATTCAGGAACACAGGCACTTGGGGCACAATATTCTAACACATTTTAGATAGGTACATTTAGGGAAGGCAAGTCCCCATTTAGGTACCTATAGAAAGAATAACAAGTTTAAAAACTTGTCAAGCTTGTGTTCATGTGCCCATTTGCTAGTAAAACACTAAAGGCTGAATTTTGCTACTGCAGAGGGCCTTCCTGCTGCCTTTATAGTTATTAATTCAGTGTTCAGAAAGATGGCTTCACTAATTTTTCCAGGTCCCACATACACCTTTTTAAGAACATGGTTCAGTTTGTCACTATTGGTACCACAGTACCTAGGAGTTTATAATAAATTCTCCGCAGTGGGTTTGTGCCACACAGTGTACAATAAAATAATATGAATTTCCCTAAGTCTGTCACTTTGGAGATTCTGAATCTTAGATCAAGGTTTCTGATTTCTCAGAACAGCTCATCTTCATGTATTTAAAGGATGAGGAGAGTGTTACAGGCTTTGACTACCATGATAACACAATCCTTGGCATTTTAGCGAGGCTTCTTTGACAACAAAAAGATGGACAAAAAGAGAGCAGCATTTTTGTCATCCTGAAAGATATTTTTAGAACAGAGATTTGATCAAAACAGCTTCTTAGAGGGTAGCCACTGAATTCAGTTTCTGTACACAAAGCACTCATTTGACAAAAGCATTTTGGAGGAGCTTAGTGGCATACGAGCATCCAGACTTTGAATGTGGATTAATTTTAGAATTTTTAACTGCAAAGATTTAGAAAGGGTGAAAACCCCTTTTTGCTTTCATTAGCAGGCAGCCTCAGTCAGCACATTTGTATGTCCTGACCCTGAACTTCGTCTGTCAGTTGGCATTGCAAGAACATATTCCTGTTATGAAAGAATTACTTCTCCATTTCCAGCTCACTGAACTGTTCAGTGCCAGCAGGACCATCCTGTCTCCCTCACACACAGTGCTTTCCATGAACCTGCAATACGAAGCCCCAAGCTTGTTTCTGTGGCAGAAGCCAGCAGTTGCTGTGTGGTTTCATAGTGTTTCCAAGAGAAAAATCAAAATTTCAATAGGTACTACAAGGTACTGTTAAACAGACTACATACTTTTATTAATACTTAAAAAAAATATGTGTAAAGACAACTAAAACACTGTATCAAAATTTACAACCAGTACATTATAAACATACATCTCCCACTAACTCAGACAACTGCAGTACACCCAACATGATTTTAGCAGTCCAGACAGCCTCCTGTAACATTCAGCTGCCTGTGGAATATTTAGCACATTCTGAGACTCAGTCGTGGTAAAGTGCAGCTGCAGAATATATCCCTAAGGGGGCATTTGTCATCCAGAGCTTGGTTAGGAGAAGCCAGGACAAGGGCTCATGGATGTGCATGGCTGGAGTGCCACAGGCTGATGGGAATAATCACACCAGATTTGGCTCAAACTCTCATTCAAGCAGCTCAAAGAGGAGAGGATAAGTAAGATTTTTGTCCATGACTCTGGCTAGAGTTTGGCTAGAGAGAAGAACCATGCAGATAGTTAAGAGTAACACCACATTCTAATTATAATCATATTCACCACAGTCTTTCCATTTTGCTGTCTTTTCTTCCACATGTTATGTCTGATTCCCTGCTCTCAGAAACAACAGACCTCCCTTCCTCTCTTCTTTCTTTAATTTGTCCACATCCTTGATGTCAAGATTCTGCAGGCACTGACATTTAAGCAGAGGAGTAGATTTTGCTGGAAAGGAAATGAATGTTGTGGTTCTGAACTGTCTGTGGAAATTTTTAAAGACCAAGAAACAGAGTACTTGAGAGGTTGAGAGAGTTTGCACAGATCCTTGGGTCAGTATTGTCAGGGCTTCCTAGCAGAAGATATTTCAAAGAGGTTGTTGAATTAACCCTGAGCTAATTGTGAAGTAAAAATTTTCCAATTTGTAGCATTTTGAGCATCCCTAGCTTTTTCCATCCCTTTTTTTTGTGGTGTCTCAGCCTGTATCTGGACAGGAAGTCAGAATGGTGCTCCTGACTTGACAATTGCTTCTGCACAATTTTAAGTTGTCTTCATGTTCACAGAGCAGAAATAAAAGAATAGAACAGACAATTGGTTTGCTGTTGCAGTCAGACAGATGAATATTTGGCCCACATATGACTGAGACCAGCAGCATAGACATGATAGTGCTTTGAGATGTGCTTTTGTCTGATTGCTTGGTTACTCATAACTCTACCAGAAGGCCACCTAAACCACACACAGTAGTGATATCATTGTCAAGTATAAAAGTGGTGCTTGTAAACATTTGCTGCCAGCTGCATTTAAGAAACTAAATACCAATCCAGGTATATGAACTTAAAGTTCTCACTTGAGACAAAGTAAAAACCTTCAAAGATTGTTTGAAGATTTGGTGCAATGAACTGGCTATTTTTATCCATTTTGAGTGATGCAAAACTGTTAGAAAAATCTTTTCTAGTTTTGCACTTTCAGTTCCTTCCTTCACTTCCTTTTGTTCCTCCAATCTTTTAGACAGATTCTGTAACAAGTCATAGAAGATATGTTTCTGTCCCTTAAGGCAGCACTGATTACTAGTGAAGAAAAAAGCAACTTCTAGATTCACTGAGTATTATGAAGAAAAGAGCAACTTTAGATTCTTGTGGATTATCTTAAAATATGAGAAGATTTTCTAGGGCTGATGATGCTCTTTTATGCTCCTCACCCTAATACTTCCAATCAGTCCATACAGACAGGTGAAATCTATAACTTTGAGCTTTGAAAGTCCAAAATCATCAGACCAAATTTGATGGCTGTTACCTCTGGCACCATGAAACAAACGATCAGATTTGATCTGTCAGTGCTTCAGATGTTGCAGGTTGAGCATCTTTCAGTTTGCTCTTCCATGATGGAATTTTATACTTACAATATCCTGGTGGTTCCTCGTCTCTAGTGGTGGTCACAGTATCCAGATGCTCTTTTCATCTTTGAAACTTGATGTTGCTTAACTCTTCTAACACTTAAGTAGAAATACGGTTGGGTCTTTGAATAGCATTTTAAAACTCTATCATTCACCAAATTTTAGCATAGCTTAGAAACTTAAAGGTGATATTTTTGCAACAAACATGAAAACACCAATTCATAAAGCAGCAAGAAGACAAGAAAGCACAGAGGACATCCTCCCCTCTTCTTTATGCTACCTGTGAAATGATGAAAACAGAACATTAGATGAACACCCATCAGATTAACCACCATTAAGATGACCAAAATCATAGATCTGATGAACTCTGTAAACAGATAACAGTGGCTGGTGGATGCTGAATGTTTCAGGTTTGGCAGACAGAATCCAGAGTCCTGCTGCTATTTATCCTCAGAGCTAATGCAGGTTTCCTCAGTGTGTTCATATCCCTAGTGTCTTCTTTCTCAGGAAAAGGGTTGTTCAACAGGACAAAGATTTAATTGACTGTAGGCTGGTAAGGAGCACCACAATTTTTCGCTGCTGCTGCACAAAGCTGCTCTGTGAAGTTGCCATTGCACCTGAACCTTCTACCACCTGTAGCCAGGTCAGTGCCATACAAACAGCCCAGCCCACATCTGGTGATTACTGCACTGAGAGCAGGAGTCCTGCAAAAGCCTGGCTCACTGTGTGCTCCAGGGAGCCACTGGCAGCTGCAGCCATCCCATGGCCAGGCCCATTCAAAGCATGGCTCATACAGCTGGTGATCACACTGCAGTTTGTTTCCTGGTCATGTAGAGAAAGCTGGAGCACAAGTGATACCTGGCCTGACTCTGGCCCTCACTGGGATCATTTAACTGATGCAACATGCGTAATTTTTTTTTTAAGAGCAAGAGGAATCCCATGGCAGAAAACTGGGAACAGAAATCCTACACAAACCCCCAAACTTCCAATGCTGGGTGCAGCTCCTTCAGTCCAGGACCATCAGGGCAGTCAGATCCTGGTAATCATTGACAAACTTATTAAATTCTTTACAATGCAATTACTTCAAGGATCCTTGAAACTGTGCAGGTAGGATGAATGAAGTAAAAGTGGCAACCAGTGGCTACACCACACAATGACACTGAGAACAAGGAATGTAGGAGGGAGTGTTTTGCTCTGAGTACAGTACAGGTACAGCTGCAGAGTGAGACAAGCAGCTGTTGAGGACTTGTATTAAACAAAGGAAAAGTGAAAGGACTTAGTAAAAAGTCAACACAAAATGACCTCTGGGGAGTACAGAACTCATCTATTAAACATGAGAAGTACACAGAGCTTTAGTTTTCCACAACAGAAAACAGAAGGTAAGCAGGGCAGCTACCAGTCACTGAACTGGTCTGGACTGGGAGTTCTGGAAGCCCATTTTTCTTAATAAAGCACTTGCAGTCTGTTAGTGCAAGTGCCATGGAGGGAGGGGGATGCAAGGTGAGGGCAGGGTAAGGGAGCCTTATGGGACATTGATCTGTGCTACTCTAGGGCAGCCTCTCCAAACTTGCCCATGGACACAAGGATGCTGTTGCTGTGCCTGCTGCCAGTGAGCCTGGTATCAACACCTCCCACAGAAGCAAACCTGGTTGTCTCAGGGAGTCAAGGTTTATGTTACCTTTTCAAAATCCTCTGAATCTACACACTGATCCTGGAGTCCAGCTGGTGAAGGTGTTCAAGAACTCCATAGGGAATGGTAGGATTCCACATCCTGTAAGGGCAAATTCAGAAAGAAAAGAGATTTTAAGAAGCGTGATTTGCTTCACCTTCTTTTGGTTTTTTTGATATGTTTTTGGCTTTTTTTGGTTGTTGCTGTTGGCTTTTTTTTGTAAGTTGTCTTTCCCTTTGACTATCATGCTATGAAAGTATATAAGCTATGGAGCAGAGGAAAATGCTTTTTGATTTAGAAAAAAGCAGTTCTGTACTCCATAGCCTTGTTGACTCTGGTGACAGGACACAACTGCACTCCTGTCTATGTAACTCTTCTCTAAGTTTCCATCAAACTCCCTTCCTCTGAATGTGTACTGGTAGCTTCAGTATATTTAACCTCTAATGATGACAGCTCATTGTTTTTCCCTTAAACTCAAGTGGCACAGAGTAGATCTGATTCTCTGGGAGGGTAGAAAATTAATAAAGGGAAGCTCAGTGGAAACTGTTTAAGGCAAGACAAGCTTGATTGCCTGGGACCACTGGGAACTAATGCAGCTGAAACCAGAGACAACATTTTTTAACATCTCTGCTTTTGTATTTTGGTGTTAACTTCTTTCATGCCTCTTATAAATCTGACAAATGCAGAAGGCAGCTTTAGCGTGATCTCTAACCCAGTTTTACAGGATGAAGATACAGCAAACAGCTTGTCAAGAGACTTACACCAAGTTCTTTATATGGGGACATTTTCGTAGGCTGTCAGTCAGCTGCTGGGCTCCAACACCAGTTATTTTGTTGTACTGAACACTGAGGAATAAAAACAACTTTGTTAATCCAACTCAAATGGTGTAATCAAATTTTTCATTCAAAATAAAAAATACTGTATAGTTTAATCTGCAGATGGGGTAAGAAAGAAAAAAGGAAAACCCCCCAAATAGATTGTTGATTCAAAAAACCTGTACTAATATACTCAAAAGGTTAAATGGGAACTTCATTATGTTAATTCACCTGAGGGATTCCTTTTTCTATGTTCCTGAGGTCATTCTCCAGCTCCCTATGAGCCTATTCTCCCACCTTAAGACCGATATTTTTGGGTTTATGGTGAAATTTTCCTTAATCCTTTCTAATCACTGACTATCTGGACTCTGCAGAAGCACATTTTCCCTCTGAAATTTAATCAAAATCTTCCTCAGTTTCTGTCTCCTCTAAAATCAAACATGGAACATTTGTATTTTTGGTCTCCAAGGAAGTAAGCTTTCCTGGGCTATCTCAAAAGATTTCATACTCACTCTAGCACTCTTAAAGATGTCATTGCAGGAAGAACCTTTGCCAGATTTTCTGCTCCAAAATCACAAATGTTGTTGTTGTACAAGCTGCAGAAAAACAAACCAGAATTGCACAAAGTCACAATTGCATAATGGATAACATGAACAGATCAAGGGTTTTCAAGTATGGTTAGTACACCTTAACTTTCAATTTATCCTTATTTGCAGTTAAGTTTAAAACACACATTCATATTTCCTGTATCAAGTAAGGCAAATGGCCAAATCCTTCTTCACCTAGCACAGGTACAGCAAAAATAGGTTTAGATTCTGTTATTCTATGGATAATAAGAACATTTCTGTCTACATTAGATCAAATTAAAAATCTGCTAAAAAATGAAGCTCAAAGATGTGGAGTGCAGCATTCAAAAGAATTCCACATCCCTAAACTACTTCAGAATTACACACAGGGTTTCTTGCACTCCCTGCTTCACTCAGGCCTGTGCCAGATATCCCAGTGCAGTGGGATGAACCATTGTCCCTATAGCAGCAAACACATGCTTTGAGTTTGCAGCAGATGGTGGCCCGGGGTGCAGATCCATGCAGGGCACGATTCCTAAATGGGTTTTATGGACTGGATATAAACATCAGTCCAGTCCTTGCTATATTCCCAAGATATCCTTCTGTGTGTCTGTCAGACTTTTTCTTCTCTTCTTTCTAAAGATCTTATGCAAGAATGGAGTCAAAAGCTGCACAGTGTTACCTCTTTGTTCCCTGTTCAGTAGTTTCTGACACAGATAGCAAGGTATGTTTTCAAAACAACTCAACAGGATACAACTACTCACCTTAGTGTTTTTAAGGAAGACAAGGAGGGGAGAGCTGTAGCAAGGTTCTCTGCACCCAGGTCTGTTATTTTATTCTGTGATAAACTACAGCAAGTGAAATCACTTTGTTAGTCGAGCACATTTATTCTAATTTATTACAATGTGGGGGAAATTAATTTTCAATTTTTAAAAAGTATGATTTAGGCAGTCTGTTTAGACCAAATGTGGAGAAAAAGACAAAGCAGAGCCCTTGAAGGGAAGTAAGGAAGGATTAATCTATAATGAATGTACTGATTAAGTATCTCCATAGGCTCATTGGTCTTCCATGCCCATGGGACACTTTTGCCCATAATTGTTAACAAAGCCTCTTAAGCCTCTAGGTTTAATCTATTTCTTCTCAAAATTTCCCTGGACTGTTAACCTTGCACTTACTTTAATGTTTCCAGTGATGTCAGTGTTGGAAAGACTTCAGATAGACTCTTTGCTCCTTCATCTCCTATGCCATTTTCACTCAGAGCATCAAGGCTGTGTGGTGACAAAGAGAGAATTAGCTTCCCTTTTAATCTACATTTTTGTGGTTTATTCACCTCAGAGACCACTCTATCTATCTTGAAAAGCTTCCTCTGTGCAGTAGCCTCAATCAGCATGAAGCATCACACAAATTACAGCTTCTCTAATAAGCATCATTCTGCTGGCCAAATTTACAGCCTAAGATTTTTTTTTAACTAGTTGAATGTCTTGACCCATTTCCTTTGATATGCAAGCTTATTAAAATGGTTATGAAATAGCTGTGTTCCAGCTAAGCTGAAATGACATTTCCTGTGCACACAAAAATACAGAACTGACAAAATCCAGCAGAGTCTGTAAATCCTTGCCTAAACAGCTCCTTCTCCAGAGAGGGAGAATTAAAAATGAAGTTTTCCTCATATCTAGTCACAATTTCAGATACTGGATCCCCTTCTAATCTGACAGATAGTGCTGGAATATATTGGACATATTTCAATTTTAAAGCTTTATTGTTTTCCTGAAATATCATGAAAAGGCCAGCTACAATACAGACAAATGGCCAATGGGCTGCATAAGGTCAAAGGCCCTTTCAAAACCCAGTAACCTTCCCACAGGTGCCATGGCACAACACTGACTACTGCTGGTACACTTGTTTCTAGTTATAGAAGCTTAAAACTAAGAGAAAGTTGGTTTGTCATGGCTGTTCTGGAGCTCCAGTGAAGACAGAAGACACTGCAGGCAGTTTGTCAGTGCTGGGGTGGGAAGAGGGGGCACCCAGGGGCTCTGTACTGAACCTTTACCCACCCAGGGACACCCCAGGAAGGGACTGAGGGGTTCTGAGCAAATCACCACCAGGCGTCTCGAGGAGTGGGGAGTGTCAGCTTTTAGGCTGCTGTTAGAGTTGGGAATGTTTCTGCTGGTCAGTTTGGTCATCAAACAAGGAGTCTTGTTGGCAAATAAAATGTTTCTTGGGTCCAAGAGCTCCTCCACCATCAAGGGCTGCTGAGGAGAAATGTTAGCAAGGTTGTTCTTTAGCAGAACTCACTCTAAGTGCTGAAGTGATGGAAATGCTGCAAGAATCTTCACAAGCTTTTGCAATCCTTGAAGGCCACATGCTGGACCCAGCCTGGAAGAAAATACAGACATGCAGCAGGTTTTTCTCATGCTTATAAGCAGCAAAATTAATGAATTTTTGAGTTCTTTCCCTGCAGCCTCCAATGCAAGCTAGTTTACACTCCTCAGAAGCAACCATTCCCTACCACCTACACCAAGGAATTCTTCTGTGAAGCCTCCAGATGAGGACCAGCAAGGCAGAGATCAAGCAGGACAGAGCTTGCACAGCAGCAGTGGGACATTTGCCACATTTTTATTCCTCTCTGCAAGACTTATCTCACTTGTTTTAGATTCCTGTATTTCTGCTCTCTATCTTTTTCAGGTTTTTCACTGTAAGTATAATCTTGAGAAGCAATATGTCTCAGTATGACTAAAATGAGAACAAAGTTATTTTTCCCCTCAACTACTAACAATTCAGTCTAAGTTAAGATCAACGTTTTACTGCAGCTTAAAGCATAAACTGCACTTTGATATTCATGCTCCAAACATTTGCCTCTCATATCCTATTTGGAGTTTCTTTGTTATTAGAACAAGTTCAGTTATTTAAAAGGATTAGAATTTTAAACAAAATTTAAATAAAGGGAAATAGGAAGAGGAAATTAGAAAAGAAAGCAGCACAAAATCTGAAGTGAGGCCAAGCATAGCTGTCCCAGGTTGGGTTAGATCTACTAAGCAGGAAACAGGTGAAGACCTGATGAGAATTCTCCATTGCATGGATGCAGTTTCTGCCCAAACAAATTCACATTCTATGGCAGGATATTTTGAGCAACAGAATAGCCTTGGAGACTGCTTACAGTTTGGGAAAAAAAAAGAAGTGTTACTAAAACCCCACTTTTAAAGTAGCAATACCAAGTCAACATCCCTTCTTCGAGGAAAAGGATGCTAAATAATTTATTGGGAAGCATTCTCTGATGTAATCTCCATGGCCTTAGCTCTGATAGAAAAGTTCAGCATTTCTGGGGGAAAAAATATTACCCAGGTAGTTGGAGAACAGTCAAAATATTTTATGCCCTGTGGCACAAGATCAGTAAGTACCTGGTGGTCAGGAGATGTTTGGTTTTTGTACTAAAACCAAACAAAATTGGTAGAGTTCTGTTGATCTGTATTACTGCAGGAGCCAGAAAATATATTTTTTTGAGTTTTGGCCTTTAGTTAATAAATCTGGTTCAGAGAAAACCAAGATAGTAATAAATGGGGTTTACTTAATGCTTTAAGCTGACTATACATCAGTGCAATGGCTGTGGCCATCACCCATGACTGCTTCTCCTTGGACAGGACCATCTCAATCAGTAGAAGTTCAGCACTTACGCAAGTTCGAGTTTTCTGAGGTTTCTGATGGCAGGAATTTCATAGCTGGTGCAACCAGATGCTTCTTGCACACTAAATAAATTACAGTAGAACCAATGTATGATAAATATTTTAGCAGCCAAAACAGTGCTTTAAAAATAATTTGTTAGCAAATTTTACAGAAGATAAACCACTGGTGCATTAACTAAGGAACAGGAAACTTCAGAGTAACTTCTCTAACCTTTCTTCAGCTGGGCAATTTCAATCCTTTCATAGTGTAATTGTTCTTTTTCCAAAAAACTTAAAAATACATTTTTCTAAATCAACTATTTTCTGTCAAACATGAAACTATTTTGTCTCTATTTTAATCAAAACACTCTACCCATGTTAGATTTTTAAACAACAACAACAACAAAATTTTATTTCTGCATGTTTTTAATTGCAACCAATCTCTTAGCTACAACATCAGCAGGGATGGAACACAGGATTTCTAGAGCATGTAACACAAGCTTTTACCTCCTGGGCTAAAGGACTTACTCAGGTCATCTGGGACCAGTGCAAAACAGGCTTTCATTTATGTCCAGGTGCTACAGGGGGAAAGAATCAGGCCCAAGTTATGTTACTGGAAATAACTGGAAGATGGCACCCTCAGAGATTAAGGAGAAATGCCAACTGGCCCTTTCTTTGGCAGTCTTGATGACTGCTTTGCATGGTGCTGTCATTGCTCCTCCCTGCCATGACAGCCACCTCACATCGGGGTAGGAGAACCCCCTGAGATGACCCAGGAGCTTGCACTGTTACCTCTCCTCTGGACAAGCAGACAAATCCATTGTCCAGCACTGGTGGTGAAACCCTGTTTTCATAAATTGCTGGTATAAGAGGAGTTTTGATTATAAATTATCCTACCAATTAATCATCTTCTCTTGCATCTCTACAAGGTCAGAGAGGTCACTGATGTCCTTCATTGTCTTTGCCTTAAAGGGATCAAGAACAAATTTTTCTGTGGATGCTTTCAGCAGTTCGTAGTCTTTTGTCTGTTCTAAAGCCTTCCAGAGCCTCACTGTGTCACTGAGGGAAGCCCTGTGAAGTGACAAAACAATCAAAACCAACAGATGTGACTGCTGATGCTGCATCCAGTGCTATGGATGATGCTATGGGATACAGAGAGTGACCAACCTGAACGATGTCACATTCCTTAGGCTGACCAAGGCTTGCAGCCCTTGCATGTCAATGCTGCTGTTTCGTAAATCTAAGGAAAACTCTTTTCTTGACCTTTTCAAAATAGAGAGCAGTACATGGACATCAGGTGGTGTAAGAACTATGCCCAGAAAAGATAAGTCTGGTTCGAGTCTTAAGGCTACATGCTGCAAAAGATAATTGTTCTGTGTTTCATAAACACAACGAAAAAGCTCCAGCAACCTCTCTGGACAGAGAGTATTGATCTGCAGCCTTCTAATGTATTTCAAGAATGTCTTCTGCTTCTTGGTTGATTGTTTTGCATCTTCATTTGAAAGAGAGCAGAAATAGGGGTCAACCTGGAGAAACATCAAACCAACCAAAAATCGAGGCATCAAATCTAACCAGTCATAAGGTTTTCTCTTCTTGGATAGAAAAGACAAGTACTTTGTTAGATTTTTATCCTTGAGCTCTTCTGCTAACAAAAGGTGAAGCGCACACAAGAAATTCTGAATGACAAAATCAGAGAATGTGGTCCCAAATTCCTCTTCTTCACTATCTGAATGTCTGGGGAATGCAAATGGCAGGACAAATCCATACTTAAGAGCAAACTCTTTAACTTCCTTAGAAGGAAAAAGATCACTTTTCATGGCACTTTGGTGCTTTTCTCCAAGACACCAGGCTATACGGGCTAGGGAAGCAAGACTCTCTTGATTTTGTGTGGTTGTAACATCTGTTTGCATAAGCATTATCTTCTGCTTAAAAAATTTTAGGAAGACTTCAGTAAGAGTTGAAGGAAGACTTTTTTCTCCCATTTCAAGCACTGCCTCACAGAGAAAACAAACAAATCTACACATAACAGGACTGTAACAATGACTGAACAAGTACTCACAGTCTTTGATTAATTTCAGTGCATTATCAAAGTAGGGTGATTCTTCAAAATATTTGGTTATGTACAATTCTCTCTGCTGAGAGGAGAATCCTACTATTTCAATAGTCTTATCCACTTTGGATGCATACTGGTACAGTTTGTCTTTTGGTCTTGCTGTAAATAATAAAGTACAGCCATTGAGTATCTTTTTTTGGATGAGTCCTGAAAGGAGCTCCTTTATACTGCACAAATCCTTTTCAGGCTGGCTGGCTGAGCAACGAGGAAAATTCTCATGATCATGCAATCCTTTAAAATTATCAAAAATCAGAAGGACTTTAGCAGGATTTTGCAATATATACTCAAAGATCTCTTTGCTTCCCTCTTGAGGTTTTACAAAAAATTCAAGCAGCAGTTCCTTCAGACTGTATCGTTTCTCAGGCAAGCTTATTTGTTTACAGTCAAACCAAAATACAAATTCAAACTGAGAAAACTCTCCATTGGACCAGTCCTGGCAGATCTTCTGAACCAGAATGCTTTTGCCCATTCCTGCTTTACCCAGCACCACAACTACTTTAGTCTCTAAGTCTTTACGCTGTGGGATTTGAAATATTTGGCTTCTGTCAATGGCTGTCTTTTCCTTCTCTTGTAGGCTGCATGTCACCAGCTCCTTTTCCATTGCTTTTGCACTATTCTTTCCAGTCTTGGTTTCAGTTTGAACAAGAGTTCCATCAATGAACAGATGATCCAAATTTACTTCCCGCTCCACGGTCACAGATTTGCATGTGTCTCGGAAATAATCTTTAAGTGACGAACAGAAGGTTTCCACTTGCTCTAGAGAAATGAAGAGCACACACAAACTGAAGGAACCAGTCCACAAACTACACCATCTTTTCATGGTGACTTAAGTGTCAAATCACAGTATGGTGAAAGCACAGGCATTCCCATAGAGCCCATAGGGCTGGATTTACCCCATGCAACTGCATCTGAGAAGGGCAGGCACAACTGACACTTTCAGGTCTATGAACTGAACAATTTTGGAGCTCTCTGTACAGATGATAAAACCACTGAAGCACACTGAGCTGATAAGTAGGTACTATAGCTAGATATCTACAGGAAGCCAAGTCTATTATCTTAAAACCAGGAATTGTGCTCAAATCCTCAGAACAGATTCACAAATTGTTGAATGATTTCTACAAGGAGCTTTTCTGTATTGAAAGAATCACAAAATCTTTTACCAAAAAATACTTGAAAGTTTAAGTTCAAGGGTTCTAAACTCACCTGGTCTTTTGAAAGGTCCTTCAGAAGGAATTATGGAATCTTGAACTTCTTGAAATTTTTCTGTATCTGGAAAAACAAAACAATATACTTGACAAAGACACCTAGATAATCACTGATTCAGCTTTACTAATTTTAACAATAAGATTAATGCAAATTTCCACGTTCATTGTAGCATATATTCAGAGTAAGAGATATTTTGTTAATTTCACAAGGAAAATGAATAAAATTCTCCCACAAGTAGAATTCTGCTGATGTGCACTGTTGAAGGCAGAATGGCATCAAACAAGACCACAGATTTTCTGACAGTTGCAGGAAGCAGACCTACCATTACCAGGTGACATCCACTGCTCCTTTCAAATGTCAGTGTTTTGCATAAATTCATGTTCACATATAGTGCTTCTTTATGTCTTCAAAACCAACAGTTTCCTTTTCCTTGGTAACCAAGCAGTAAGGATGAAACTCACAGAGAAGTGACTCTTGGTAAAACATTTACCCATTACTCTCCCTGACAAAGTCGTGTTGCTGGCCAATTTTCTTTCTTTTCACCTGTTTGCTTTCAAACTACTTCAGACTTTTGCAGCTGGGTCAGGTGAGCAGTGCCTCCTTTACACAATGAAATTGGGAATTTTTCATATTTTTTAGAGAACACATTTTCTACAGATTGATAATTGCAGAGTATCAGTTTTGACAAAACTTTTGGTAGGAAGAGCTTTGCAGATGCAAGACAGAATTTAAATTAAATAAAATAGGCTGTAACAAACTCAACCTCAGAGTCTTATAATTACACACACAAGAGATATGCAAAAAATTACCCAAACCAAACAGATTAATCTCCCTAAATATGTACACATGTGTTTCAATTGTACATTTTCAAATTATCATCTTGATGATCTTGATGTAGAATGTGGTCTAAAAGAAATACAAATATTAGAGTTTCAGAGATCTGGAAATTAATTCCTACCCTGTATGCCAGCAACCTTCAGAATGGTTTGAGTTCAGAATTCCTTCTAAAAGGGAAGGCTTCCAGTAAGAAAGATAATAAATAAAGAAGGGTTGGCCAAGTGTCTGGTTTGGATTTACTGTTTAGTTTATTAACTAAGAAAACAGAATAAAAGAACAGAAAAAAGTCTGTTATGAGACATTTAGATGGGAAACTGGTCAAAGTAGGCAGGAGTGAAGAACTTTCAAAAAAAGGAAAATAAACTGGCTTGGCATCCTCTGTGCTAATTTGTCTGCTGCTGCATCCAGGATTCCAGGGCTTGTGGCATATGTATGTTGTGCTGCAGTAAATCAGCTGGAATTATTAACATTGTTTATTCACATATACAGTAAATACAATTTACAAAGACCACCCCAAACCTAGGAATATTTGCCTCTTAACCTCCGCTTATACTTTTGTATAAAATGTATACAATTACCTAATCTCCAGTTACACTTTTGCTTTGGGGCAGTGGGAGCCACTAGAGGGCAACAAACGCCTGCACTGGGCACAGGGACCAGCGACAACACCGGAATCGAACTCGGGGTTCCAACAGCTCTCTGAGGGCTGGAAGTAAAGTGTCCCAGGAAAGTTCTTTCTCTGAAGTGGGACTGTTAAATCCTGACCAAGGCTCTGATTTCTTTATAAGCCTTTCTATGCTTTAGGTTTCAGTATTGCTTAGTTAAATAAGTCATCATTATGTTGGTTTTAGGGCTTCCACAGGAGCTGGCTGCAGTCTGGCTGCATTTAAGATGCTCAGGCCATGCCAGCATCAGATCATATTCCACTTCCTGAGGGTGCTCCAGCACCCTTGGCTTTGCATTATTTAACTAAACCTGATTCCAGAAACTGGATGTCATAGCAAACATGGGGGTTGGCTGCTGAACTTGAAGCTCTACAACTCTAATCTGTACATTTTGGATGAGACTAACCAGCCAGTGATAAATACAAGAAGGAAATACCATCCATTTTTGGTTTTTTAAGGTCAATATGACCTTAAAATAGTAAGTAAAGCCTGGAGAGGAGAATTGGCTTTGAGTAGAAGCAATATGGTTTGTCTCCTCGTTCAAAGTGCTGTACATACATAAACCCCATTTTTCTACTCACCATATAAATTAACTGGAAAACTTGGAGATATGAATGTTTCCAAGGAAGATGTCAGCACTGGCAAGAAACAAAGCATAGTTTTCAGCATATCATAACTATCAGTAACTGAATTTAATCAATGCTGCTGTTGGCTTTATGCCTCTTTATGTAGATAAAAGGCTACTGTTCTTACCTGGATATACTATAACATCAGATGTGCCATTTTCAAGAACAAAGTTAAATAACTGCTGAGGAGGACCTGCTAAGCCTTGATTCTCTTGATACTCTTTCACACTGGCTGGTAGAGACTCTGAGGTCAAAGGTTCTGACAATCCTGAAATGAGTGCAGAATAATTACTCTTCTGTTTTAAAAGAGTTCTGCTCTCTAAAGCTTTATGAGAGAGAAAAATCTTTCTAACAGCTTATACTTTCTGGCAGCTTCTAGGCAAATCTTCCCTGTGGAGAATTCACAGGATCACATGAGGTCCATAGAACCCATTAAAAAAGAACTCTTACAAGGTACAATGAGCATGAAATACATGGGATTACCCAGCTTTCTAGCAGCCACTGTTTTCAATAGTCTGAAGAGAAATTCTATTATCATAAGGAAAAGTGCTTAAGGCAAAATCTGTAAATGTACAGCCAGAGATCCATAGAAGACAAATGTGTAAACAGTATGTATCTGCATTAAATTTACCTTCCTTGCACTACATCCTTCCCACATAACTGCACATCATGCAGGTTGTACAAGCCTCCTCCTTCTCAACCCACACTGGGAAAGTTTTTTGATGATTCAGTGCTTGCAATTTAATCACCCATAGCTCTGACTTGCTGTAGGTGGGACAGAATTTCTTCTGCTACTGCATGCTGCTTCAGCTTGCATGAGGTACTTCAGGACTTCCACCTTGCACCGTGGTTTTGGTGCCTTTCCAGCACAGATTTAACAGTAAAAGGTGTTGAACTGGACCTTTGTCATTAGCACTTCTCAGTGTACCATGAGCACCCTCTGCTACTGAGCATGGCCCAAACAGGTGCCTACATAGCCAGCCCATCAGTGGGATTACTGCTCAGTTTTCATGAGCTAAATCATAGCCTAGATTTTGCTCTACTGTTGCAAATGTAATTATCCCTCAGTCCTTTACAAACCTCTGGGTGAAAAAGAAATGTGAACTAAATTAAAGTTTAATAATGAAGATTTTGTGATGTCCTATAATTAAGACAAGTAAGTAATTACTTAGATTAGCATATAATAAATAACTGTTCTCTTATAACCTGCACCAATTAAATGAAAGATTCATTCTACTCAATTAGGACCAACGCCCTTTTAATTTCCCTTGAATATTTTTCATTCTTTTAGTGAGTGCTGTGCTTCTAAGGCCTTGACTGAGACAGCTGCCATACCTGCCACTTTCCTGCTGTTTCTCATAGTCAATGACAAGATTTACAAGAGTTTTCCCCATGTATAAATCAGCCTGTGTACAGGTGCATGCCTACAGTTGTACTACATACCAGGAATTATGAGGCTTCTTTGCAGC
The DNA here is from genome assembly GCA_013399455.1 of Anthoscopus minutus. Taxonomy (NCBI): domain Eukaryota; kingdom Metazoa; phylum Chordata; class Aves; order Passeriformes; family Paridae; genus Anthoscopus; species Anthoscopus minutus. The sequence continues at coordinate 317,373 of VWYI01043220.1, forward strand.
CCATGGGCAGCAGGAAGAGAAAAGGACATGTGCTGGTTAGTTAGGGAGGTGCAGCTCACTGGGTGGCTGTTGAGAGGCACAGCAAAGAAACTGCCATTCCCTGCAGATGCTGCAGGGACTTCTGCTTTAAAAGAAAATATCAAAAAAAAGGGAGAAAGTTATCTTATTGGTAGAAGTTACAGGTACTAAAGTAGAGGTCTCAGTAGATATGATAAACTGCTTGATTTTGATCATCTGTGTTTGGATTTTCCAAAAGCAAGAACAATTCCAATAGCTTTCTGAAAACTATTTAGCTCTCAAAATCTAAAATGTATTTGTTAAACTCTATAATAGATCACGTTTTCTTCTCAGTAATTCACTCTAAATTTTCTTGTTCTTCATCTTTCTTGGCCAGTCTTATTTCCAGATGTATGTAGATGTACATGACCCTACACATGGATGAGTGGCAGATAAGACATAACAATGTCTTATATTGGCTCTACCAACTTTCCAAGCACAGTTTGAAAATTGTTGTCTCAATATTGCAGAGAGGCCCACAAGCCATTAACTGGGGATCTTGACTCCTTACTTAGACACTATAGTGCTTGTAAGGACAAATAGTGTGTCTTAAGTGTCTCCCAAAGAACAGTGACAAACACCAGAGCTTTTAAAGATGTATCTCCTCTGCAGCACGTATTTTTCCAATAATAGAACAAATAGGGAGAGGCTTGTGCATTGTAGAATTTCATCTGCTTATCAAAAGATACTTACAAATCACACCAAGTAAGACACACTTGGTTATTTGACCAAGTCTGTTAGTTTCACAGGTTTTACAACACCTCTATTCTCAGAGTTGGTTTTGCTTTTTTCTTCCCTCTCCTATATAGCTGCAACAACTCTATATTTGACCACTTTCTATGGTCTGATGTTTTTATCAGGAGCTACAATCTTGTCTGGGGTTTGTGCCACTATTTAATTAAATTCCTTTGAAAGAATCTCATTCTTGACTCACTACTTTGAACTTTAGTACACATTACTCTCTTTACTGTAGGTAGTCTTGCACTTCTGAAGAACTGATGCATTTGCCTTTGCAGGATCATATTGTGATACCTGTGAAAGGTTAAATAAACTCCTGATTTTGTCAAGTAGCTCATCTTTTTGTCAATCAGATTTTTCTACACAGCAGTTACACTGTCTTATGTATATGTTCCTACCTCAGCACCTTCACTGGGTCAAGGACAGTAGAAACTGATAATACACTGAGGACTTCCAGGAAAAGGATGGGTGCAGCTTCACAAAGCACCTGTTAGCTCTGTGATGATCCTTTCATCTGGAATGCAGGTTCTGTAGGGTGGGGCATTTGGAACTGATGTGTCATTTCATTATGGAAAACTATTATTGTTGGTGTGGCAACAATAATAACATAGGCTTTTAAAAGTGCCAAATCTATAAAGGAACTTAAGCAAAGAGAAAGTAATCCATGGGTACTAACTGCCAGGAACTTTACTTGTGTCTAAATAACTATGATTAGGCAGGAACAAGTTCAGTAGAAACTCTGAGAACCTTCCCAGAGCTAACAAATATGTTTTTTCACAGCTAATTCTGCTCAGTTGTCCTTCCTCACTCCCTCAGAACTCCATAAGAACACTGGAAAACCAACTTGGATCACAATCATGATCTCTTCCCTCAGACTTTGATGCAGTGTGTGTCAGTTCCTTACCTGAGCTGTGCTGAGGTGCAGTCCCAGGTCCAGCACTGTGGCTGGATCTCCAGGTTACACACTGGTTTGGCTGCCCCCTCCCCAACATGTACATGGCCCCTAGGGTTTGGTACAGTCCCCTTGGGAGGCTTGTGAGGTGTGCTGACATATGAGTCACATGTCCACTTAAAACACAATATAAAACAGTCAAAACTGGCTGCTCCCACCTGGATTTTGGAAGAGTATTTTGCTGGTTTAGCTCTGCCTGATACCCCTTTAGGCTACAGCTGGGTAAGAACATTAGCACCAGTTTACACCTAGGGGACAAGTTCCAGCCTGCCTGCTGGTCCCAGGTGTTGTCTTGTAGATGGTCTAACAATGTGCAAAACCTAGAAATTTTCCTTTCTCCCTTTCTTTCTCTGGTTTAAAGGACTTTATAGCATGGACTGGGTCAAGAAATAATATCTTCACAGTTATTATTTTCACTAGGATGTTTCACTGGACTTTTGGAACCTGTCACACTTGGGACAAAGTGGATCCCAGGACATGTGGAGCTATGACCTGACAGGGTAATATGACTCAGGTCATAGCTTCACATTTCCTGGGTTTGGTCCTTTTTGTTCAAAACAAGACATCTTCCAAAAATACAGTGAAAAAAGATGTACATGATAAAATGTACAGAATTTGGCACTGATCCAGGTCTCCACTATTTTTCTTTCTTCTCTCATGGGGATTTAGAAAAGGTCAACTATGCCTCTGCTGATGTTAAGCAAGGAATTTTCCTATTACCTGGCAGAAACATGCACTTTTGAAGCACAAGGATAGAACTGTTCTTAGGCTACCATGTAGCTGATCTTAAGTTGCACAATTTAATAGCCACAGATAAGAGGACATGGATCTGTTATATATCAATTAGTCAGAGGAATCTAAAATTGTGATTTTTGCAGAAACATGAAAATGCATGATGATCAAAATCACCAAATCTATGAGAGCAAACTTTTATGGAAGGTAGAATTACAGTACCTAATACAGGATGAGAACATGAGATAATATATGTTCAGTAACCTTTTCTTATTCAGCCCATGACATACCAATTTTCTTATATTTGGGTTCTGAAGCATCACAGTAGCCCTCTGCTGCAGAGCCTAAGAAAGCTGAAAGAAAGCAAGGTCATAGTAAATGGAAAAATTTTGATTATTTTAAATTTACCCTGTTAAACTTATTTTAACTTTTTAAAGTAGAAGGGGGTGTTACCAATTTCAATTCAGCTATTTCAGAACTTTACAGGTCCAATGTATAAAAATGAATATGAAAAGCTTGATGTTATTTCGCTCTGACTGTGAAGTTTTATTTAGTCTGCAGATTTCTGTGCCAAAAAATTTTGCTGTTGTTCTTGCTATTAAAGAGGCAATTGTTTAGCCAATGATATAAGCTATAGATAAACTGAAAACAAAGCAAACACTGCCATGAGGATGACAAAAATCCAAAGAAATGTAGCATGTTGAATGTTATGTTACAGGATAACAAATTCTGTGAACTGTAAATTCTATTCTTGGAAGAGCTGCTTTCAGTTCCGGCCCACAGGCACGAAGACAAGCAGAGGAAGCACGTCTGGTGTCACTGAAGAGCTGCATGACAAGTGCATTGGGGCTGTGCTAAAGCCAAGAGGCTGTAAGGCAAGTTTAGAACTCAGGCACAAAGCCTCTCATATTCTCACTCTTTTACACTTACTTCGTTTAAGACATGACTGCATCTTTATGTCAGGAAATTTCTCAGTGTTTTCATCAGCAATGTCATCCAAAATAAGGTTCCCTGCTAAAAATGTGAAATACAGTCCAGTGTCAAACTTTGTTCTCCTAAAAACATTACAGAGAGGAGTAAAAGCAAAAGAAACACACCAACAGAGAGCAAAGATGAAATATGCTCCAAATAAAAGATAAAACCCAAATCATGCAATACCAGATGAATCCAGATCCTTATGATCTAGAAAGCCCACAGAGCTCTGAATGCAGACTTTGTCACCCTATGTTAATTTCTGAACTGCAAACTATTTATCTGCTGACAGTGGCTAATAAAACAGAAGTACTTCTCAATGCTCTAATGATGAGCAAAGAATAAAACATTGCAGCTGTGCCACAGTGTGATCTCAGTACTACTCAATTTATGTATGGATTAGATCCTTTAAAAGAAAGAGTATAGGGTTCTAAAAAGATTTTGTATTCTGTGTTGCAAGAACTGTGAAGTTATCCACACCATAATTTTACTGGAAAATACTTAAGTGCTAATATTTTATGCAGGTTTTTTTCTAAAACAAATAAAAATATTGCCATTACCTACAAAGCCCCCCAAATTCTAAACACACTAGGAAGCAGCATAAATAATTTGAAAAGCCATGTGAGCTTCCTGCAGCCAGAATTATTCTAGGGAAAGACTAACCGTTGGTAAATTAGTCCAAATTATTTTGCTCAAATATAAAACAGGAGATGCAGATATTCTCTGAACCTTCTGGTTCTATGGGTTTCTCAACAGCCACCTATTGATATATCTGTTCTAGAATAGTAAATAGCAGTATTTATGCTGCTACCAAAACATTGATTTGGTACCACAAGCCAAGCAATGTCTCCAGTCAAGGATGGATGAAGGAATGATTTTACTATATATATAATAGCATTGCTGCATTAATCAGGGTGAGAAGTAAAACTTGACATGCTTCCTCAGGCAGCTCTGTGCATCCTAAACAGAAATCAGTGTGTGTGAACTGTATATATGCAAAGTGCTCTGGGGACTTTTGTGTAGCATCCCTGCTGTGCTCAGAGTAAGTGTGATGCTACTTCAGGATATTAATGCACTGGACAGTGAAGCTGTGCATATTCTGCGGCCATGGTGACATGATTAGCAGCTTGGTCAGAGACAAAACTGCCATATTTGAGAAAGGCCTGCAAAAATGCATAAAATCTTCAAGTTTTCCAAGAAAATCCTGCAACACTGTACCCAGGGGGAAAGAAGAAGATACCAGAAGTATAGAAACTGTACTAGTGTTCAAACTGGGGGGATGAAGCACATGTTAGACAGCAGACTGTCATGGAGAAAGTTGTCTTTGCCATATCAATCTTACCAAAAATGTCTTCGACCTGCTTCTCCTGCTGATCCTTGAGCACATATTCTACTAATTCAGCTAGCAACAAAGGAAAAAAAAAGAGGAACACAGTAATGACAAAGTAAATGTCACAGCAAACTCTTGTAAGCTTATCCTCATTAACAGAACTGCAGTGTATGTAATATGGAAGAGTTAAATTAAATTTTTCTTGTAACTTGTTCAGGAAATAAAGATCACAAGAAAAGAGAAGTTGAGAAAGGAAGTACTAAGCAGAAGGAGACATTAACAGAGAGATTTCCCCCCAACAACCACATGCTACTGTTAATTGGTTTCCCCACAATGCACAGGTTCAGGTACTCTATATTAGATCTACCACAGATGAAAGAAAGGTTACTTGTGTAAATGCCATGGCTTCAGATTGAGAACAGAATTTATAAGAAATAGCTATAGCAAATGATTGTAAAATGATGATTTAAAAAACAAAAATTGCTTTCATACCTATTTTAGCATAAGCATCCATGGTGTTGGAGCAGGGGTAGAACCCATCTCCATTTTCATATGGGAAATCCACATTATTTAACTGTTCATAGTTGCTGGCATCAACTTCAATATCTAGAGTTAATAAGGAATATGCATTGGCTCAATAAATGCCATAACCAAACACTAAAAATGCCAGATAGCAGGACATGCAGAAAAGGCAGATTTGCTACTTCAGCAGAAGGCTTTGGCTTTTCATTGTGTGTTGGCTAAGAAGGAACAGAACTGAACTCTCAGTATTTCAAAGTCACCTGGAAATCAGCACTTTTCTTTTGCTAAACTCGGATGCCTCATCTCTCCTAGTAAATAAAACGCCTCCTGAATCCATTCTATGACAATCAAGCCCAGACTCACACAGCCTATTAGACCTTACCCTTCAGTGTATGGTGGTCTCACCCAGATGCCCTGTTCAGAACAATGCTGTGTCCATGCTAATCCCTGAATTGCACTGCCAAATTGCCAGCTGGCCAAGGCTAAAACCTTGCCAGGGACCATGCTAACACCTTCACAGCAGAGATGCTCAGCTTCCAGTAATGGGTGCCATGTCCTGATGATGTTTGATTTACCTACATCATCTTAGGCATTGCTAAGGCTCAAAAGTATTCCAATCAGTGAAACATCTGTGATAGCATGAGTCAGTGCTTGATCCTTAATTTGTGCTACTTTCAGTCACTGAGCAAGTGAGGCCATGGGGTAAGAAACACTCCTGCAGCTGTTTCTTCAGAAGCTGAGAGGGGAAAAGCCCAGCCTGGGAAATGGTAACATGGCAACCTTCTGATCTGATTACCTGTAGGAACTGAAGTGCAAGAAATTTTCAACTTTATATACTTGCCCTTCTACTTTCTCATTTGTAATGGAACTATAAAATCACTGTGTCCCAAAAAGCTGGAAAGTGGCGTTTGGTAATGAAATTCCATTGTTTTGGTTCCTTAAGATCTCAGAAGGCAATGTAATGCTGTTTGCTTGTGGACTGTCTTCATCACAAACTCATCTAAAAGTCTCAATTTTACAAAACTTCTGGCTTCAAGCCACAGAGTTGTTGACAATTACACTTGGTCAGCTTATGACAGGAACATTTGCAAATAAACTACTTACAGGAATGATATCCAAATGAAAGACACTGTCACACCCTGATGAGTGACAGTACAGTGTGTTTTGTTAGACTCACTGAGCAGGATGCTATAAATATGTACATAAATATGCACAATTTAAAAACATGACAGTTTCTGGAAAAACTTACCACACCCTAACACCAAGTGCTTGTAGACTTTAACTCAGTCATCATGCTAAACTGCCATGAGGTGGCTTTGTAGCTGAGAGGGGATGGCAATAACTTACATCATGAGGAATAAACCAGTTGAGTACTTCTTAGTGTTTTACTAACCTGTAGAGAAGTCTTCTTCATCTCCAGATAACTTAGGATCAAAGAAAGTACACAGAGGCAACGGATCAGTATCACTGTGCAGTAAATCAAGGTAGCCATTTTCAGGCACAAATACTGAATCCATGGTTTGTCTCTTTGTCTGAAATCAAATTGCACAGCAGTTAGCTATGACACAGCCACAGCTTTTGTCAGTCAAATCCAAGTCCTGCACTGTGGCTTTCTGTTGGCAAGACACAGATCTTGCAGCTGGAGAGTGGGCATTTCTTACCAAGACCTGCACTGAATTTTAACCCTGAGTTATTTAGAGATCCAGAGACAGCCTGCAATGAGACCCACTCCAGTGAGAAGAGTGGGATACTGCAGCCTGACCACCTAGACCAAAAGTGCCAAGTATTGAATAAGTGGCAACCCCAGTATCTTATCAGGATATAAATGATGCACAAATCCAGCAGGTATCAGGGAAAATAGAAGACTGAAGTGAATATGATGGGAGAATCCAGAAGCTACATTTCTTCATAAAGTTTTTCTGTTATTCCACATCATTGTAAATTCCCTTCTATTTCCTTCCAGTTACTGCAGCAGGCACTAGAATCAGTTCAAACATTCCTCCTGGATATTCCACAAGTATGGAATAACACTATGTGTTACTTATTCATCATCTTTATCAAATTATTTCAAACCCAAATATTGGCTCTTCAGTGTTTATAGATCACTGATGCAAATGCCACCTGAGCTGGTGTTCCAAATGATTTGCTCCAGGATAATACTGAGATACCAGGATGAAAAGAGCAACCAGCAAAATTTTCAGACTCCATCCTCTCTCTTAAAATAAGTGTCCACACTCCACAACCATGGAAAGTTTCAGCTTGGCATCTAGCACCATATTTTGCAATGAAGAATATTTAATAAATGGCTCTCAAATACTCTGCCCTTAGCAGAAGGCCACTGATGTCCCTTTTTGCACCTATCTCTGTTCCTGAGGTGTGCAAACATGGAGCAATTGCTGTACCATGAAACCTACCTGCAACACAGAAAGAGAAATACAGCTAACACTGCAGCTGTGATGAAAAAGGCAGAGCAGACCTTGTCACACACTATTATGTGTTGCCTTGTTATAAACTCATCTTCATTCCTCTTATCCCTCCATGGGGTTGTCCCTCTGAACAGCTTGGATATTTCTGCATTTGCTGCAGAAAATGCCAAAAACTAGAGCCAGAAGTTTGAAAAGTAGTTGAACACGGTGTGGTTCCATGAGTAGGAATAACCTGCACTAAGACAGTTCTCCTTTTTGATGTTTTATGGTTTCACTACATTACCAAGATTACAAAAAATTTGTATTATTGCCTGGCAGCTATAAATGGAAAGCAGAAGTTGAGAAACCTGCCTGAGAACCAAGAATGAGGTTGTAAACACACCAGATTAAATTTTCAGTTTGTTGCAACACTTTGTTTTGCCCCCTCCTTTCACTGAATTAACAGAAAACCTAAATAGAGCCTTTCAGAAGGCCAAGTTTCCAGATTGTGTGAACAAAGCTGTTGAAAAATTTACCTCTGAATCAATTTAATTTGAGGTTAGAGTCAGAGAAGAAATTAGGCAGAAGGCTTAAGGGGAATGTGAGACATACAAATCCATCACTTCAAGTTCAGTGACTGGCAAACTCCTTGATTACAGCACAAAGAAAAGGGCATGTCCTAGAGAAAGAGACTGAGCAGGCCTACTTAATCTTCATGGAAATACTAAGCTTTAATTAATCTATAGTCAGAAGAGCTTTTCTATTTTTAAACTTTTCTCTCAATAGCATTTTTCTGTAGATAAATACATAAGTAATGCAAAAATGTTTTCAAGGTATAATGGTCAAGAAGTCAGGAAGCAGTCAAGGGAGAGTCTTGGCCAAGTCTGGCTACAGAGCCAAAACTCGAATGTAAAAGATGGTATAGCTCAGGTGTACAGGAGTGAGAGAAATATACTCTTCTGCCTTAACAAGATGAAGATTGCCACTCTTTCAAAAATGAAGAGCTTAGCTGCTTGTCTTTTCTTGCTTCACCAGTTTGAATGGCCCTCTGGTACTTTCTCTTCATTGTTTTGGTTTGGACACAAATCCTCATATAACTGTCTCTATACTGACTACACTGGGCTTAGGATCCTGGGATTTCTTTCAAATGCATCAAAAAATTTTTAATTGCAGCTGTATTCTGCTGCATTAAAAACATGGTCTCACCATGGAAAACATACTGTCAATAAAGAAGCAAATTTCTGAAAGATGGAAATTTCTACATAGAGAGGAGGCAGAGGCAAGGAAAATTACCCGTCAGGGACAGCATTTTGCTACATATTGTAACTGAAGCACACAAAATGAACCCAGACCTTTATCAAGCTTGTTTACAGCAGTGACCTCTTTCCCAGAGCTTCCCCTTTTTTTGTCACAGCATCCCAGCAGTCCTGTCTGAGGTGAAGGGTGAATAATATCTGTACTGCTCAGCACTTCCTCCGTTGTTTCATACATGATTTTAACTTAGTTTACTAATAATGGATTTCCTTTGGGATCTCATGGAACCCAATGCTGCCAAAATGGGTATTTGGCACAGTTTCATGCCAGAGGAATAACAAATTTTGCAATGATGTCTGTGTTAGGGCTGTGAAGGCCAGTGCCAGCTCTCAGCAGGAGCAAGGCAGAGCCTGCAGGGACCTGCAGGACAGGAGTCCCCAGGGCCACCTGCAAGGCTTCCAGACACAAAGGGCAGATGCTGGGCGGGGGCAAGACAGGACGTACTTCCACATGTATTTCCATGCCATTCAGAAGTTCAATCCTTTGTGGTTTGGACACTGGTTAAGATAAATATTGTTCTTTAAATCTTTAAATAACACCTCCTTTCCCCAGCAGCTGATACACTCCAGCTGCATGGCCACACTCACACCCTGTGTACCCTTTGTGCCACCTCTGGGCACACCTGACACTGACAGGTCTCTACTCAGGATGCATGTGGTTCAGCCCTGCATCCTGCATACATGGCATGACAATATGGTTCACTTCCAAGACTCACAAAGATTTTTTTTGAGTGCTCTTTTAGAGTTCAAGTGATATATGAATTGAAAATTCTGGAAAAGTAGTGAAAGAAAGAGTGACCCCCACTATACAAGGACAAAGAAGGAGTAGGTGTTCACTTTTGTCATATATTAATCATAAGAGTCAGATAGAGCATTTTAGATTTCTAAATATAATAGAGGTCATTTTCATTCGTCATTTTTCCCAAATAATTTGATTTAATCTTGTTTTATATTTTTAAGGGTCAACATGGGTCATCTTTATGATTTCAGGCAATGGGGTCTGCTACTAATTGAAATCAAATGTTATCTAAGAGAACAAAGGATTATAAAGGCCAAAATGCAATATTTACTCCAATAATAATATAAAGGAGAGAAGGTTTGAGGGGAGTTGTTAGGGGCTTTCCTTCCCAAACCTCTGTTGACATATGAACTAACAGGCAATAAACCTTCCACATGAATACAGAGGTTATGAAAATGAAAATTTGTAAAGTCATTTTAGGAATAGAGGAAATCCCCCTCTAATTTAACTTTTGGACCAGTTTAGGAAGCTGAGGATAGTTCATAGTAAAGAGTAGTAGTGCCACACAAATGATACACTTTTAACCACAGGATGACATAATGTCCAAGACTTTCACAATATTCCAAGTCCTAGACTACAGAAAAATTGAAGGGTGGGACTGCTGTGAAGACAGGAAGCCGAAAAATGAAATACAAAGATTTCTGAACAAATGTTATTTTCCTGCAACACCCCAGACCCATTAAGGGCTACACATGAGTCTGAGTGAAACAAGCTGACAAAAAGCAGGTTATATCAAGTTGTAAATAAGGAGTCCAGTGAAACACCAGTACTTTGTTTTAAAAGCACTTTGATTGAATAGCTCAATATTGTTGGCCACAATTTTAGAGCCCTGTTTTCTTTCACCAACTTTAGAAAGTTTGCTCTGATCTTCTGTGCCCCCTGAAGATTATCTCAACATGCACAAGGCACTCCCCCAGAGGCAGAGCTGCTCCCTGGCTTTTGCTGAAGGCAAAGTTTTGGGACAAGCTTCTCTGGGAGGTGGGCAAGCCTGCAATGGGGAAGGATGAAATTCCCTCCACTTGCCAATAACTTATCTTCTTTTCTTCTTCCCCAAAAAATAACAAAAAATTCCTCTGCTCCACAGTTACCACATACATTTTTCCTTTCAGAAATGCCCTGATCATTTGTAAAATGCAAGTAATGGAGCTCAATTTATATTTAGCTTTGAAAGTTTAGTTTCTATTTCAGATCTGTGAAAAACTTATACACTGAAAAGCCAATTTAACTTCTGTATCACCCAGCTCAAGAAGAGATACTACTTTTGCTGATCTATCTTTCTGATGGAATGGTATTACTTTTCACAGACTTTATAGTCAAAAATGAAAGAAAAAGGGGGACGGAGATGAAAAAGTACCTGATCTACATCCTGCCACTTTATCTCCCTTAGAGATGAGTTTAAAAGAGTTTTAAAAAGCATAAATATAATGTAAAAGGAGTTTTTTCCTTTCAATGAGCTTAGCTTAGAACCAAGAGTTTTACTGGAGATGTTACTGGTGCTGGAGATGGACAAGTTCAGGCAGAGCTATAAGAAGTGCCCTGCAGGTGTCAGAGCTGTGATTTAGAGCAGAATTTGCCTTTCATGTCCAGTATCACCTGCTGTGTCACAGCTCTCCCACCCCAGTTGTGAGATAAAATAAAGCATCACAGTCTACATTTTAACTCAATGCCTTTCTTCAAGGCAGAATTTCAGCTTGCCTCAATGGGAAGATAAAGCTCTAGGCTGTTTTGCCAGAGTTGTGAAAAAATGGAAATAAGCCAGTTTCTTTCAGTGATTCTCAGTTTCGCTTTCCATAGGCACAACTATATACAAAAAAAAGAATATTCTTAACAAAGACTACAACAAACTACAGCAACCCTTTGTGCAAGTAGCAGGGACAGCCACAAAACAAAGTCACAAAACATTCTCTAAAATTTTACCCACATTCAGACATCATCCTATTGATATTTGAAACAACACAAGTCCAGATACTGTCACGCTGCAATTATAAATATGTACAGAAGCAAGACAAGATGAATTTACCATGAAAAAGCATACATTCAAGGGCTGAGGAAAAACTGACCTTAGGAAACTGGGCAGTTTCTGCTCTTTCACTCTGGATTCAGTACCAAAACAGATGAAAACTGCAGCGCTCTCCAGGGCTAAGAGAAAGTGACAGAAAAAAGGAGGAAATAACACTCAGAGGGGGAATTCCAAAGAGGAAAATTAAGAAGAACCTCCCTTCTAGCAGGCCCAGTATAACAAGCAGTGTTACCTTTAATGGTCATTTGTCCCCGCTAAGAAAAGCTTGATCTTGTCACTAATTAGGAAAAGATCAATTTATTTGGTTGGAAAGAAGAATTGGATGACAGCTGACAGTAAAAATTTCCATTGCTCCCCAAATTCTTCCTCTCCTTTTTCATTCCAGTTCAAATCTGTCCCAAAGCCATGCTGTTAGACAGTCCATCAGTAAGAGTAAAGTCAGCAGCACTTACCTTGCAGCTCCACTTGGTGTAACAGAAGTGAAAGTATGTCTTTCACATGTTCAGACTCTACCAACACAAAATTAGTTTTGCATCTCATGCAAAGACTCTTGTCATTGGCCCAAAATGACAAGTAGGATGTCCTATGAAAATGGACTTTGTCTGGCTTGCACATGGTGTTCACAGTTTGCTTGTAGCAGCATCTGACAGAATGTTTGTTCATCTAATCATCACTTACCTTGCCATGCCTACCTGGTGTTAAGACTAACAATCTTTTGAAAACCAAGTTCATTCATGAGCCTCCTCTCATGATGCCTATAGCTGCTTTTGTGGTGTTCTGCAAGCTTGTTTGTTTAGTTTTCTATTTTTAATTGTGCATAGACCTACATGGATTAGAAATTAATTAATTATAAAAGAGACTGCACTCCAGAGTGAATAGATACTATTTTAGTATTATTCCATTTGCTATAGCTTTTAAGAAAAGTTCCACCACAGTCTGAAAGGGAAAGGAAATAGTATTTGATGAACACAATGACATCCAGACTCCCTGCTTCAGTAAGGCAAGATTTTCATCAGTTGCCAGTAAGAAATGGCTTCTGCACGAGCAGCAGCTCCTATGAGCAAAGCAGCTGCTGGCCTGTGTAAGAATTTTCTCTTTGCAGAGAAAATCCACTTCTATTCAGGTTCCATGGGAATATGCTCACTGAGTAGAGACAAAGCTGTTTCCTTCCAGGGAGTAGCTGATATCTTCCCAGCTCTTACAGACATGGGGCCTGAGCTGTGCTGCAGGACATCAGCCTCTTCTGGCTCTCACACCCAAGCTGTGCTGGAACTCCTCTGTGCACTTTCAAAAAAAGCAACACCTCAGAATAACAGCACTCAGAGCAGAAAATAATGAAAGGCTGCACAAATACACATTCTGTATTTCAGTGCTCTGTTTTGATAGGAGACAATAAAACAATCACTGCATAAGAAATCTGTACAAAATTTCACATGGTTACTTGTTATCTTTATTCTAATGTGCAGCACAGTCCCTCAAGGGATAGACTCCTTCAACTCAACAGCCTTGCAGGCAGATCTCTATCAGCTCCTGATGCTGAAATCCATGAGTCAATCCCTATATACATCAAGAACAAAAGCTTGGGGAACAAGAGTTCAGCTTATTATTGTGATTCCAGTTCATGAGTGCAGCAAAGACTGTTGTCCACTTTTCATGCAACACTCATAGCTGCTTGGAAAGAGCAGAAAGGAGCAAATCATAGTTCTTCTAGTGGAGTAGTCTATAAAGGTGGTCTTTGAGGGAAAAGCAGCCTGGAAAAGAAGAGGCTGTGAGACAGCTGAGAACTGCCTAAGCTTTTCAGGTGACCATCACCTTCTTTGTTTTGATGTTGACTGGGACATTATCCTACTGCCAAAAGAGGAGACAGAACATGCTCAGTAGTATTGGAAGCACCAGTATAAGTGATACCAGGCCACTTTCTATTGTTTTCTACATTTAAAATATGAATTCTTGGCCTTAATTTGAACGCATGTGATGATATAGGTCAGTATTTTGTCCTCACATGAACTATCTTAATTTGTATCCTGAGGATTTCCTCCTGTATTTTCATCCATGCCTTTGCTTCCTCAAAATGTTTATTTTTCATCTGGTGTGAGAGGGGCCAATCCCCACACAGAGTCAAGGTATTTGATTTATTTACTGTCCTGCACAGAAAGGGAGGCTGGGTGGCAAATTCATAAAACCAGCACTACAGCTATTAGAACTTGTCATAATTTGTTTTGGCAAACAAAGGCATAAATGTTCATTGGCTACAAGTTACCTACGTTTCTTATTGATTAGTATTCTATCTATTAGTTAAAAGATTCCCTCACTTCTCATGCTAATTAGTCTGTATGTTGTATCCCTCCTTTTGAGTCTTGCTCCATCAGCTCTCTGGGAATGCTTGTCCAAAGTCCAGTGAGATTCTGAATGTCCACAAATATTTGAGGCCATAATCTGTCTTTTAATCTACTGGACTGGAAATTTGGAACCTTTTGAATTCCTAACTTCCCTTAAAAAAATGACCTTCTGAGGAAGCTCCAGGTGTGACCAGCAGCATTGCAGTGTGTTATTTTGGTGTGTCTCACCTACAGTGATCCATACTGCACTACTGAGGCTCATCATATCATTTAGGAAGAAATATGGAAGGTGATACTAGAAATGTAGGTGTGGAAGGACACTGCAGGACTTTGAAACACAGCTAGTTTCTGAGGTGAGCAAGTAAGTAAAAGGTTTGATCAGACAGCTGTTAAAACAAGCTCTAGAGAAAATCCCCCACCTCTGCAACCTAAAAGACTGAGTTTTTATGATCAAAACATCTTCCAAAAGATCACAGCTTTACTTTCCTACAGGAAGTCAGTTTCATAATAGACACAGAAAGGTTTGCATTAAGAGCTGCAAGCCTTGGTGGAGTTGCTGAGGAAATCCTGCATGAGTGCATATGCATGATGAAAGGCACAACATTTGCAACCAAATGAGACTTGTCCAAAGCATGTTCCTGCAGCTCTGCTTTGCACGGCTCAGGAATGGGCTGGTGCTTATTCACTGAGGGCCACGTTCTCTAATGCTCATGGGCATTCCTGCAAAGTCCCTGTGGGTTTTGATACTGTATTATAAATAAGGAACTGTGCTTCCTTGAGAATTCCTCTCATGCTGGCTCTGTATCTGAGCTTTGGTTTTCTAGTCAGCTACTGACTTTGGCCTCTCTAGCCAAAAATCGTTTTCCATGGCAGAATTTTTGTTTGGGATTCCTTGAGAAATTTCTCATAGACTGGAAAGTCTATTTAACAAATTTCCCTATTTTCTGATTATAATGATTCAAGCTGTACATTATATAGACATCAGCAGTTCACTACTTCACTTTACTGCTTGACTTTGCTTCCTGTCCTCTTAAATTCACATTCAGCTTTTGTTAAACATCTGTAAGACAGATGTTTCATAGCAACTGTATCTCTCTTAGGGATTGTCATGCTAGTGTTCTCAAGATCCAAAAGAAAAGTCACGCCTTAGCTATGGAAAGTGCTAAGCAATAGCTACATAAGAAGCACCAAACAGTAAAAATACATGGCCCGACTTAGTTCTCTTTTTCACACACATTGTTTGTGCTGTGACACATTATAAAGAGGAAAGTGAGTTGAAAAGGAGAACTTGTGCTTTTGATTTCTCTGCATTGAGGGGAAGTATCACTTCTAAGTAAATACAGTGCTGTGCAAAGTCTACAGCTTATTTTGGAACCCAAATAATAGTATCAAAATGTCAGCAATTAATGTCACTATTTTTCCCAGGGCCAGGGAGGTAGATGAAAGTGTACCAATGTAGGCCTTTAGCACATGGCATTTGGGTATGTCATGAACCCTGGTAGATTTTATCTGGTGTCAAGACAATAAGAAATGTTTTTTGTTTCTACAAATGCAAAAACAAAACCAGAAATATAAATTACATCTAATTATTGCAAATTAGAATTGTAGCAGCAGCAGAACTTGATCCAAGTTTTGAAAGCTTAAGCCTCTCTAGTCCCCTTTCCCTCATTTTGGCCTCAGTTACAAGAAAATCAGATTTGGGTTCAAAGGCAGAGTAGTTTTGGCACGTTATTGCTTGATTTGCCTATAGCCCAGCAAAAGCCAGGGACAGCTCTATAGAAACTATGCTTCCTCCCAAGTTATGATCTTGCAAATCTTGTTGGAAAACTCTTCAGGAATACTTAGAACACATGGAAGAGTAAAACAAAACTTGAAATCTTTATATCTTAGCAGCCATTCAAAGTCCATCTTGCTTTTGATCTGCCTCCAATGCAGATATAACAGGAAACAATTCAGTCTTTGGGTTGAAAAGCCTATAATCTCCTGGTCATGATGAACACTGCCTGGGCACATTTGCAGGTGGAAATTGCTTATGGATTGAAATACTTGCAGAAAATCTGCTTTTCTCATGTTTAAGGGGCAATCATGATGATGTACCACAACCTATTTTTTCATTTGTTTGTCAGCTTCTGGAGAGAACTATCCTATGGAGGAGAGCTCTTTCCCCACAAGAAGTCTACCATTCTCCCATTAGTTTTTCCCCTCACAGCCAGTCACACATGTCCTGGAGCTCTGAGCAAGCATTTCCACCAGCAGCTGGCAGCTGCCTGCCCTGTAGATGGAGGAGAACACCTTGAGAAAACCTCTTATGCCTGCCCTGAGTTTTCAAGTAGTCTGTGAACATTACAAATGCACAGATCCCTTAGCAGTAGTTTTGGGACAGGCAGTGCAGAACAGTATTCATCTTGTTAACAGAAGGATTTCTCATTTATCTGTAGCTAAGAACAATTAGAAGAAAAAAAATAAAAATAAGAAAATAAAATAAATTAATATCTCTCCTTTCATCACCACTAGACTCATATAACTAGTCCAATACACTGCTACATTGGAGCAGGTGACATAAACCCCCTGTAATTTCCCTTATAGTGAAATAAAATAGAGCAAGAATGGGAAAGAGCACACAAATGCAAACTCCAGCTAACAAGGAAAAGGATGCATGCAAAAAACCACAGCCTGTGTCCGGTTTCAGATTGAATCAAAAAAACTGGGCAAAAATAATGAACTGGCAGTTGAATAAACCACATATTTTAGGGGCTTCCCTAGACCATTTCTGATCTTTGTCAACTGAAACACACACTGGACACAAAAGCTTTCAGAATCCACACCATCAGTCAGTTGAATGAAGGAGCACTTACCATGACCCCCATTCCAGTAGCTATGATCTTCCTGTAACTGCACACAGTGGTTGTGGTATCATAGAAAGGCCACAACACCTTCTTCTTCAGGAGCTTCAGGTCCATGTCACCACAGTTCTGGAGTGTGGTCTCTGGGCTGCTCTGCCCTGGAGAAGAGGAGCTCTCACACCCTTTCAGCTGAAGCTGCTCTGCCCTGCATGAAGGATGAAAATCAAACAGTCAGTGCATTCTCTGAGAAAACAAGAGGTTTGGCTTCTTGCCCTTCATCCAAGCTTTATTTCAGTATTTTAAATTGGTGATTATTTATAGATTTTAAAGGTGTTTGCCTCATTAATTTGGGCCCAGTCACAGGAGAAACACCCTCCAGTTGGGAAGTCAGGCAGAACAGCTTTCACAGGAATAGCTGTGGAGATGTCCGGCACAACCTGGAACTTCCTCCTCTTTGAGGCTGGAAGGTTGAGGCTTGTCATCTTTCATGCCATACAGGAAATTGTGGTCTCTCAAATCATGGCCTTGTTTGTAAAAGGGGATCACAGGCCACAGATATAAACCTTGCTTTCATGTTTGCCAAAAGATTGGGCCCCTGCCTCTAGGAGAGGTTCAGTGCTGTGCACTCTGCAGAGAGTGAGTTATGTCCAGCAGAACCTGCTGCATCTTGTAAAGAATAATCAGTCAATGTATCAGACCCCATCCAAAGCACTTAATGTCCCTACATTACCTGGGGGATTTAGGGACCTACAGACCAATCCTGAGCACCTCCTCCTCTTCGTACCATTCAAACCTACAGAAAAATGGATTTTGTGAATTTTAATACCTCAGACATCCCCTCAAGCTCTCCATGCCTCAGTACAAGGAATACTAGGAAGATGAAGCTATTTGGTGAACTAGAAAAAGAAGTATTAATAAATTAGGAAAGATACTATAAATAATAAACAGTAATGCCATAGAACTAGGGACCACAGGCTACTTCAAAAAACTTCACAGGTTCACAGAAAAATTCACAGAATTAAGAATGGTAGGTACAGGTTTTTCATTTCATTGCATCACCAGATTAGAAACCCTTTCTTACTTTGTGTTTTGTCTACATTTTCTTTGTATTTTTTCTGATAAAGTAATTGCCTTTACCACCTTCCTGACACCAGTTTAGAATAAATAAGAAAAACAAGTGCAAGCAAGTATAGAAAGAGCTGCTTAGCCACAGCTTCCATAACAAAAGATGAAGTGGAAATTGCCAGTGAAAGTGGTTGAAGAACTGTCCAGCAAGCTTCTCAGGGAGCTGAGCTAGGCTGTGTAGGAACTGCTAGCAGCCAGGGGGCTAGCAAAACAAAATGTGTAAAAAATCTAATGAATAAGCAAGTTCATAAGCAAATTTAAGTTTTATGTCTGCAGATAAACCAGTAGAAGAAACAGTACTCAATTTTTCATATGAACCTCCTATTGTACTAAGCTTCTCAACTTTTTGATAGCCATTAGGATCTTTTATTTAATAGGTTAAGATATTTATTTTCCCAGTAAGACTATAGAGGCTTAAGGCAGAAGAACTATTTGGTACTTGTTTGATAGTGTGCAGGCATTTTAAGTTCAAGTAGCAAAGGAGGGAAAGGACTACAAGCACCTCTTCTGATGAAATCATTTCCACTCTGGGAAATGGATCCCAAGGCTCAGGGATAAGCTCTGCTTACTGCAGTAAATCTATGAAGTTGTTTAAATCAAAACTTTTGACAGCCCAAGTTCCTTATTTTTTGAGTTCCCAGTCTGAGAAATGAGAGATGATTTGCAAAATTAACAAATGCCAAGAACTCCATCTGAGAGGGAGCTTTGAACATATCAAGAGACATATAAAGCTAAACACACTGAAAAATCTGCATCCAGGTGCTGGGAATGCACCCCAGCCTGGAAGAGAGCTGATGACTTTGACTTGGTGTGCCCTTGTTTTCTAAGTGACCACTGCACAGTCTAAGCAGGAAAATTATACTGAAGTAGACTCATTAATAATTTCAAAGCCTTTCATTTCCCTGGTGACTGCACTAGAGATTCCTATAGCATGAGCTAAATAAGGTCTCAAAGCCACACAGGGATTACAGAGGATAAAATAAGGTATTTAATAAAATATGTAATGTTTCCTTGGTTTTTCCCTAACTGAAAGGCATAAAGCTGCTTCTGCACTTCTTAGAATCCAAACTAGTTACTGTTCAATAATGGGAATTTATACTCCTTTCTTCACACATTCGGAAATTATTTTTCACCTTTTTGGGCATAACTATTTGAAGGATCAATACTTTTTTTTTTAATCCCCATTTCTATTTAGGGCCCAAACTTCCCCAGTTTTAACATATTTTTCTGTTACTCATTTCATACTGATGGCAGAACTTGATCCCTACTGAGGATGTATTGTTATATATCATGCAGCTAAAAGAAACTGTCCTGATCCCTCAAGTAAATCCTGTGGCTTCTCCCCTGTTAATTCTGAGCTGCCAATTACAACAATTCATATATGTACAGCCATAAAAAATCTATGAAAATCGGTTCTGAGCCAAAGCAGCAAATCATCTTTGACAAATTAATTAGAAAGTGATGCTATTGGAAATGTATCTATTTAGTACCTTCTCTGATTTGCCCTATCACACTCAAATATAAACATTTTATTAAAGCACCAACAAACCTTTTAAATGTTCCTCTGAAGAATGAAAGTGAGGTAAGAATTATTACCAGATTAACAATATTTTCCAATATTCAGAGGAATAGAACACTCAACTGTAAGCCCCACTGAAATGCCTAAAGCAGAACAAAACCAGTCAAGTTATTCACAATATCCTTAGGCAGTTTACAGGGGAAGTCTCTGATAAGTCTCTGCAAGGTTCTGGGAAGTGTTCCAAGGAGAAAGAGAAATCAGCTGACTTCTTGGTAATCGTGTGAATAAAACACCATATTAATCTTAGAGGGGGCTCTATTTATTGTTGAAACAGAGAATAGGAGAGGTTTTTCAGATATTTATATCACGCCTCTGACAGTGCTCTGCAATAGAAATGCCACTATTTATTGTAGGGAGGGAATTCCCTGCAAGGTAATGGAAAGGACAGAGCAGCATGTGATGTATTTTTCAACTATTTTATGCTATACACTTCAGTCAGCAATCATGTGAAATTTTAACATATTTCATAAATGGCCTAGGTTTTCCTATCCAAAAACTTGACAACTAAACCACAATTCATAAATTCAGTGTTATGATCATGTGGTTTTTTTAAGCAATATTTGAGGACTTACAGTGCCTTTAGGGTGTTGCTAATCTTTCCAATGTTCAAAAACTTGTAGTTAAATTACAACTCAGAAAAAGTATTGTAAATAGGACAGTTGATTCTGTAAAATCCTAAAGAACACTGGAAGCTTCTAATGAGTTTTCACTTGGATGCATTAATTTTAAAACAAGGGAGAATTCTTTTCTAGCAAACCCCAAACAAAGAAATTAATTTGACCAATGATTCCTCTAGAGACCAAGGATTCTTTCTAGCTCTCAATTTGCTCTAAAAGAAAATGATGTGCCATACAATTGAGTTATCCTTGAGTAATCACACAGCATAACTTCATATAGCTTCTTAGAGAATTTACCAAATACATTTGCATGGTACAGTGACAGTCTCCTGTGGGATTATCTAATAGAGTTAGGAAAATTGATAACCCCTTTAGTGGGCCAGTGGAGATAAACACTGGAAAGAGGTAAAACTAAGGAAACATCTGTTTTAAAATCAAAACACAGGATCTGCCTCTCTTCCAGTTATTTAATCACTCCTGAAATCAGTTAGCAGCAGCAGAGTAGTAAATCAGACACCTAATGCTGTGACAGGCTAATTGTCCCCTCTCCCACAGAGGTGCTGTTTTATGTGATAAGGGACACGGGACACAGTTATTTTCTAGTGAATTACTCAATTCAAACCATCAGATTTGCTGGCAGAACTGTCCTGAGAGGCGCAAGAGGAGCTGCTGCAGGAGCTGAGGTGAGAGATCTGGCAGCCAGGAGGATGCAAGCCCTCCCTGCACTGCTGAAGGTTTCTGTCAGTGAGTTCTGGGAGCTGCCTCTGAGTCAGAAGCTGGCTCTGTTTGAGTTACTGTTAATTTATGGCTTGTAAGCAGAGGTGCATGTTGATACAAGAAATGAAGTTGAGGTCAGCTTCAGGTATGCACATAATTATTTAATGATTGTATCTCATGATAGCACTCAAAGAGAGCTAACTCTTTTGATCTCCTTGGAAGGTGAAAGTCCACTTCAGTATTTTAGTATTGTAGGCTATCGTGAGCCATCCCATCAAATTACAGGTGTTTATTCAGTTATCACAGTGGCAGTCTACTGTACTTACTAGCACATTCTACAAGTTGCTTTAACACTACCAAGGCCAAAATGTGACAATCAAAATATTAACATCATTAGTCATTAAGTATACCTTTCCTCCCTTACAATTATAATTCTACTAAGAACAGTTTATCAGTTTTTACCTATTAGGTATTGCTTTGTTCCAGCAAGTCCTACACAAAGCTGCTTTCCAGTCGATGTTTTTGAAAAGTTCACTTCAGTAGCTTCTGTACTTAGCAATCTGGTTTAGTTAGATGTTTTAGAAAAGATTATGAAGTTATTATTTTGCAGGATTATTTAATGGCAGTAACTACTCAGATCTACATGCAGCTGTGATTAATCAAGATCTTCCTTGACCCTCCACTTCATACTAAACTGTCCAGACTATTTTCCCCCATTACTGTGAAACCCTTACCCCTGTCTGAGAGTTTGGTTGTCTTGTTTCACTCCTTTAACTCTGCTGCATTATCCACCTGCATTTTAAATTAAGGCACAAAATATTTTTATCATGGAATCATAGAGTATCCTGAGTTAGAAGTGACCCACAAGGATCATTGACTCCAACTCTTGGCAGCCCAAGTCACACCCTGAGAATTTTGTCCAAACACTTCTTGAGCTCTGTCAAGAACACTGTCCTGGGGAGCCTGTTCAGTGCCCACCATCCTGTGGGAGAAGAACCTTTTCCTAACATCCAACCCAAATCTCCCCTGACACAACTTCAGGCCACTTTCTCAGGTCCTATCACTGATCACCACTGAGAAGAGACCAGTGTCTGCCCGTCTACTTCCCCGTCTACAGTGTGTTGAAGACCACACTGAAGTGTTGCCTCAGACTCCGCTTCGCCAGGCGGAACAAGCCGAGTGACCACAGCCGCCCTAAGGGGCCGTGTTACCGCCACTGCACACCCACAGTGCTGCACAGCAGCGCTGCCCTCAGAGCTGTGCCCCCACACGGGCACAGGGCCCCGGGAGCGCGGACAGCACTGGCTGGGCTATGGGCGTACGCTCATATTTGTACACCTACGATCACCTTTCTCTGCACTCCTTCCTTTCAGGGTTTGTATTCAGCATGAGACCCCAGCGGCCCTGGCAGGCCGGTGCGTGTGAGGAGCCCGCGGGGCGGACAGCTGACAGCGCCGAGGGCCGGGGGCTGCCGGCTCCCGGGGCCCCTCACGCTGCCAGAGCCCGCCCGGCCGCTCTGGCCCCGGCCCGCGGCGGGAGGCGGCCACAGCACCCCCGCTGCAGGGCCGCAGGTAGGAGCGGCTGTCCCTGGGGGCTCCCGGGCGGTGCCCGGCGAGGCGCAGCCGCCGCGGGCTGTGGCGAGGGGCAGCCCCGCTCCAGGCGCGCAGGACGGGCCGGAGCCCGGCCCCTTTTCCCGGGCCCTGCAGCCGCGGGCCGGCATGAAGCAGGTAGGGGCGGCGGGCGCTGCGGGCGAGGCGCGGCTCCCCCGGGCCGTGCGCGCTGACGGGCTCCCGCCGCAGGCGCTGGTGGACGACACCGAGGATGTGTCCCTGGATTTCGGGAGCGAGGAGGAGCTGGCGCTGCGGAAAGCACGGATCAGGTAACGGCGCGGAGGCCGCAGCATCGCGGCGCCCGGACCCGAGCGGCCCTGGCTGTTCCGGTGTACAGAAAACTCCATTTAAACACTTCATTCCCATTTTTTACAGGGAGGGTGGTCAAGCGCTGGAACAGGCTGCCCAGGGAGGCTGAGGGGCCTCCGTCCCTGAGATACCCGGGCTGGAGCAGGCGAGGCCGGGCCCCGCTGCTTGGCATCACCCGGTCCCTGGAAATGAAATCCTGACACACCCAACATCCCAAACCCTAAGCAAGCAGTGCTTTAGTTAGAGCTGGAGCCGTGGAGACAACTCTCAGCTCCAGCAAAGCCTGCTGTGCAGCAGTGCTCAGGCACTGCAGTGCACAGCTGACAGAACAGCTGCAATAAAGCTGTCATGATTTACTACCACGGGATTTGATGCTGTGTGTAATATAAAATAGCTTTTGCTTGTAAACGTAACCTGAGAAAACCCAGCCCATTGACCCATCTCATGTGTCAGGCTAAGCAGTCTACCCTTGGGCTCCTCACCAGAGGTGTCACTGCAGCTCTGGCCACACTGAGGTCCCAGGTGACAGAGCTGCTCAGTCAGTGGCTTTTGAAAAATCTCCAGTTAAAGATTGTGAAAGGAAGAGTTTTATGTCAAAAGGAATGAGGCATGCACTGATCAATTATGTATATAATCAGCTTTGATTTAGATTGCTTTCTTCTGCCTTGCCCCAGTTTGGTCTGGTCCATTACAATGATAATATTTCTTGCAGGTGTAAACAAAGAAATATAATAGATATTAAACCTGACACCACATTATCTGAGAAAAATGCAATCATACAATACAATTACTCTGTTTTACCAGGGTCTAGTGAAGCATTTCTGCCCTTGCACTGCTTTGGACTTTGTCACTACTTGACTCAGCCCTGACCTTCCCAGGGCCTTGGTTTCACACCTTAGCAGCAGCACACATTGTCAATGAAGGTTTATATTTTGGTGCAGTTTTGAAGAACATAGCCTGAAGGATTCAACTAAGTTGAGAAATACAGCTTAGAAGTATCTTGACCACATGAGCCCCAGATTCTGTCTGAGACACCAGAGTAGATGTAGCATGAAGTGAAACCACCCTGGAATGTTTGTAGGAGGGCACAGCACCAGGCTTTGCTCTAGAGGTCTTAGAGATTCCTTCTGATTCCTGTTACTCAGTTATAGAGCACAGGTAAAGTATCAACAGACTGTACTGTTCTGTGATCCACTTTGTGTAGCACTGCTTTCATTAGAGACAGTTCTTCTTTCTGGCCCTCAAGACAATATTAAAAGATGATGTCATATTGAAAATTCATCTGCTATAGAATGCAGAAATGAAACTGCTTACACTGGTCACATGTTTGTCTTTATATTTCTGAAGAATCTTATGCAAATGAGCCTGGAACTCACCTAGGTGTTGCAAAATTGTGTTACCTTATTGGAGGGCATAACAAGATGTTCCAGTCATTTGTCTTTAACTTTTTTCCAATTTCATATATCTTAAACTTGGTTAGAATTTGCATTGGCTATGAAAAATGTGCTTTTGTGATTCTCTGAGGTATGTGCAAAAGGGCTCCTTAAAAGCAAAAGGTTAGTTGCTACTTTCCAAAGAAATGGGAAAAAGATAAGTTCACTGCAGTACCAGAACTTTGGATCTGAAAGTTGGGAACATATGATTGCTTCTTTTACAAATCAGCCTGGAAAAACAGTGATTAAGGAGAAAAGAGAGCCCATTTATTAAAAATTTGCCTCTATACACTTTGAAGTTTCAGGCAGAAAAAAGCCCAAAAAAACAACAACAAGGCAAAAAATAACTAAAAACCCCCAAAACAGAACAAAAAAGCATGTAGCATGCTGCTGTGGTGCTTCTGAGGTACCTGGAATGATTCTCCTGTAGTTCACTGGCATAGCTTAGGCCTGACCCAAATTTGATTCTTTAACATGCAACTAAATTGATCACAGCTCTTTCCTGTCCTAACAGGCATCACGCTCACAAACAGAACAGAGGTTATTGCAACAAGGTTAAATGGCAGTCATTGAGCCTTGAGTCTCCAGTTCTGCATCACATGGATGTCTAGATGCAACAGGAAAACTAGAAGGCCAAGCAAGTGGGTTGCTGTGCTGTCAGGAGTAGACATATGCCAAGCTGAGCCAGTGCAGGGTTGCAGTTTTCTTTATCCTTTCCAGAGTCTCAGTAAGTGTTCAGCACTGTAATAAATGAAAGCTTCTTGCTCATGAGTTTGTTTTTTTTTAGTAAATTTCAGTGTTTGATATTGGAACAAATTCAGCATGCAAACAGTAATCCTGTTGCAATCTATTAATACTGCTGAATCTGCCTTCCAAAAGGAAACATGGCTTCTCCAAAGTTACTGCTATATTTGAAGCACTGATCCATTGGAAAATCTCAGGCAGCCCTGGTGTGATCTATGAAAGCTTCTCTGGACACAGAGATGTCTGTGATAATTAACTCTGACCAAGATCAAGGCTCGAGGCAGCCAGGCACTGTCTGTTCTTGCCAGTTCACAATATCCCCTCCACCCACCTGGCTGCTTGTGGCAGAAAAAGCCCCTTTGCTCAAAATGTCCCATGTTCAGTTCAACTTCAGAAGAAGTTTTTGGAAAAGTTTGAAGTTCACATGGGCATGACCAGGAGTAAATATAAACTACACATGTGCATCATTCTTCCCCCTCCAGCCATGTGTGTAGTACTACAAGCACAGCATTACCATTGGAGAAAGATAAACACCAGAACAGTAAAACAGCTATAAATTAATAATATAACAGGGATATTTAAGTTATAATAGTTATTATACTTATATAGCTATAATTTAAGTTTATAGCAAGCAACTGTGTATGTATCTTATGTCTCATTTTATTAAACACAATAATAGAATAACATTTAATAATTAAATAGTTGATTACACCCTAGGCCATACTTTTGTTAATTTGCCATGCTTTTGTTAATTGGCCATACTACTGTTAATCATTAACAGAGGCATAGGAACCTATGTTAATGAGAGAGATTGTTGACTTAATGAGGCAATTGTTGACTTAAATATCTTATTCAGATATTTTATTCTCTAAGCTTCAAGGGATACATTACTTAATTGCAAAATCCTGTAGTTAATTATCACTTTCAATGAATTAACACAAACAATTGCACAGAGTAAGATTTTTACTTGGTATATTACCCTGAAAATGGTACTGTGCTCATTACAGCGTTCTCCAGCCCCTCCCTACTGTGCAGGCCAGTACTCCACATCACAAAGTTACTTCTTTCATTGAAATTTCTCCTTCTTTTGTTACAGACAAAATTTTGTTCAATGAGCAAAGCATAAATACTAGTGAAACTAATAAGCAGTAATTCAGAAGAATTGTTAGATTCCTAAATCATTCTGCCTGTCTAAAAGGAAGTGTTTGGATTTAGACATTAAATATGAAAGTTCTTTTGTAGTAGTGCAAGCAGCTACAAGTGTTTTTTAGTTTTAGAGCTCATATTTTGTTTTCAAAACTGTTCTGAAAGGCATAAGAGCTCTCTCATTTCTTTTTTGCTTTGCAACTCTGATTCATTTCATGAAACAATGAGGATTTCATGGTACTGGATTGCACACAACCACTAAATTCATTCACACAGTACCAAAGGCTCTGGTGAAAGGCTCCATATTTTGTTCTGTCTTTGAGAAAGTTTTGACAGGGACACCACATTCATCTTTTAGCTTTAGGCTGAAGCTTGGCTATTGGAAGTGCCATTATCAGTTTGCTTTGATAATGAAGAAATACACCAACATTGAAAGAAGAGCAGCTGCAAACCAAAATTCCATTAGAGACTTGAAACAGCCACATTGTGCTACATTGTCAGCAAATTCTGGAACATTCCCTCCTGTCCCATCACTCATATATGCTCTGTGTTTTCTTTTTTCTAGGCACCCACTGGCCACCTTTTTCCACTTGTTTTTCCGAGTGAGTGCTATTGTTACCTACTTGTTCTGTGACTGGTTCAGCAACAGCTTTGTTGCCTGTTTTGTCACTATTCTCCTCCTTCTATCCTTTGACTTTTGGTCTGTCAAGGTAAGATGATCCTCAATAGTAATTACCTTGGAAAGTATTTTTTCATTAATTAAAACCAAAACAAATTTGAATATTTATAATGACAAAAGTGACAAAAAGATTGTATTTTGTTAATTTATTAAATGTCTGGCCCATTTTAATGAAACTGTTCACATATATTAGTTATTTAGCACCATATTTTCTATGGCTGACTATTAAGGTCTACTAATATGGTGAGAAAATTGCTTTGCAATAGGTATATTTGTTTGTATGCTTTCTCCCTTAAAAATAATAAATGAAAAAAATTAAGTAATACTGACTTTTAGTAATGAATGCCCAGGGATGTCTAGATCTGCAACCCTGAGCCCAAACCCCACAGCAAGGGCTGCAGAAGACTCCTGAAAGGCCAGCTACAGCTCTGCTGCCCTAATCCCATGCAGGCAGGTGGGTCAGGCCAGCCCAGGATCCAGGAGCAAGGGTTTTGGTTTGTAGGAGTGAAGCATTAATGCACCTCCAGTATTCTGAAAGCTTTTGGTGCACAAATATTCTCTTGGTTTGTTTCCCTGATCCTACACAACTTACTTGCTTATCATTAATGTCCCTTTTTTCAGTGTGTTTTTGTTCTCAGTATTCCTCTTTTACTGAGGAAATTTGTTTTTTGCATGCTTGTCCAACTAACTGACTTGAAAAAGATACAGCCTATAATTTCTGATTTAAATAAATGCTATTGTGCTAATTGCCATATTGAAAGAGAACAGGCCTCTAAATTTATTACTTCACCCATCGTTAATGGCTATTGTACTCTGAAACAGCTTTTAGAAGTAATTTTAATATTAAATAAAAGAAGATGATTTTTGAACATGCTTGTCTTTTTTAAATCTTTTTTTTAACTGTTATACTGACAAGTGACTTGTTCTACTGATTAATGCAAATAATGGTTTCATCATTAGAATGTGACAGGAAGACTCTTGGTTGGTTTGCGTTGGTGGAACCAGATTGATGAAGATGGAAAAAGTCACTGGGTGTTTGAAGCTAAAAGGGTAAATATATTAATAGAAGCAGGCACAGGGCAAACAGAATCCATAGGAAATGTGTAAAGCTGATACCAAGTCAAATAAAGTAACAAATAGAGCATCTTTGTAACAGTTACTTTTTATCCAGCTTCCGTAGAAAACAATGTCAATATTCAGGTGCAAGCACATCCTGGAAGCATTCAGGGCAAAACAGGTCTCACAACATTGTCAGTATATGGATCAGCAGAATAAATAAGCATAGCATGGTGCTATAGGTATGAAATGTTTCTGGTAGTTCTATTTTATTTTCTAGTGAGAATATCTTGTAATAAACACATCTTTCCATAGGTAATCCCAACACAGAATCCTTTTCAGGAAAGATCTATGTGGAAAGCAATGCTGAATAGTTCAGATTTTGTATTTTCAAGTTAATATTTTATTCACATTTAAGGAATATGGTGGAAAGAGAACCTGAATCATAGAGCATTCTGATACTGCCAGTGCCCCTCAAACACACTGAGGGGGGGAAAAAAGCACTATAGAATGGCATCTGGCATCACTGCCAGTCAAGACTCAGGGTTTTGCTTTCACTTGCTGACATTCTCTGTGCAGCCCCACTGAGCCTGGCAGAGAAGCACCCGGGTGCTGCTCACCAGGACATTCTTTGGAGCCCTCCAGCTGTGTCCCCGCCGGCCGGGCTGTCCCGGAGCTGTCCCGGAGCTGTCCCGGAGCTGTCCCGGAGCTGTCCCGGTGTGCGAGGCTGCAGTGCCCTCTGCAGTGCCCTCTGCAGTGCCCTCTGCAGCCTCGGCTTCGGCTCCGGGGTGCCCCGAGCCCGGAACACAAATTAACGTGCTTCCTGTGAGTCTGAGGGAGGCCTGAAGACAGAATAGAGCAAACCCTGCTGGAAAGAATACATGGAAAATTCAATATACTTCAAATCAATTAAAAAGTTTTTCTTTTCAGAGTGGAAGAGTACAGAGGGTTTTCTTTTCCACTTGTGATGTGTCTGTTTCAGAAACTGGCACTAGCAGTCATCAAGTGTTCTGAGAGTTGGAGTGAGATTTTGAATTTTGGAAAGATCAGAACCTTCTGAACAATTCTCTTACTTTTGGGGTTTTTTTTTGTTCTTTCTTAAGCGTGATGAGTGATGAGCCCTTCAGTGTAGATAGAGACATGTAAGTTGTGGTGACCTGAAGGAATCTGTAGGCAGGGCTTTGCAGCCTGCTCTGATGTTTCTGCTTTTCCTGAAGAGCAGACAGAGCATGGGGCATAAGGCTGCCTCCTGCAGTTACAGCGTGCCCAACTCCAGCATGACACAAGAGGCACTTTCAAAGCCATGGTTCTTAATTCATGGAATATCAGCACAGTTCAGAAGCAAAATCCAAGTATTTATATAATAGTTTATATAACAGGAAAATTAGTTTCACGTGAGATATAAACTAAGCTAAGAAACTGCATCTTTTTAGGAAAATGTATAGAAATGTGCAGTTTTGTGAGAATTCCAGTCAGAACTAGAACCAACTGATAAATCCTATGGATGAAAATGCTGTTGTGTACAGTAGGGCATCAGGAGGGAAACTGAGCATGAGCTACTTCTCTTCTTAGTTAATCTTCTTCTGTTTGGTAGAAATAGATCTTCATTTGATAAGTGAAATCCTCCTCTGTTCATTTGTCAATTTATTGTGAGTTTTGACTTTGGGACTAATAGTCTCGATTTTTCTTCCAGGTGCCTACAATAGCTGCCTCAACTGAAGCTGAAGCCCGAATCTTCTGGCTCAGTCTCATCATTTGCCCAGTGATTTGGACAATGTTTTTCTTTAGCACTTTGTTCTCCTTGAAGCTGAAATGGCTGGTGAGTACTGAAACAATCTTGGTAAAGGAAAATCCAGATCTGTTAGTTTTGAACTGAATCTTTCAACAGTACAAAAATTCCACCTTCAGCAGCTTCAAAGAACCTCGAGGAGTTTTCTGCAGCCAAAGCTTGCACTCTGGAATGGATTGGTAATTTTTAGCTGCACTTCTACTGGGTTATCAGATGTCAAATCCTTCCTCTAGGGAAACTCAAGTGGTGGGCAGAATTATGGGCTTCTGTTTAACTGTAGCAACTTACTCTGTCCCATCTTATTTCAGTTAAATGAAACTAACATGAGAGAACAAAAACTGAACCAATGGTGTTGGTTTTTAGGTCTCCTGGGAACTTAAATTTTTACTTTTAAAAGTAGTAAGGATTTTAGATCTCTGGCACCATTCTCTTTTGAAAGAACAGCATCATTAGCTCCTAAAACCTTGATAAATTGAGCTATAAGTATTTTATAATTGCTCTACTTATAAGCCATCTACTTAAGAAAACCTCAGCACTTTTTTCTAAATACAAGAGGAAATTTATATATTGCATTATATTAAGATAGTTTTGTCAATTAAATCTTCACATTTTCCCCTGTAAACATTAAGTGCTTGGCTAACTGCCACACTATTCATTCTGTCAAGTTCCCAGCCATGATCAGAACCATTTCTTAACTCAGTCTGAAAAGATAAAAAGCACCTCCAACATATGCAGCTACATAACCAGTAACAGCCAAGATTGCATATTATTATTGAATTAAACAAGAAATTCTGCTATAGGTGTGAATCAATTGCAAATCATTAACTGCTTTCTGGTGCCCCTAAATGAGCAATAGTTAAAATTAAACCAGCATTCTTTATTCATGGCTCCACCTTTATTTTTGAAAAGTAGAGATTGTTTGCTAAGCCAAGAGCTGCTTGGAGACAGAACTAACTGGCACAGGAGACAGGTTTGCCAGGGGTATGTAAAAGGCAAGTTACACAAACAAAAATAAAATCACTTCTGGGAAACTGGTTCTGAAGGCTAAGAGAAACATTTTTATAAATTACTGCATTAGTCAGACTGGCTCCACCTCCTGCTAAACCTAAAGTACCACAAAAGGAGTCAATTATTTTCACTGCCTGTCAGTGCTATATAGGGAATCTATGGATGGTCTTTGTAAATCAGTAAATTACAGATCTTACTTGGTTATAATGTGTTTGTCAGCTAAATAGGCCTGCAGGTGTGCCATGTATGTGGATGTAAAACTTACAGCCCCATTCAAATGGGGCTTTAAAAAAGTGAAATGTTTCTGGAATCTGTTGAGTAACCTTTTTTGAGTAAGTGCTTTAAGGAAAGTAATGAAGTCTTTCAAGATACAGAATGACAGAACTGCTATTGGTGTTTTGATAAAAAGAGGTATTTTGTAGAAAGGAACTATTGTGTTTGACATGATTGAATGTCTTTGAAGGCAATTTATTATGAGAAGGAATGTGCCCCTCTTACAGCACAGGTTTATCTAGACAGTGTGTGCACACGTGTATATCCTACAGAGCCATGGATTTGCTCCTGCTGAACTCTTGTTTGTCCACAGGCTCTCGTGATTGCTGGGATCTCCCTCCAGACTGCTAATTTATATGGCTACATCCACTGCAAGTTAGGGGGACAAAAAACCATCAGCAGAGTAACCTCAAGGTTGTTTGGCACTGCAGATGTTATCAAGAGTGAGTACTGAGCTTCAGCCCATGGGGCAGCACAGCCAACCTGACCCTCAGGGCTGGTGCTGGCATTTCCCAGGTCTCAGTTCCTGCAGTGAGTCCAGGGTGATCCTGATTCTCCACCAAGCCTCCCTGGCAGTGTCTCATGGAAGAGCCAAAACCTCAGGTCACTTTGCTCCATGTTTGGAGCTGAGCTCTAAAATTGAGCTGCTTCCAAGCTCCAGAAAAATGTCCTAAGTTAAATCCTTGGAGTTACTATACTTCTAATGCCTCCGCTTAAGCACAGCTGGAAGAGCCATCTTCAACTCTCAGGCTCCTAGCTGGCAGCTCCCTGCTTTTGTAAGAGATCCCTGTGTCCCAAGTTATGCTTACAGCCATGTGTGCTCTGTTCCCTCCACAGGACAGAGCAGGAGAATTTCAGAAGATGGCACTGGAGAACATGGGAAGACAGGCACTAGGTAACCAAACAAGGAAGAGCTGAAGGATGAGCAGTAAAAAAAATAGTTCATGAAAAGATACTTAGGTAAAGCTCTTCTAGAAATATGCCTGCATGAAATAAAGTCATTTGTGTTTGAATCTTTAGATCCTGAAAGGTTTAAAGCCTTTGTTAAAAGCTTCACCAAAAAGTCGTGTGATCACACAGTGCAGCTCGCATGGTTTACAAGGAGCACTCTGCTTTCAGAAAAATTGTCATCTAATCTCAAACTGTTGGATTATCTTAACCAGGAATTACATGTAATGAAAAGGCAACACTAATTTGTTTTACTTTGGAACAACAATAAACAAAATCAAACTGCCTTTCCTTCTTGTACACAATACTGATTTTCAGAGCTTTCAAATTACAATCCCAAAGGGCCTCATAGTTATTAAAAATACTAGATGTTTATTTTTTAATGTTCAGGCTTAGAAATAGAAGAAAAGTCATGAACCATGTTCACCTACTACTGTGAAGGTGGCAATTATGTATAGTTAAAAAAATAATCTTGTTTAGGTATCTGTAAAAAATAAATAAAGCATTGCACTTGTACTATAATACTACCCTGGCTTTCACTCTAGATCAGATCTTTTCCACTAAAAAAGACACTTAAATAATGTTATTCAGGGAGAGAGAATGGGCATTAGAGCTTATCCTTGTGCAGCAGGCAGGACAAAGGCTGCTGCACATGCCCTGGTGTCAACCCAGCATATTTTATATTCAACCTCCTAAATAAAATGTGTGTTGTATTCTCACCTCTTCAACTGTTGCCTTCACTGTCAGGTTATTGGTACCATGACACTGGAGGCAGAATGCACTTGATAATCCAGATGCAGATTCACTTTCACAACTTTCTAGTGTGGGAAGAACTACAAGAACATTGAACTTTTGGAAAAAACAAAGGCAAAAGCCTTTATATTAAGAATTTATTGGCAATATACAAAAAGAATACATTCCTTTAATAAATCAAGGCATAAGTTACTTTTCTATAATTAAACATGAACTACATTTTTGTTCCATTTACAGATTACATTATCTTTTCTTCTTGCAAGTGGTGTTGTTCACAGTATTCCTGAATTCCTGCAAAGATGGAGAAAAAGTAATATAAGTACTATTTGAGTTGTACATCAGGAGTTTGTTGTTGCTGCACCTGTTCCCTGAGGGTACAAATATCTGAAGCTGGGCCTTCCTTACACTGAAAGTGGCTTTAGTATTATTTTAAAGAGCACAGCACCAGCTGTTCAGGGAGTTTTTGCAAAGAGGTTTTTGTGTAATTACAGTCAGAAGTGGAGGCA
This sequence comes from Anthoscopus minutus, assembly GCA_013399455.1. Lineage (NCBI taxonomy): Eukaryota > Metazoa > Chordata > Aves > Passeriformes > Paridae > Anthoscopus > Anthoscopus minutus. Next base: position 350,687 of record VWYI01043220.1, read on the forward strand.
CTGGTCAGCCAGCTGCCTCTCACTGGGTTATGCTGAGCACCCCTCCACACACCTGCTGGAGAGCCTCAGAAGGTTTCTCTGAGCACAAGGACACCCTATCTCTGAAAAATGAAGGTCTAACTCTCTCAAGTCAAGCATTGGAGCCACTTATCAAATACAGTTTCATTTTTGCTTTATCAGCCAGTCAGAAGTGATGCCCAGAAACAAACATGGTCTTTGCACCTGTTACCTTCAGAATTGCTGTGCACCTCTCCTGATTTTATTATTTGTGGCACAAAAGAAGAAGCCTGTTTAACACCTTTGCATACTGCAGCAGTGCTTGGAACCGAGGGGATCCATTTTCACAGTGATTCTCAGACTCACTTTGAATGATGCTCCTGTAAGATAACGTAGCTGGGGATTCAGGTGCTTCAGCCAAGAAAGACTGGCCTCTGTCACAACTTTTTCCTTGAAGGACAGAGAAAAACACAGAAACAATGATTACAAAGATTAGCTTTTCTTTTTTTAGCCTTTATCCTGTTCCAGTTACACCTTTTCAAACAGCTACCTGCATCTATTCCTTTCAGGAAGCCCTGAAGTCAGTAAACGGACCTGAAACACAGTGTTCAGTTTGACAGAGGAATGAATAGTACTAGCAGGAGCTTTCATTTGGGAGTACTGAGCTGTTCTTTGATGTCCTTAATTCAGGTATTAATTGGTAACAGCTAGTGGGCAAAGAACCATGCCTCCTCATGACCCACAATAGAATTTAGGCAATGCCATTAACAGTGAGGTTAAAACACTGGTTTTAATGCTTGACATCTACAAAATATTCAAGTGTTAGGATTTCAGTCTGCATTTCCAGGTGACTACACCAAAGAGAACAACATGTTGTATTTCAGATATGATTACAGAGCTGAAAAGATGCAGCATGTAATCTTAATTAAGGAAAGATAAAAGAAATTACCCCAGCACTTTCCTCATTCCACACCAAGCTATGTCACAGTTCCAGTGACTTTTGATTAAAAAAAACCATTCTATCTAAAAGTGCTATGAGACATCAGGGTTTTCCATCAGAAATATCAGTATAGGAGGAACAACTTGCTTTAAGTGCAGTGCAATAAGTGACTTTACCTATCTGTGGATCCAGAGGCACTTTACCCAGGAAGGAAACATTCAAATTCTGGCACATCTTCTCTGCACCGCCCGTAGTTGGGGGAAAGATCTGAGATTCATTCTGGGACAACATGAAAATCAGAGTTCAAGTTCTGCAATTCTGAGAATAAGGCATTTTTGGAGCAATGTCTGATATCCAAGCAATGCCAAGGAAAGCACACTGTAATACACAGCCAGCCTTACCTTACACTTGGGACACACAAAGCCACTCATGTTCTCCACAACACCAATGATGGGCAGCTTCACTTTGTGGCAGAAGTTGATCTCCTTCCGAACATCCTGAAGTGACACTTCCTACAAATATCACCAAACACTGGTATTTCAACTGTAATGTTTCATGTTGAATCCATTCAGTTACCTCCTGAGAGCTACTGTATAATTATTACTGCTGTCTTAATATTTTGAGGAAGACAAACCTGTGCTATGAGCTCTATCAGCATCGAAGGACAACACTTCAAGCCTACTGGATGTGGTTCTGTTTTGAAATCTCTCTCTAATCAAGATTCACCCATATTTATGTTTTATCTCTTATGTTCATATCCTATCTTCTTTAAATGCAACATTTTCATTCTTATTTTACAGAAGGACACTTGGTATTCTCCACAGAGTGAAGACAAGAACCACCAGACTTACATTAGTTACCTCTTTTCAAATTAAATTTAAAATATCCTCTCCTCAAGAGTTTTCATGTATATGACTGACCTCATTAATTTTGTTTCTTTCTCCTGTTTCTTTCCTCCTTCACCACCTCTCTGGTATTGTCCTCAACGCTTTGTGTCCTTTATATCCTTTCAGCTGTTGTAGAAATACTCCATGTCACATGCTAGTTTGATCTCCTGTTCTGTTCCAAACCAGACACGAAAACCTCTGTTTGAACTGAGTGTGGTTTTAGTTTCAGCTTTCCAGGGGCTGATTTCTCTTTTAAAAATGCACATGACAAATCTGCTGACTTTGGTGGGTCACCTGGAGGTGACAGGAGGTCACAGGTGTCAAAGAGTGCACAGCTTATTACTTAAAAATGAAGCTTCTTACGAACATTATTCTGAACATTAAGCCATTGGTGAATAAATTACAGATCCACAATGATGTGAACTCTGATTCTGAAGGAGGAAGTGAAACACTGCATTTCCTTTCACCACCCAGGTCACAACAGCTTTTGATTGTGAACTGCTGTGGTTTAGTGACCCATGTGGATCCCCATCCAACCCCACTGAGACATCCACCTAACCCACAGACCAGCCAGCTGCAGGGGCAACACAACACAGTAATTTCCCTGAGATTCTGTACCCTTAGATTACTGTGAAATCAACAGCCTGCAACCCAAGGACTGCCTTCAATTGCCATGATGCTTCCCTGGTGGAATTTTGGCTCATACCTGGGGGGTGGTGACGATGACAGCGCCGTCGATGTGGGTGGCACTGAGGTACTGCACGATGGACAGGTGCTCATCTGATGTTCCTGGGGGCGTGTCCACGATCAGGTAATCCACTTCGCCCCAGTCCACATCACGCAGAAACTGCTTGATCAGCCCTAGAGGAAAGGATAAGAATGTGGAAGAGAAAAAGGGTATCTTCCTGTATTTCAAATTTCAGGGTCTTAGCTAACTACCCTATCTACATTACTAAACAAGTTCATGATGTTTCCGCACTCGAAACCTTTCAAGTAAGCAAACTACTGTTGGAAACACTCAATACATACCATTCTTTTTTGGTCCTCTCCAGATGACAGCATCATCAGGACTACTAAGCAAGAACCCCACTGACATTACACCTAAGTTTTCTTCAACATACTGAAAGAGAAGCAGAGAAACATAACAGTGAAGAAAGAGTAGAGAAACCAACTCTGAACCCCTGTTTTACAGAAAAAGGCAGATGAGGGGTAAGACAAAGAAATGAAGGCAGAGAACATTTGTCTTTTGTCATGGGGCATTAAAAACTACATCTTGTGCAACACTCACCAACTACACTAAACTGAAAAAAATAGTTAGCGCAGTTTATGGAATTGCTGGAGACAATGTAAGGATAAAAGCAGCTTTCCCTCTCAGCACCAGCTGCCTTTCAAACAGGGGATCTACAGACAGCCAACACTACTGCACAACCTTCTCTGCGTATTTTAAAGATTAGTAAGGTTTTTCTTGGGTGCAAGATACTTCTTGGCTGTCACAGAAAAGAGGACACACTACAGCTGCATGATACCCCAAAATAACAAACGTGAGTAACCTACATTTATTACGCATATGGCAAAGTCAGTAAACACAAGAAAACAAACGAATTCTAGAAATATAGTATTACTATTATTAAGAAATCTAACACTCTGATCTACATAGTCTATATCCCAATTCTATATGATATGCATCTCGATTTTATAGATCTGTTCTATAAAATCTGGATGTATATTCTATAGCATTCTCCAGATAGTCTAAAGAACATGGATTTAGGTTATATAGATCTATACAATCAGGACATACAGACTCTGTAGATTCTATGTCTTAAATCTGTAGATTCTGTAGAATCTGGATATCTAAGACATTAGAAGAAGAGTTAACAAGAGTACCCCCTGCTCCTTCCTCACTCATTTTTGACTGTAGAAGATGGTGCCCAACCCAAACACATCCAATGAACTTTCTGAAACAGCTGTACCAACTCACCACTGGAGACCATCCAGATCCACTCTGATGAACCTGAAAATTGAAGTGATACATTGCAATAGCAATTAATACAGATGTTACATAAAACATGAATCTAAGTCAAAGCTGGGCAAAGAGCTCTCCTGGCTGCAGGAACAATCCTACTTTAGTGGGGTAGTTGAGGTGAAAATGCAGGAGCACCAGATCTCCATTAATAAGAAAATAATAACTGTTCAACCCTTATGCAAGTTTAGTCATGATGTATTTGTAAGAAATATTCAAGGCCTGATAAAGCACATCATATTAATATTACTCAAATTTCAAGTTGTCAGCTTTATGTGGCTGACATGCAATGAAAGTTGGTTTGCAGAACTGCTCATCCTGAAAACAGATGGCACTTTTGCAAGATATATTGTGCTGAATTCCATCTCACATCATTTTCCATTATGCACTCCTTTTAGAAGATCTACATCCAAAAAGTCTGAACATGCTGATGAAAAACTGACAGAAGATCCCTTAAGATGTTTGAGCATTCAATTACCTGTTCTCCTTCTAGACCCATCATTTTAGGAATTGATGGCCCACAGATATCTATGTCCAGCAGAGCAACCTGGAAAACAAACCAGCCAACCTGTCCCACAGGAAATAAAGTAGCACAGGACTATCTCTAAAGGTGATCTCACGCAATGAAATCACTCCAGCAGGGTTCATCCAGGAAAGCCAAACTTTAACGAGCAGGGGCACACGATCGGTACCTGCCCGCAGGAGCTCGGCCCCGCCCCTCTGCCGCCCTTCCTGTGCCTGCCCTCTGCCCACCTGCTTGTTCTCGTCCGCCGCCAGCCCGTGCGCCAGAAGGGCGCTGAAGGTGCTCTTGCCCACGCCGCCCTTGCCGGACAGCACCAGCACCGTGTGCCTCACCGCCTGCAGCCGCGCCCGCAGCTCCGCCGCCTCCGCTGCGGAGACACCGCGCCGTCAGCGCGCCCGCACCGCCCCCCGAGCCGGCACCGCGATCTC